>CM008284.1:5947972-6466623 GCA_002319775.1 Fagopyrum tataricum
GTTAATAATGGGGTGGAGACTTCTCACCCTTTATCTAGCCTGGTAATTTGGTATCAAGACTTTTTTCTCCGAGAGTGGATGTCTTTCTCGGCTATGTCTTTCGAGAAGGGAATATAATGGCGGATTCGCTTGCTAATATTGTTTTCTCTCTTGGTGTTGGGGTGCATGTCCTAGAATCATCCAGCCGTGTGTTAGATCTCTCATTTGTGGCAACTCATGTTGGGGTGCATGTCCTAGTATCACCCAGTCGTGTGTTAGATCTCTCATTTGTAGTAGTTGCCACATATTTATTAGTGCTTTTTGCGTAGGGAGCCCCGCTCTTTTACAAAAAAAAAAGAAAGAAAGTATGATTGGGTAGACATTGTTTTTACCAATAATGATCATATTATATTACATATATTATATTACATTTATATATAGAAATAAATATGATATTCGCTGTTGTCATTTCAATTAATGTAAAAATGTAGTTACTAAGGTTTGAACCTGACTTGTTAGTTGTTAAGATGATCTCCTACCATTAAGTTACTTGTAATTTTTGTGGTTATTTTTATTTATAAATCCCATTAAGAGATGTCTAGAGGGATGAAAAGGAAACCGACGTGCATTCCGTCTTTCCCCAAAGAGTGTAGAAGAAAACAAAATAAAAGGATCGAGGTGTTTACATCGAAGCAAATGACAAAAAAGTTTTATGTGATATGAGTCATAGTGCCTGTAGCAGTGACCTACAACATCTGTTCATCCTATCAACCCTTCACAGTATATCCATACATTTGGTCTGTTGTTGAATCACACCTACACGTGCTAACAATGATCAAACTAACTATTCTCTATCAACTTCAAAATTTCTTCTGTAAAAACACGAATTTGCTGTGCATTGAAACACACTAGCAACACATACTAGTAGATGAGTCCACTATGCACATATATGTATATATGAGAGTGATATTGAAGAGTATAGTGCATTGCCAGGTGATTATATACACAACGCAAAACGACAGCGAAAATGACAATCCACGGCTTTGCTGATGTAAATAAGTATTTAGCTGTGGTACGAGGAACACACTCCTCTCATTCTCCGGCCTCGGATCAACTCCTAAGCACACAAAAAAACTCGAGTACAAGTAGAGCAACTAATATAACTTATTACACCATTCTTTTCACTCTTCGTGCATCCTGTCTTGTAGATGCTAAAATTATACACTTTGCAACGTTCAAATTCAAGGGATGATTATATGGACAGGTTTACGGCTTCGCTAGTGCACCTACCTGTCGTTATGTGCACAGTACTACTTCCATATTTACTCGTGAATAGACAACAAGGATTTCAGTGATTATACCGGAATCACATCTGAGTTCTGATTATCTTCACACGTCAAGATCAGACCTTCAACGTACATGGGCAGGAGGCAGCGCAACCAATGGCACCCAACCGAGTGCGGCTCTGATGGTGGGACGATCATGAGCACATTATCATGGCGTCTCACCACTCCCATTACACTCACTGTGCTGCCCTCTTTAATGTACCTGGCGTAGCACACATAGCGTAAGCCGAAATTTAAAATTTTGCATTATGCATCCAAACCGGCCCTTATTTGCAAAATTTGAAATTTTAGCCCCCGTTTGGTTCAACTCCGGAAACGGAAACTAAGTGGAAATGCATCTAGTCCATATATACCTTGTTCATCAAGTTTTTTGGAATTGTCATTCTATGCAAAAATTTACTTGTTTCCCCCATTTTATTTCCCTATAGTGTATCAAAACTAATAGGTTCTACTACAATACATGAAACCACTAGGAATGATTCCAAAAAACTTCATGAATTAGGTATACATATGGACTAGATCCGTTTTCATTCCGTTTCCGGATTTGAAACCAAACGAGCCCTTAGTGTAGATTAGTAGGATAATTTTGCAAGGAATTACCCTTCTTTAAGACGCATGATGCGGTCATCACTGGAAAGCTTGCGATCAGCTAGCCATTGCAAGAAGTTTGGAGATAAATCACGCTTTTCCTTGGTTACATTAACGACGGCACAAGGTTCAACGAATGGGGCCACCTTTGCACCATAACCTGTTTTGACGAGAGCTCTTAACCCGGTTTGGAAATCTGATATGTAGAAATCAGCCACGTATCTCTGTAAAAGGAATTCCGAAACGTAATTATTAGGCACACGATAATAGTAAGATAAACAAGCACGTGGGAAACTCACCTCTGAGTGGCTGCATCCCCAAGAGAAGAAACGGTGATTCGGTTTTGCAGGTTTTCCGCCCAATCCTCGGTATTCATGCAGCTCTGTGGAGACATAGACACATCTAGGCACCTTCTGGAAGGATGTTTCCAGAGGAATACTTCCACAAGTAACAACCTAAAACAAACATGCGTCAAGCCTTGTTTATCAAGTTATAATTGTAAATGTATCTAAATATGAGTCATGTTTTAACATTCTATGATAAGGAAAATATTTGCCATATCATGCTGAAAGATGCTCAGTAGGCTATAGTTGACTGACACTCGTCTTATTGACAACACCAACAGAAGTCATAAGCAAGATTCGCATTACAACTTCAAGTATATAATGCATGCCTCTAACGGCAGGAGATTTAACAAAACAACACCTTGGGATTAAGATTAAACAAGATTTATTTATAAGCTTTACTAATTTAACTTGCAATGTTAAATAAACAAGATTCATCTACAAGCAGAATAACCAAAAATCCTACATATCCTTACAAGTGCTTTGGATTCAATCATTCAAATCACACTATCATCTTTCGAAAATCATCCAATCAATTACAAAATGTAACAAACCCAACCACAACTAAGTGCCGTGGCGATGACCCTATATAGATACCACGTTACAGCTAATAGCAAGATGCAGCGCAAGCAAGCACTACTACCCCTAAACACTTTTTAGCATCTACTTAAGCTAGCTCTTGGCTGGACAACAAAATTACCTAAAACAGGAAGACTGAACTTCCATCGTTTCGCTGGTCCAAAAAGTGAATATCAAATGCTACCTAAAATATCATCATTATAAAACCCTTTGACGCAAGTGCAAACTTGACTCAGTCTACTTATATTCAATTCCAACCACAAAAACCAACTTAAGATAGAAAAGCAAGCAGGCAACAAAACAACAAACTCAACTCCTAAATTAGAGATGCCCAAAATAAACACAAGATTATAAAAAAAAACAATATGAATTGTTAAATAGAAATTTAAAGCAAAACCCTAAGTAAGAAAGGTATATAATCAATGATTACCCCAGTAATCTTGACATACTGGCCATCAAGTGCACCTCTAAGCTCAGTATCAGGATACTTCTTCACATAAGACAAAATAGCTCTCTTTCTCCACATACAACTCCAACCTACCAACAACACCGCCGGCACCAGTACCGCCGCAACAGCCACTAGAATAATCGCCTTCTTCACAGCTACCATAAGAAACGCACCCACAAGCAAACCCATCACAACCACCACAACAAACACCCACATTGCAGCCCTCGAAACCCTAAGCCCAGCCTTCACCTCCTCCCCCAAAGTAGTCACCGACGACCCATAAACCGTCTTCGTCGCCACGGTCGCCGGAGCCTGAGCTGCACCATCAAGATGACCGGATCTCCTACTCACCGACGCCCTCTCACCAGACGAGCTCAATGGGCCGGAGGTGATTAGCCCTGTGGGATGAAGTGGTAAAGGACCGGAAGACTTCTTACTCATGGAACCGGAGTTAGTGAGCTTTTGTTGGCCCGAATTGGGCCCGGATCCGGGTCGCATGGATCCGGAATTGTGTTGGGAAGAAGAGTTAACGCGCGAGGCCCTGGGGGTTGTAGAAGTGGCAGTGGCGGTAGTTAGATCGACGGAGACGTCAAACATCTTCCCGAGCTCGCCGGACCTCTTGATGTCGCCACCGGTGTAGGGTACAGCCCGGGAAGCCATTGTTGGGGGTCGTTCTTTGGGCTGTGTATCGGGCCGACCCGAAACGTATAGTCCATTGCTTAGCTGGTGAGATTGAGTTCTGCTACCCATCAAATTTATGTTAGTTTTAGCTGTTGAGCAGAGATTTGGAAGAAAAGAAAATGGGGATTGGGGGAACAGAGAAAGAGAGAGGGGTGAGTGTTGTATTGTGTTGATGAGTGATGATGGAGACAGAGGTGAAGGAGGTGATGGGAAGAACAGAGTGGTGTGAAATTACAGAATGGGTATCGGAAAGGGAGATAATGACGAAAATACCACTTACACTAACACAGGTTACACAGTTACAAACCTTAAGAGACGGTGGTGGCCTTTTCTTAGGCTTTCTTTCTGCCTTTTGCTTTTTCCGCGAACTTGTTTTCTTTCTCTCTCTTCTTTTTGTTTTTCTACTTATTTTTATTTTTTACAGAGGCTGTTTTTCAGTTTTTACAGTTTTACCCCGAATCTCGTTTGAGAATTGGGCTTCTCCTGCTACATTCCAAAATGTATTAGGGTTCGGAAGTTATTGGCCCAAATCAAGATAATTACATACTTCTACCGTGATGTGTTTGAGAGACCATTTTACAAACTTAAAAAATTTATTATAAGAAAATATCATTAAAATATAGTCATATGGAATTACAGATTACTACTAAAGAAATGAACTTCAAATCGATGTTTTGATGATTAATAATGACTAAAAGAAGTCGTAAAAAGATGTTACGTAGCATACGGTACACCTAGTCAAGTGTCAACTGCTATTTTTCAAAGTCTATATTGTCGTTCAATGCAATTCAATTAGTTGACAAATATGCATGAACAGATCTAGGTTAAAGGGGGTAGGTTAATGCATTTTTGTCAATTTTGATTCTAAGAGTATAAAGGATAATAACATATTGCAATAGCTCTTTCAAAAAAAACGAAGAAAATGATTGTACAATTCAATCAATCAATATTAAAAATAAAATAAATAACTAAAGTATACATTTTGCCAGAAAACAAAGTATGTTATTTCAAAGACATAAGAGTTCCATAATTCTAAATCTACAAAAAAAAAACATTACATTGAAGAGTACAATAATAACTACTTTATAATATATTTTTTAAATAGAATATTTTTAGATAATAAGTTTTTAAATGAGAACATTAGTATACAAAAGACTTTTTTTTTATCGTTTATAGAATCTATGTCCCTCTATTTTTCTGATAAATTTTATATCTAAAAATAATTAATGAAAGAGATAAAAAAGAATTTGTTAAAGAGATTAAAATAAAAATCCTATAAATTATGCATTCACAATTCATATCTAGTTATCTGAAACCCTAGTCAATTCTGCGGTCGTCGTTCGTCTTCGTCTTCCTCTCGTCTGCCGCCCCAGTCGTAAGGTTGCACTAGTTGCCGCATTCGACATTTTCAAGCAGTTTTTGTTGATAGTTTCAAACAGTTGTCGGTGGAGGAGCCCTCGAGCTTCGTTGGAGAAGACAAGTTGTCGTCCATATCCGCAAAATCCCACCCAAATATGGAAAAGACGAGCCGCCGTCCTCGAGCTTTCCCGAAGAAGACGAGCCATCTCCCATATCCGCCAAACCCAAGACCTTCTCCACCCAATAACCATTGGTTTTCCAACAGAAGCCCTCGAGCTTCGCTGGAGAAACGAGCCGCCACCGATATCCCCAAACCCGACCCAAATCTGGAGAAGACGAGCCGCCGCCCTTGAGCTTCGTTGGAGAACACGAGTCACTGCCCATATCCGCCAAACCCGAGAGCTTCTCCGTCCAGTATCGGTAGGCCTTCCTAAAAAGCCAGCACCGGGGTCGGGATCTATCTCCGCCGCCGCCGAAGCCCGGAAGATGCAGGTGACTAGAAACCCTAATTGGGCTTCTTCAACTTTTCTTGAAATTACAAAATGATCTTATATTTTACAATTACGTTAATGGTCCAAACTTTTAAAATTTGTAAAAGTGCCCCGAATTGATTAGTTACAGAAAAACGCCCTAGATTTAAATTTTACAAAATAACCCAAACTTTTGGAAGTTCACAAATTGTCCCGATTTGATTAATTACATAATTTTATCCAAGTTTATAATATTGAGAAATGACCTATATTTTTAGAATTGTTTGTTAAGTGTGTATTAACATTGTGTATTTGAGAAATGACCGATTTGGTTAATTAAATAATATAAAATTGTATATTAAATGTGTATTAACATTGTGTAATTGTAATTGTGTATTAACATTGTGTATCAAGATTGTGTAATAACATTGAGTTTTAAGTAGAACTTTACAAAATACAACAATAGAATACAAAAGTTCAATTAATCAAGGTGATAAAAGGGTGAGAGCGTGGGACTATCATCTAGAGTTCAAACCACTAACTACAATATTTGTATTTTTGACCTTGTATAAACGATGGGCCTTGAACTTGTGTAATTGATCGACCTTGGGCTTCTGTAACTCAATTGAGCATTGGGCTTGTGTAACTCGACCTTGTGTAAACGATTGACCTTGGGCTTGTGTAACTCGACTAGATTGGGCTTGTGTAACTTGATTGGCCTTGAGTTGTGTAAATCGAAATTACCAAATATCCCTTTGAATTAATCTTTACAAAAAAGTAGGAGCCTAATTTATCACCTACTGGGTAATAGACAAATGAGCCTACTTGACGTTACATTATACAAAAAAAAAAACCTACTAAACCAAATCACCCTTTTCAAATCTAGTTGAGAGATTGTAAATTCGTTAGTTAAGACCGGTGGACAACTCTTTTTACTATCAATTGACTTTAGGGTGAAGTTTATTTGTCCTTACATAATAGACTAGGACCTAACGTGGGGTGTGCTCGTACGTACACAACTTCTATAATACAGTGTGTATTGGGTTTTAACATTGTATCAGAGTGGTTCATTCTCGGCACATGACTTGTTGGCTTTGAGACACTCGATTGTGGATTTGGAATATGATTGTCCAATCCCATTGGGTTAGTGATAACATCAATTTTAGTGTCTTTTTGCACTATCGCTCTGATTCATCACTTGATTATAGAGGTTAAATTTGCATCGTTGTATGGTAGATTTTCTTCATTTTGTTGTTTGGGAGATATACCCGTGCTCCTAGCACATTGTAGGCATTCTAGTTCATTCGGAGATAACATGTAGGTAACATTGGAGGAATGTCTATTGGTTATTAAGGTTCTTCTTGAGGTCAAGGAATTAAGTCAAGGTCAAGTACTTATAACTCTCATTCATACTAACCGGCCAATTATCAACACATAAGATCATGCTCAAGAACTAAACAAAGTGCATAAAGAACAATCTAAGCTAGACTTAGCATCCGCCTTTCATATTATCTTAAACATGAATTTTAGTGCTCTAATCGGTTTTTAACCTCCTCTATGCTTACTATCATGCTTTGGTACTCACATAAATTCTAGGCATTATAACGAATTTAAACATCACGTACATAGCTTTGGATTGGGAGTTTCACCACAATCCCTAGTATGGAACTACTCATTCATGTCGAGTGACACATGCAATCGACACAATCAACGAATTCATAGAATCAGAGAGAGATGATGATGATCAAAGAACTAAGAGAAATCGATATACACAAATCGGAAAGTAGAAAAATATCCAGCTCTAACTCGACTAAACTCAACACAACTCGGCACACCTCCTCTTACAAGCAGCTCGGACCTCTAAACTACACTAAGGAGACTTTGCTCCAATCTAAGAGAGAATTCTAAGAGAGAGAACTGTGTAGTGGTGAATTGGTATCAAATACATGCAGCTAAGTCCCTTTAAATAGGTTGAAAATAGAGGGAAATCGACATGGATCAAGGCACGGATTTCCAGCCTCACCACAAAAGGAATCTTGTAACCGTCATCACGTGGCAAGTTGTTGTAACGACATTGCTCTTTGATCGAGTCGACCCCGAAGTGACTCAAATGACGTTAAAAAATAAGTCGGTGACATGGTCTTCTTCCTTGATCGAGTGGGTTGCCGAACTCAATTGACACTTGAGCGGCCTTGACATGTCTTCCGCCTGGCTCACTCGGCAACCGAGTCACTCTTTGGTCTTCAGTCAAGTGGCTCTTAGGCGATCGCGTGGCTTCTCGTATTTGCTTGATTTCCTTTGCGAGAGAGTCTAAGTCTTTTCTCCAGGCCCGAGTGTAGTCCTTCTTTATGCGAGTGAAGGGGAGCCTTCAGTAGAGTTGCACATGCACTCAGCCTTTTGGACTTGCATCTCCAAATGATTTTTGTCATTCCTCATGAATTGCTTATCCTTCTTCCACATTTATGCTCCGGGGCTTTCCTTTGTATCTTATTTCCTTGCTTCCAGCTTTGATGACGAGGTGGTTGTTTCCTTGAGCCTTAGTATAGTCTATTTATGCTCCAAATAAGCCTAAACATCTAAGCAAAAGAGACAAATGGGAGTAGACATTCGATGTAAATTCCTAAACCCATGTAAAAATACTAAAAAAACATGAAAACAACACTATAAAAGATAACATAAAACATGTTATACATCATCCTAGGACATTCTTTCGAATGAGAAGATTCAATTCAATTCACAAGGTATACTTGCAATGATAGTAGGGCATGAATGGGCATTTTTCCAATTTTTTCGGTCATGCCATTTACTTCTCTAAAAGTATGGACACTATATATCTACAAGAAACTAAACAATAAAGAGGTGATATACATAAATAAATCCATTTATCATTGAGGTCTCTAGATCTGATTAATGGTGTTAATTATATTAGTTTTTGTCCTCAATATATAATCGTGAGGCACATGCATCGGCCTTAGTAAAGAACGTTTCCGTTTTACGGGAAAAATACGATTGATTGAAATAAGAAACGAAGGAGATGAAGTAGCAATAGCTTGATCATGACAAGACTCGAGAAAGAAGCTATCTATATGGAGTTTTAGTTAGTCAAGAATATAATAATTGTTTGTGTTTTGTAGGTGCCCAAAAACATTTTCAGAAAGAACTTCATCCCATTATATAAACAATTAAACTCCCTTTTAAAAATTTAAAATTGTTTATTTGAACAAACCAAAACTATCTATATGGAGTTTTAGTTAGACACTTAACTTTTGTTTGGTTTGAGTAACTTGTATTACTATTTGTCGCACTTTATATAATCTCTTCCTAATTGTGTGGACCAATTTTCTTGAATAAGAGGCAACATTGAAGCCACGTCAGCAACATAAATAAGTGGGTCCCACGTTATTGAGAGAGATGGTGAGCCCCACAGCGAATTAGGAAGGTGATTAAGATCCCATGTTACGCTGTTTTGTTGAGAAAATGATGGGGATTTTGCGCTGCTTAATTCTGGGATTTTGGCGGGCCCACAGTCAATTATATGAAATCGCATTGACGGATGTGTTTTTAGCGAAGTAGGTTTAGGACACTAAACAAACTTGTACAACGATGTACTAGATCTCATGCAGACAGCGAAATCATCATTAATTTTTGTCTTAATTTATTACTTTAATGATCAGATATAATGTTATATTCTAATTATTACTTTAATTTTGTGCTTTTACTCAATATCGACACAAGCTAACAATCTATACTAATTAGTGTAAGATAAACTTAAAATTAACTTTTTGATAGAAATAAAAAAAAATGACAATGATATCTATAGGTTGAAAATGATAATTATAAAAACAAATGTACAATTGATAATTACTCAAAATTCTGGAATTGGAATGTATAATACAAAAACTCAGTTCACACTAAATATGCGTATTTTAATTCATAAGTGATAATTAGATCTGTGTATTTTCGGACGACTTCTGTTTTATTATTTTTACTCTCTCGTTTACAAATGATTGTCGTTTTAGCCTTGTAATTTTGTTCAAAGACAATCGTTATTCTAGCTATTTTGGTCTTTTCTTTGCACATTTATTTTTCTAATAATTGATATTTGGTTAATTGTGACTTTCAATAAATAAAAAAAGTAAAGGATGATTAGGACTATATTGGTATATATATAATAGTTTTCTTAATAAGTGTGAAAAATGCTAAAATGACAATAATTTGTGAATGAACGAAGTATTTTTTTGAAAAAAGAAAAATTATGTATACATATTAAATGTAAAATAAATAAAATTATAACACATAAATCAAAGTAGCACCATGATCATGATTATTTAAAACTTTTTTTGAGGTCTCGGGTTCGAATCCTACTATTTGCGTATATATTATATATATAAATAATAGGACTTTTTTGAGGTCTCGGGTTCGAAGTATTTTTTCGAGGGAACGTAATTTATTATTATTGATTTTAATTTATTTACATTTACTTATATTTATGGATCATATAAGTAGATTCACTGGCTCAAGGTTTTTGAGAGAACGTAATTTATTGTTATTGATTTTAATTTATTCAGGTTAAGTTATGGTTATTGATCACATAATTAGATAAGAGATGTCCGAGATTGATCACGGAGTGACTACGAACATGTGATAAATTTCTGAAGGCTTTTTAACAAGATATATAATATTGCATATTTTATTTAAGCTAAATTCATGTACGGACTCCATAGTGCCGACTTGGATGAAGCCAATATTACAAATAAAAATATATCTCTGTCGGCAAACCACGTTTGACATAATAAATTAATTTAGAAATGAGTCGGTGGTGCACAAAAATGGGATGATATATAACAGCTGCATTGTTTGTGTAAAACCTTAGGATAGCAACTGATACTTAACAAAATGAGCCACTTGTCAAATGTGTTGAATTATAGCCGTTGGATAGACTCTTATCATTTTGTTTTGTCACCATATATCTTCGATGCGTACAAACGAGCGGACTTGGGCCATCCCGATTTCAATCTTATGATTGATTGTTGAATCAATTATTGTAATGAGATCCTGAGCTGCTATCTATACGTTCTAATTTGTTAATGTGTGGACGATTAAAGGCTTCGAATTGAAGCAAAATTAACACAATGATGATGTTGGATTTATCGCGGAAATTCATGCCTAGACGAGGTACAAAATTCCCTAATGAATCCATATATGATTACAAGCAACTCGTCGTCTAATGTTGTTGAGTTGTGAAACGGTGAGATTTCCTGATTATTGATTGTAGTTCTACGTGGATGTCTACACAAGTATAGTTTTTCTATCTTAAGACTGCTCTAAAGCTCAATCCCACAGTTTTCAAACTATAACTCCTACACAGTTCAAGGTGTGATATATATTCTCACTTAGATGTTGTATAATTGAACTTAAAAAATAACAAATTTTCTAGTTAGGACATATGTGACAGTCAAAATACTAGGAGAGAAGGAACCGTTAAGGTTTCTCCAAAGCTTTAGTCTAAAATCGACTATGGACATCCAACAACAAACACCAACAATTGTTTACTCAGAATTGCGACGTCCGTTGAACCTCAAGCAAGAGGGAAGATTCGATCTCATTAGCTATTAGGTACAGTGTTACAAATAAGAAAAGTCAAAAACTTACACATGTACAACACATCTAGCAAGGAAAGCGACAAGAACAAGCCATATAACAAAAAAAATGCAAATAGATCGAAGACAAACCCTCCAAAACACCAGTGAAGATCGGAGAAAGATATTCATGAGGCGGTGACGAACGGATTGCAACTATAATATCTATAACATACCAAATCCACCAAATTAAATATCTACTTAGTATATTTAGCTAATCTACTTAACTTAGTAAAACAAATATCTACATAGTATATTTACTTATTTAGCTAAGTTACCAGTAAAAATCGAGTGGCAATATTAACTCGTACTATTATTGCAACTATAATATGGCAAATTGGGCACCTTAGTTCTAGTCACTAAACTCTACCAAGATTTGAGTAGACTATACGCAAATTCAATGTCATCGGTCTAAGGTATATGCTCAACTATAGAAGATAAAAAACTGCGAAAAAAACAAACTTGTCAGCTGTAACAATTTTAGTTCCAAAGTCAATAAGATTGTACTCAACTTTTTTTTTTACGAGAAAGTGTTTCTTTTTAATCCTATCTCTTATGAAATTATATTTGTATATAAAAATATAATAATGCGTTGATTTAAGGTTTTATATATAAATCGTTGAATTTCCTATCAACGGGGTGTTGTTTCACCCTAGTGGCCTTATCCGAATTTTGTCTTACACATAGGAAGAGTTCAATCATTTTGTATGCCTACCTTGAGAAACAATGCTTATCTTAGGAATAAAAATGTACTGTATAATTCTAAAGCATAAGGGATTTAGACCACTTGTCGTTTTCAAATTGAGCCACCTCGGATTTAGCCATGTGTCGTCCCCACGTTAAGCCATATCAGATTTCGCCACGTGTCGCCTCTAGGTTGTGTCACCTCATTTTTTTTATATTTTTTAAATTTTATTTATAGAGATGATAATAAACTTATTGCCATTGAAAAAAGAAATTGAATTGTACCAATTATATATGATTTTATTGGCTTAGAAGTTTTCTTTTTAGGACTACCATTTTATCACATGTTATCTTAATATTATGCAATATGAGTTTAATTTATGTTCACTTAATTAATAAAAGATTATTGATATGTAAACTAACATTAGTTTATATAGTAGATATAGCTTTAATATTTTCTATCAAATTAAATAACCATATAGAATTAATGTATTTTAGTCAAAATATTAACCGGATAATTAACGTATATTCTATGCCTAATCTGTATTTAATAAACATATTAAACATAAACATATCAACTAATTTTTATTAATATATAGATAAATTATATTTTCCATATTTATTTATGAAAAAAATATATTTTTACAAGAATAATGTGACCATTAATTTACATATTAATTAACACTAAATTTATACTCCAACTTCACATAAATCATATCACATACATCGAAAAATATTTTATTTTACAAATTTGATGCCATCCAAATTAATTTATAAAAATAATATATATCTTATAATTTTTTCATCAAATCTCGTACAAGGTACGAATATTAAGCTAATATAGTTCTATTAGACTATCTAGGATTTATTTATTTTTTTATGCAAGAGCGTGGTCATTTTACATCACTTTTTGTATTCTTAGCACCCAAAAAGTTTGGCTTATAATTATAGTAACTGTGAACCTCCCTCTATAAGTGTTTGTTAGATATAATCTCCAAGCATCAAAAGGTGGTAGAGACGATATTCAAAAGTTACCTACATCCGGTGTTGATTGAGTTCATGATGTTCATATAGATTGTCATTTATTGATATATTATTGTGATGATATCGATTCCTTAAATTTCATCTCATATATCTATTTCACATTATGAAAATAAGTAACTTGGTTACTTGACAATTGTATCCCACAAACAAGAGCTTTCTAACCCTTTTTTTTGTATAGCCTTAGCCGAATGGCCCGAATTGCCTAAATCTGCAATTAATGGAGACACGGACTTGTGGTTCGACACTAGCTCGATCATTACAACAAATCATGTCACACTTGCGAGCTATGCTTTAGCCTATCACCCGCTCAACATGGACCAATCCAAATAAACCCGGAATTGACATTAGACAAATTTGACCCAACTTAAAGTGACCGAAACAAAAATAATTTGATTTGAACCCGCTGACACCTCTAATTATTAGTATTATTCTTGGTTTTATTTATTAAATATATAATGGTCTAAATTAAAACCTTGATTTGCAAACAATATTTAGAAAAATCCTTTAATTTAAATATATTACAAATATTTTTTTTCATAAAACAATTTATTAAACAACCAACTTATCTTTTGAGCTAGTTCAAAAAAAAAAATCTCGTAAACGTTGACTTGAATTTTAACTAAACAAAATTATATTATTTTTCGCCTAACTGACGGAAATACAAATATCTTCGTCGCTTCATCTTTGCGATAATTGACCCTAAGGTTGTGTTTGGTAGGTAGTTTACACTAGTGTTTTGTAGTGTAAATTAGTGTTCTTGTTTTATGGCTTTTTTTGGTAGAGTAGTGTAATTGAGTAAACGTGTAAATTTTGATTGTTTTAAAACCCGTAGAGAAGAGAAGGGTTTTTTTTATTTTTTTATATTAGTGTTTTTGAGAACAAAAATACTTTGTCACCCCTATTGTTCACAATTATTACGAGTAATACCTGAAATTGAGAACTGGAGAGACAAAGCTCTTCCCCGGCGTCGACGATTTGTTCATCCTTGGAGGCGAACGCTGGTGCTTCTCTCAGAGCTTCTAAAATTTCGAGGGCTGCGATTTCAAGGAAGAAAGTCATGTTTCTCTTCAGCCGGAGCTTCTTTTTCGAGGGTTGCGATTTTGAGGCTCTCGAATCTCCATTCTTTCTCTCCTCCATTTTTCTTTGTTGATGCCATAAAGACGTACACTTCAAAAATTAAAAGCTAGATGGTAGATATACACATCGATCCATATTTTCATATCTTCGTTTTATTTATCCAATATTTGTGTACGAGTTATTCAAAGCAGATGGTAATAAAATAAGCCCCGCATATACATCACGGATATATACACATTGCATGCATGCCACCAATTTCCTGAAATCTTATAAAACTTCTCCCGGATGTTGCATTTCGGATACGTGACGCATGCACATTTAACATTTTGTATGTATGTCATCACCTTCTTGAACGTTATAAAACTTAGCAGTCTAATAACGTACCCGTCAAATTATTTAAGTGTGCGTGATTATGACTTTAACGTTAGGTTATAACTACGCGTAGTTGAAGTCGATCTCAAGTCGATAGGAGACGATATACTTTGTATATGGGGTGCGTAGTTATAGTTGTAGTTGATCGGCTTTTACAGGCTTGAGATCGGCTCCAACTACAAGTAACATACGCGTAATTATATTCATAAAAATGCGCTAAAAACTTCTCCATGATGTGCCACAAATCAAAATAATCATTGATGCCTTGGACGAGCTCCTTCCCAAACGCAAACATACTGCACATATTTTGAATAACAATCGGATAATTAACAAACCCGTTTTCGTATCCTTCCTTACCTTATAAATGTTTTCCAAAAACGAGCTCTGAAGGCAGAAGAAAAGACCAGATTGAAGAAACACTACAATTGGGCTTTTAGTGGGCCAAGCACTATAATATTGGGCAGCCTTCTTGGCCCAAAATTACCAATTTTTATTTCATCTTGGCCGAACTCACTCCAAAAATACTTAATTAAAAAATATGTAGTATTACATTATTTTTTTTCTCTAAAAACTCTGGCAATGTTTTGATGTAGTATCAATTGTAAATTCCGTTAATGTTTTTCTCTAAAAACTCTATTACCCTCTATGTTTGGTTTTTTGACTTGGTGTCCAATAGTTTTACTTTTTTCTTTGGTGTTTATGGGTTTGAATTTATTTATTTTTTACATTTGGATCGTCTATATTTGGTCTTTTTCAATTCAAGTTCTTCGTTTTTTTTTTTTGTTTTGTTTGGTTCCTTCATTTTTTTTTCTTTTCATTTGGTCCTATGATTTTCATTTATTCATTGTACAAAAAAAAACAAATTATCTTTTTTTAAAAAAATATAGTACTAATATTTAACTTTGTAAATTGATTTTTATAGCAATTTTTTAAAGGTTGATCACTTTATTTAGATTATTAAAAAGATTTAGTTTATCTTTGAAAAATAAATAAATATTAAAATTCGTTATTTTAGTATAAAAAGTTACAAGGTAAATAATGACATGTTAAGAAAAATATATTATAAAAGTGTATTTTGAAAAATGAAATGAAATATTAACAAAAAATAGTTTGGACAAATAATTGAACCAAACGTCAAAAGTTGACCTTCAAGCTTCATTTTTCAAAATCAACATCACCTTGCTTTTTGATATTTAAAATACAATTTTATAAATTTTTGAAACAAGTGATAAATTACCTGGTAACTTCTTTTACAAAAGAGAAGTTTAAGTGTTATTTGATCTCTTAAAAATAAATGTTTTTTTTTACAATCTAAATAAAATGATCAACTTTATAAAGGTTGTTTAAAAAAAATTAATAATAGTACTTCCTTCAATTCTAAAAACTAAAAATAAAAGATATAATATTTATTAATGTAATATAATTTAGAATATTTTTATGAATACAATAATAGAGGTAGAGAGTTATATAAAAATAGTTTTAAAAATATAAATAATAAACGAAAAGTACATAAATTTTATTTCTAAAAAGTTTAAGTAATATTTGTAATGTTAAATATTATGAGTTAAAATTTTAAAAATTTAATGACAACCATCGATATTGAGGACGAGGACGAGATGAAAAGAAGTATTATGCATAAATAAATAAATAATATTCAATTTTATTTTCACTATCTAAACTATTTTTTAAAAAACTATTTGACATATTTGTAAGGAATGAATAAATTGAATTGTCATTTCAAATTCTTGTGATAGGCGCTGATTCCTTTAACACTCAGATTCCAACAAAAAGACCCCACAACTTACGTCAGTTTTATTTTATTACACCGAATAGAAAGCAAATATAAAAATAATCTTAAATTTATACAGTGTATTTTGTATCCTTTTGTATGATTAATTAGAACTTGAAGTTGTTCATTATTTTATCCATAAATATCAACAAACCTCAATAATTTGATGTGTGATATCATGCATCTTTTATTATAGAAAAAAAAATGTGTTTATCTCAATCAAGAAATGGTTTCAAATTCGACAAATTGCAGGAGAAATAATAAAATATCGAATAGTTAATACTTAATAGTTATAAATAGCGTGACGTTTTAAATCTGTATTAGGAATTACAATGGGTGTTAATATAAAAAGAATATATAAATTATATAAATATTGATAGATTATTTTTTTAATGTTGCCAGATTTTATGGTAAGATATGACTAATCTTATATGATGTGCTTCTAACACATATTTATTTGTACACACGAGTCGTGTTTAATCTGTCAGAGTTTAATATAATTTTATGGAATCATAATTCTACCTTTTCAAAAGCATTGAAGGATCTGATTTTGTAGATGGTTTAGAAACTATATGAATTCTTGTCTGAAATTTATACATCTTTATCTAATTTATATCCGAAGATGTAACCTAAGAAATTTTATTTCAAAAGCTTAGTGATATATTTAGCTTTTTTTTTTCTTGAATTTTATTAATTGTTGTCTATATATAATCAGGTTCCGGAAAGAACCATTTTCACGGAGAGAAATGAAAATATCTAAGAACCGTGAGATTATTAGTTGAACGGTTCATGATCAATACACTCGTATGATAAGTATTAATTTGATTCAGAGTTAGAATATTTCACATTATTGCTTTAGGGGGGAGAAAAAAAAAAGAGCGTAATATTAGGATTTTATGTTTCCATGAGCACAACTTCAGAGCCTATCACACGCCACATTTACGTTCAAGAAATAATAACTAACATTCGCCGGAGGCTAAACATATGCTCGTGTTTGATGAATAACACGTTCATGAACATAATGTGCATATGTTTCGGTGTTCGTTTTTTATGAACAACACATTCATGAACATACGTTTTAGTGCTCGTGTTTGATAAATTACATGTTCATGATACTAGGAATATATGACACTAGCAATGACACTTTCATGTCACTAGGAATGACACTTGTAACACCCCGAATTCTGAGAACTCGAGGCGTCACTGGCTAGGACCTCACAGTGGGTCCCAACCCTAGATTGACAACAATATCACTGAATATTCCACAAGGCACAACATAAGAAAACCAAATAAAGTCGGAAATCATGTAAGATAACATAAAAGTGCAGAAAAGAAAGTTAGTCATCACCACATGAACTAGAATCCAAAAGAAAGAACGAGTCTAGTCTCATGAAAATAAAGAAAACCCATCGTCCCGACTACCTCATACGGGAACCTGATTGACCACCGACTCCGGATCACTCAACAATTGTCCTAACCTGTATTGCGTCTAACATAAGACGGTATAAAACCATTAGCTAACTATTCAACGCATTAGAAAATATACTAAAACACAAACCCACATATAAAGCGGAAAGTAAAGATATATCAGCATGCTACACTCAAACCGTTTAATTATCTTTGATAAAGGTGATTCACTTCTATTAATTTAATTCAACTTATTTTGTAGCACGAGAATCTCCCGAAACTCACCCCGTACATATACCAACCAGAGTGGATCCGATGCACTTCATAGTATACCGAAATGGCCTGGTAGCAGGGATCCTCCCAAACTCTAGGCATGGAATGAGCAGTGATGTTACGACCCGTTATGCATACACTTGGGTCTAATAAAAGGTAACGTCGTCCTAGTCAAGTTATGATTAATAAACACTCAATAAAAACCACTTTAGCAATACATGCTAACACAAAGAATAGTTGCCTAAGTAAGTCATACGACTTACCTGCACTGGTCCGAAGTCCAACTAGCGACAAATCCCGATCCGTCCGTACGTGATCTCAATTGCTTGGTGAAAATGGAAACGTCTCAGCATCCGAACTAACGTTTAAGAACCTTCTAGACCTAACGGGAAGTTTTTGGAAAGAAAGAACGGAAAAATTCTAACTTTTTCTAAAATTACCAAAACACCCCTAATTTTCCTATAATTCCGAAAAATGCCCAAAACGGGTCTAAGACCCTCACTATTGTCCAACAACATCTCACAACCCTAAAATATCCATAACGGGTGTGAGGTATACTCAACTTACCTCCGAAGTCACAAAACCTAACTTTAAGGAAATTACGGTTTTGACCCGAATTTCCTTAAAATTCTAAAACGGTCAAATGGGTCCCTAAACTTCCGGAAACATCTCACTACTTAGACTATAAACTAGATGAACCCAAAGCGAGTTCGAAAGTTCTTCAAACTTTCGATTCGGGAAGGAAAACCCTAAAAGAACGCAAAAACCGTACTTAGGTCATAAGCTACTTTAGTCTCGATGATACTACGTCCAACATTTCCTAAAAATTCCGAATTAAAACTTAAGCATACTAGGTCATGTCCACAATGTACATGAAGCATCAAGGGTCCTAAAGGCCGCTGCCACAACTCTACACAAAATACAAAAGTTCACTACTTAATATGCACAAATCCAGAAAATGATTTTCTTCCAACTTTGGGAGGTAATAACTTTCGATCCAACTGTTGAATCTTGCTAGAAATTTAACAGGTTATACTATGTTATGCCTACTCCAACATATCCAAAATTCAACCGTTGAACTTAAGTAAAACATACCCAAAACAAGAGCCGAAGTACACTGCTCGCACACTAGGAAAACTTGAAGGTTTCGGAGGAGAAAAGGAGGTGGGGTCTTGGTAAGGACTCTTGCACGGGTAAAGGGGGTTAAACACATGAAGACCGTCATAGCGTCATGTGGTTGTCGAGAGGAGACGCAATAAGTGAAAAGAGTCATATATCGGGCGAGATTTTCCCGACCTCGTCAATTTTTCACGACCTCGGCCGAACAATTGATACCCAACCCAAACCGACCCGGCCCAAAGCAAACTGCTTAAAAGAGAGCTTATTTTTATACGACCTATTTGAACCCGAGCCTGTTGCGATAGACCCGACCCCGGCCTGTCGACCCCGTTTGACATTGCTACCGAGAACCAAACTAAACATATCTGTTACGACCCGAGAACAAAGGCTATCCGATCAATAAACCGTTTCAGCCCGAACAATTGATACCCGGCCCCAACCGAACCGACCCAAAATATACCAAATAACAATCAAGCATGTTTTTGACCCGACCCGTTTTAACCTGAACATGTTGTACCCTGAACCGAGCCCGACCCGTTAACTCCGTTCAACACCACTACATTAACCCATCATCCGACCCATTGCATTATCTACTTACCATAAATTAGTTCATCATTTAATATTAATTCCTATCTATAGTTATATATTACGTTATTATTGAACGATTAGTCAAAGTTAAGCAGTGATTGGCATATATTACGTACTTGGTAGTCCAGGTTTGCTGTGACTTTTATGAAGTATACATAAGAATTGTTCAAAGGATATTTGTGGTTGGACGACTGGGAATCTTCACCTAATCCATCCATTTTGTCAATCCCTCCGATCTTCGTGATTCTATCATCGATATGACATTATCTCTTTGTTTTTTTTTTCATTCGAATCAAATTCATATATACCCTAATGACCTAATCACCACCAAAATCATTAATTATCTTACTTGTATCATAATTGTGTTTGTAAGCATGTTAGTTCATGATTATTTAATTTTCTATATTTGTTTTATTATGTATCTCGCATTAAGCTTAGCATATTGCCAATCACGCTCGGTTAGAGATGCATGCAAATGGTGCATTCCATTGTTATTATTTGTATCTTACTCCTTCTTTATAATTTCATTTTATATGAGAATATTTCAAATAATTATTTATAAATCTTGTTTTCTTCAAAACAAATAAACGCTATGTTGTGGTGTTTTTTTAATATGACTGTACATTACCATATGTCAAATCGAACTATTAACACTCTTTTATTCTGCACGCCTAGAGGTTGAAACTGATAGGTAGGAATAATAATGAGTGTAGTTCGTAAGGTAAGTGATTCTAACATATTTTTTAGAGCTAGAAACATTTTGTGCTTTAAATATCAGGGTAAAGGACGGACACGTGATGAAAGATTATTCAGATAAACGAACTCTTATGATTAATGATATGGGACAATATGAATTTGGGGATAAAAATAAAACTACTATACATGATAATCCTTTATTTAATCAAGAGCCTAAAGATGATAATGGTCTTACTAGTGGTGAGCAAGGTGAATGTCTAGTTGTTAGAAGGGTCTTACACACTCAACCCATGCCTTGTGAGGATAACCAAAGAGAGAGCTCGTTTCACACTAGTTGTAAGGTGAAGGGTAAGGTTTGCAACATGCTTATTAGTGGAGGTAGTTTTACCTATTGTAGCTAGTACTAAGATGTCCATAAATACAATTTCATATGATACACCACCCTGACCTTATAAGTTAACTTGGATGAGTGAGTGTGGAGAGTTAAAAGTTAACAAGCAAATTGTAGTTACCAATAACATATATAGGGACATATGAGGGTGAAGTTTTATGTGTTGTAGCCCTTATGTAGTCATTCCACCTTTAATTGGGATGTTCTTGACAAATGATAGAGATACCGATCATAATGGTAAGACAAACTCTTATTACTTTACCTTTAAGGGTAAGAAGATAGTGCTTGATCATTTGATTCCTACGAAAGTGGTAGAATTATATAAGTCAAACTAGATCAGGAGCAACTTAGAGGGTTTGAGGAAGGAAAAACCGTCCCAAAAAAATAAAGAACCATATCAATCCAAAACCAAAACAAACACTTATACTTCAACCATCCTTTCCTTGCGTTGATTTTCCTAGAAGCCATTTTAAATGTGTGTTAGAATTTACATTTGGATTTGACAGGCATTCAAGGTATAGGTTATATCTCAAACTGTAAGATGAACTTAAAGAAGGCCTATAAAGAAATATCTCATGTTTGGAGGTTAGAAAATCTTTTTAGGAACAACATAGCGACTAAAAATGTTAAAGCGACTAGGCATGTTAAAGCTACGTTGAAGTCAATTAGCTAGCTACCTATCTTAAATTTAAGGATCTTAGGAGTGTTATACTTGAGAATTTTCATTGCAATAAGTTATGATTTTGGAGAAGCTTACATGTTTCGAATTAAATTTAGGACCTTAGGATTATTACTTGTGTTTATTAAGGTTTCCATGAAAGATTGTGATCTCGAGAATGAGAGGAGGATTGTGAGAGTCCACGAACCATCATCTGCTTCATCCAACTCTCTCTTGATCTTATTATTTGATGTGCTTGATCGTTAAATTATTAATTGTATTGTTTTCTTGCTTTCGCGCCCCGAGTTGTTCCTTCCCCTTTCCTTGTAATGCATATGTAATAAATGACATAATCAGATGTGTGCGTCGCTAAGACTAGCTGTTTTGCTGTTGAACGGAGAGTAGTGGATGGGACAAGGGTAGACCCTGGTTTTAATTTCTACAAATGTTTTTACGAGCAATACTACTTTGAGGGCACAAGAGAAGAAATTAAGGGAAACTTAGAGCATCTTTATCCCAAAAACTCGGAGTTTCTTCAATCTTATTTAGAAAATAAAACAAAATAAAATGTCAGGGAGGGGAAAGACCCAAAGCAAATAATTGAGAAGAAGTTTCTCACAGAAAAAATAATATCTGACAAGTTCTTTCATTTTTATCCAATCAATGAGCTTATTTTCTGTACATGGGCCTTTATAACCAATAACCATTTAGTTTGAGTTATATATATATAACTCAAACTATGATGGAATGATCGTATTAAGCTTAAATAGGTGAGTTTTATTGGATTGTTTATATTTAATTCACTAGCATATAATATCGTTAAAATAGGAAAGATTATATATTAATTTTGACTAACAAATCTCCAAATTTATTTTAACAAAATATAAATGGCTGATTTTATCATCACGAATGTTAAATTATATATGTGATGATCGTTAAAATATAACCAATTGGTCGTTATGTATCAACTAGTCGTTAGGTATTAAAATTACGTTCGTTAACTTGTTAGGTCGTTAAAATTATGGTCTAAATTAGTGGGCTATTATGGTCGTTAATTTGTTAGTTTGTTATAGTTTTAGGTCGTTAATTTGTTAAGCCGTTCAAATTACGGTCGTTAATTTGTTAGGTCATTATAATTTTAGGTCGTTAATTTGTTAGGTCATTAAAATTACGGTTGTTAACTAGATTAATAAAGTTTCGCCGCCGGTTAAATATGTTTTAGGTCGTTAATTTGTTAAGCCGTTAAATTTACGGTCGTTAATTTGTTAGGTCATTATAATTTAAGGCCGTTAATTTGTTACGTCATTAAAATTACGGTCGTTAACTAGTTAATAAAGTTTCGCCGGTGGTTAAATATGTTTTAGGTTGTTAATTTGTTAAGCCGTTAAAATTACGGTCGTTAATTTGTTAGGTCATTATAATATTAGGTCGTTAATTTGTTAGGTCACTAAATTTACGATCGTTAACTAGATTCGCGGGCGGTTAAAATTACGGTCGTTAATTTGTTAGGTCATTATAATTTTTTTTTAATGATTTAACGGTCATTATATTTTTTAGTTTGGTTTAAGTAAGTGATGAGATGAAACAATTGTGAATATTGAATATATCATTTTTTTTAACTTAATTGGTATACTATTACACATCTAATTTAGGCAATATAATATCTTGATCAATAGTTATTTCAATATTACCAAATACAACTGTTAATCACGGACGTTCACACAAAACAATCATACGGATGGTAGAGGTCCCTACTCCCTACTCTAAGGAAGAAAGGTTCCTACATTATCCTCTCTCTCTCTCTCTTTATATATATATATAGGGATAGGATCAAGTAAGAACCATTGTTACGGTAAGAAATAAGAACCTATATGAGTCGTCGGATTATATGATGGACGTCCAAGATTTAGTGAATAATATAAGGTAACCGTGCATAGTCTTAATTAGATAATTTATTTATTAGGTAATTAAGTATAAATGTCATTTAAAATCATTACCAATTAGGAAACAAAATATTGTTATTGTGTTTTGTTCAAATTTGTTTTAGTAAATTCTATTATGAATATAAATTAAAAATTAATATTTTCTTTATTCGTTTTTATATACTAAAGAAATATCCGGGTTACATTTTTTTATAAATTTAGATGTACTAAGTATTATACAAAGAGCATGCACGAGTATGTTTTTTTTTAAGTATGCACGATTAAATATTATTGCAAGTGTAATTTAAATATTGCACATTTTATGTACCATTTTATTTATTATTACACGTATATGTTATGTTTTTTTTGAAAGCATGCACTAGTAAATGAAAGATAAATAAAAATAGAATGCTTACTTGTGCAATTCGAAATGAATTAGAGATAACATGCATGAGTAGGTTGCATTGAGTGCACTAGTAAATATTGTCCGATTTATGTTTTTTTGAAAGCATGCACGAGTAAGTATTACACTTTTTTTTTTTTTTGAAAGCATGCACGAGTAAGTGCAAACGAACATCAATGTGCATATGCATGTATTGGTTGTGCACATGTACATTTCGGGCATATATTATAATATTACACAATGTACGATCAAATGATATGTATCTTGCACGTTAAGTTCAATTTATGAGCAAGACGTCGGAATGGGTAAAATAAACAAAATTGAATAATAGTTTATCTTAATTGTGTCAAGCTATATATAATGGTAGTAAATACATTTTGAAGTTTAAAAGGTAACCATATATATCTATCCTAAAATATCAATCATCTAATTAATATGCAAAAATAATATTGAATCACGATTGTTGATTTTATTTAATCATGTGGTCTAGATTGGTTCTTATTTCTTACCGTCACTATGATTCTTATTTGAAAGAAAAATATTTAAAAATAAAAAGTGTATTGAAATATATATATTTTAAATTAATTAGTTATCTAATCGCAACTAAAGAAACTAAAAAAAATTCAAATTTTAGAATATTCCGATTCTAAAATAAAATTTTGTTCCTTTTTTTTTGTTAAGATTAAATTAGTTCAGATGAAATGATTAAAAAAATTAAAATAGAAAAGAAGTTTAAATACTCCGATTCTAGAAAATAAAATAAAAAAATATAGAAAACAATTTTTTCCCAATTTCAACCGATGAGATTCAGACTTTTTTGATAATTGGTTAAATAGGTTTTTTTATATTATTTTATTGGTTTTAAATTACGTAATTAAAAAAAGTTTAGGTTGACGTTAATCGTGGAGGCGACATGTAGCAGCAGAGGCCTGAGAACTTTTCGTTGGGCTGAGAAAAATCTTGGAGGCGACACGTGGCAATAGAGGCCTCTCCTTTAATATATATATATATATATATATATATATATATATATATATATAAGATAAGATAGGATAATTCTTTTATAATAATTAGATTTAAAAACCACTTTTTAATAAATATTTTGATAATAATTGGATTTAAAAATCACTTTTTTAAAAATATTTTGGGGCTGCGTTAAACTGAGGGCGACACGTGGCTAAAATTGTTTTTGCTTTAATAGATATACTAGTGTATTACCCGCACCTTGTGCGGGTTGTGTTTTAAATTTAAATTTAAATATTATAATATGTTAAATGCAAGGTTTAAAATATAATAATATAATATTAAGTGTGTAATATTAAGTGTGTAATATTAATATTCCATTCAATTCAATTATCTTATAGTAGTAAGTTTCGTTATAAATATTATTTATTTTATTTATGTTAGGATTTTTATCACTTTAATTTTAAATTTTAAAATCAACTTTATCATATTTAAACCCGAAAATAGGTCAAGAATCTAAATTATAAAATAATAAATCAAAATACATAATATAAACGCCAAGAGTATATGTTAAAAGATCAATTAATTAATATATTTTTTCCTAAAATAAGAGGTAATACGAGAACTTAATTTCGTTGTTACTTTATAAAGCTTGATATAAACTTTCATTATGTATTTGCTACATATAAAAGTCAAATTATAAATCATTGATTTTTAACAACTTTGGGACGGTGATGACATACAATATAAAAAATGTACCGTAACTTTTAACAACCGTTTACCAAAAAAGTCGGACTAATTAAAATTCTAGATATTTATATTTTATAACAAACGATTTATGTAATAAATGATTTCATATTAATGTATATAATTTTTAACAAACTCCATGTTAATCTAGATATTTAAATCAAGTTCTGAATTTTTAAATTTATTATTAAATAATTTAGAGATAAGCTTTATTTTTAAAATTCCGATTACCATTTTTTAAAACACCGTTCAAAGTTCAAACTATCACTTGAATAAAAAAAGATTTTAACATATTATAGATTACAAAAAAAAAAATTTAATTTTTAATTTTCAATAAATATATTTAAATTACATTTTAGATTACTGATTTTTTTTCCAAAATTCTAATTTTAAATTATGTAATTGAAAAAGATTTTGACGGACGGAAAATCCTGGCGGCGACACGTGACAATAAGTGTGTCCGCTTTAATATATATAAGATAGGGATATGATCAAGTAAGAACCATAGTTACGGTAAGAAATAAGAACCAATCTAGACCACATGATTAAATAAAATCAACGATCATGATTCAATATTGTTTTTGCATATTAATTAGATGATTGATATTTTATGATAGATATACATGGTTACCTTTTAAACTTCAAAAGATATTTACTACCATTATATATAACTTGACACAATTAAGATAAACTATTATTTGATTTTATTTATTTTACCCATTCCGGCGTCTTGCTCATAAATTGAACTTAACGTGCATGATACATATCATTTGATCGTACATTGTGTAATATTATCATATATGCACGAAATGTACATCTGCACAACCAATACATGCACATGCACATAGATGTTCATTTGCACTTACTCGTGCATGCTTTCAAAAAAACATAAAACGTGTAATACTTACTAGTGCACTTACTCGTGCATGCTTTCAAAAAAAACCTAAATCGTGCAATACTTACTAGTGCACTTACTCGTGCACGCTTTCAAAAAAACCTAAATCATGCAATACTTACTAGTGCACTCAATGCAACTTACTCGTGCATATTATCTCAGATCTCATTCATTTAATATTGCACAAGTAAGCATTCTATTTCTTTATATCTCTCTTTCATTTACTAGTGCATGCTTTTAAAAATAACATAAAATATACGTGTAATAATAAATAAAACGGTACATAAAATGTGCAATATTTAAATTACACGTGCAATAATATTTAATCGTGCATATTTAAAAAAAAAATGTACGCGTGCATGCTCTTTGTATAATACTTGATGGTAAATATAAATTTATAAAAAAATATAACCTGGATATTTATTTAATATATAAATACGAATAAAGAAAATATTAATATTTCTAATTTATATTCATAATAATATTTACTAAAACAAATTTGGAAAAAAACACAATAACAATATTTTGTTTTCTAATTGATAATGACTTTAAATGTCATTTATACTTAATTACCTAATAAATAAATTATCTAATCAAGACAATGCACATTTACCTTATATAATTTATTAAATCTTGGACGTCCATCATATAATCCGACGACTCATATAGGTTCTTATTTCTTACTGTAACAATGATTTTTATTTAATCATATCCCTATATATATATATATATATATATATATATATATATATAAATAAAAGAGATTATATGTGAATCTTTGGATGGAGTAAAATAAATTTATATATTTGTTTATTAATAAAATAAATATAAAATATCATATTAAAAACTTAAAATTAATTTTTGGGTTAAAAGATGGTCTTAGATTATAAGAATTTTTGATGAAGTGAAAAATGGTTAACCTAAATGTCCACTCTGTTTACATAATTACATCCTAGTAAGACACATACGGTTACTAGTTACTACTTTTTTAGTGATGGTAATGGTAGGCTATATAGTAAGCAAACTCATGGGGACAAACAATTAACGTGACATGTTGGTGTTATGCTCCCTACTCTTCTTCCCTTGTTAACCAACACAGACAGCATACATCATTTTTACTTTTAAAATATCAAAATTCAAATGCATCTACATATACTCCATTTGAGATATCGGAAGTATTAAAAAAATTTATCAACGGAGGCAATACCTCCGGACCCCTACACAACATCGGAGACCATGATCCCCAGACTCCGTCCAACTCACCGGCCGAATTGAATCGTCCAAATAAACGGTTCAAAATAAGTGACATCAGATTTTACAACCAACGATTTAACAGGACACACCTTACCTACCCTATCTAGGTTAACCAGATATTCACATCTTCACATTTGGCACACACCGTACCTACCCTGTCTAGGTTCATGCATGAGCTACACACTAGCAATTGCACCTTCCAAAAACTTTATGTTTTTAATTACACGTATAATGTACTTGTGTATATTTATATATATTTTGGTATAATGATGATCTTTATTGGAAAATGATTGGTTATTTTATAAATATTATAGAGGTTTTCAGAAAAAGAAAAAAAAATGTTGTAGTTTTCTTGAATTTTAGTTTGAATATTCTTTCATATTTTAAAAACCTTTTTACTATTTCAAACTTTTGTCTATTTTAGTAATGTCAATCTATAAATATTCATAAATCTTGTTTTACAAATGCTTTACTTATGATAAAGAGGGGGCAGTGTATAACAATTTATCCAGATTTTTATATTCACACCCTTACGTGTTCATTTGGTGAAGTATTTTATAAATGAAAAAGTAGGTGGTGAATTGAGTAAAAAGGTAAAATTAATAAATAAATAAAAAGAAAAGAAAATACGGACAAAGGTTTAGTCATCCATCTCTTAGAGTATTCATAATCGAGATTCCATGAAAGTATTTACGTTTCTTACTTAATAATTTAAAACAATGAAAAAATCATAAATATTTTAAAAATTATTATAAAATTTCTTATTTTACTAGTTTTGTTTCTAGAATTAGAGTCTTTTATCTGCAAATAAAATAATCTTAAAACGACTTTACAACATATCTCCTTTTTTATTTCTTTTTTTCTAATTATAATATAAGAAATTCTTAAACACACCATTGTGGATACTCTTAGTTTTCGTCAACATTAGATAAGAATGATATAAACACCACAATCTCTTCATAATTTTCAATTATTATAGAAAATATTTTATAAGCGCGTATTATGAGAATTATGGGTCTTCAATCTCATAGAAATAGATTACACGGAAATTTTTTAGGTTTATATAATTTTACCCAAATTCGACGAAGGAGACCATAATATATTAGGACGAGTTTGTAGAAAATTTTATAATTTTCTATATAACTTTCTATGTGACGAAAAACCCAATGTTATGGGATTAGTTGAGATGATGCCAAACATTATGGAGACACACACTTACACTTACTCTATATATATGTAGTGGGGACACAGAGAATAGGTTCCCCCATTTTAAAATAACAAGGTATAGAATAACGAGGGGGAAAAGGTGCTCTGCTCACTACTGCCTGCCCATCTCCAAACCAACTTCGTACCTTTTAATAACACAACGTACTTCCACCAAACAACACGTATATATATAGATTTTGTTTAATGGAAAAAACTAATATTGAAAAATAAATCAACAAATTTTTAAAAACCGTGAATAAAAAAAATATTTTAATTTTTAGTATGTATTGAATGTCATACTTTATAAATTATAAGTAGTGATCTTCATAAATTCGGTAAGAGGCTTTATTTTTCATAAAAAATTATGTTCAGTTTTACATATTGAAATGAAAAAGAAGATGCACTAAAAACATAGTACACCAGAAAAAGAAGAAAAAGGAAGAAATTATTAATTTTGCTTAATGTAGCATCAAATAGGTTAATTTATTTATTAGGTAATAAAACTATGTCTCTTATTAATTTATAAAGATTAATTAAAATTATTAATTGATGATTTTTAATTTACTCGAACCCAAATCCAACCGAGGTATACAAGGTAGGTGATTTTAGTTAGTGAGTTTTGAACTCTAGATGACAATACATCTCACTCTTATTCCAACTAGACTAATCGAACCCGATAAGTTATTGTTACACAAACTAGTGTTACACAAACATAAAGTTCGATTTTACAAAAAATTGTAATTACTCTAGACATGTCGTATCGATCGTTTTACACAAACCTTATCGATTTTTTACACAAACTCTATTGATTGTTTTAACACAAGCCTCGATTTACCCAATATTTACACAAGCCTCAATTTCCATTTTCGACTTACCTTGGGGGGCAATTTGTGTCCTTTTGTGAACTTTCATAAGTTTGGGTCAGATTATGTAATTAACTAAGTTGGGGCAATTTGTGAACTTTCAAATGTTTGTGTCATTATTATAAATGTAAATTTATTACATTTTCTGTAAAAATTAATTGAAAAGGCTTTTTAACCTTATTCTTCTTTACATAAAAAAAAAATTAACTTTAAAAAAACACGAAAAATCAAATTCAACCCACCTTATTTATTTTTCTATTATACTGGATTCTTGGTTTTTGTGTTTGTTGGGAGAATGGGTATATAAACCTTCTTTGTATCAATACAAACTAGTCCCTATATTTTCATTATAGAATTTTAAATCTAAAAACAATTAATTAAAAGGACATAATGATAAATTGAAAATTAAAATCCCATAAATCAATCATCAAATGCAATTAGAGTTTACTCTGATTAACATCCCCACAACTTTCTTCTTCGACATGCTACCATACAAACTTGAACTCTTCGTTGGAGGCGGTTTCACCGATTTCTCTATCTTGTTCCCGGTCGACAGTCTCCGGTTCAAATTTTATATGTTCATATACTATGTTCATATGTCATACGAACTATGTTCAATTTTTATATGTATCAAATTGATAATCGATAAAACGTTAAATATAATATATTATTTACTTCACCTATTATGACATGGTTATTAATCTATAGAGAATAAACGGAATTGCATTTAGATTTAATACCCAACATTGAAAATTTGGTACCTAAAGTAGTCAAAATCACCTAATCTCTAAAGTAATCAAAACTCCATAAAGTATGTTTAGTAAGCATACACCGATTTTAATTGGTGATGTAATATAACATTGGAGAATAGCACGGCATCCAACCTCACTCAATTCCTAAAATAGTTCAAAATTCACTTGTGGCTAGTTCATTCTTTGGTAGAATAAACTTCTTTTTCTTATACATAATAGGTTCATTTGTCATAAACTATGTTTAGTTTTCATATACAACAGATATGAATGGAAACAAAAATATGAGATGATGCAAAGGAGATAACTCTATGTACAAGTTCCAACATTAGAGTAGAAGGCAAAAGAAGAGATAACACTTTGTACAAATTGACGTGTTTGAACCAAAAAATTGAAGAAGAGGCTTGAAGGAGAACACAAATATGAGATGATGTAAAGGAGAATAGATTAAAGTAATTTGTTTTAAGAAGATAAATTAGGTCCCTCACCCATTCATCTAATTTGTTTTAATTAAATGAGCCTAGTTAATCTAAGGCATCGGATCTGGACGGCGGCGAGAAGGGACGACAGTGGGAGCGGTGGAGGAACCGATCGATTCCAGTTGACCGAAACTCCATAGTGGAACATCCTCTCTTGCCATTAATAGGTAGGACTCTAGCCAAGGCATTTGTAAGTGCATTACAAACCCTAGGAACATGCTCAACTCTCACCCATTGGAATACATTCATCAGCTCTCTGACCCTTTCCAAGATTAGTCCTCCATGACACCTGTAACGTAGAAGAGTCGCAACCGCCTTCACCACGAACAAGGAGTCGGACTCGAGTATCATCTGAGAAAACCCAAGCTTATGAGATTGAAAAAATGAGTCCCAACTTGGGCGCCTCTGCCTCCGCCCACCAGATGGGCCATGAGCCCGGAATTCTTTTCACCTTGGCTCCAACGAGCGCACCGCCCATGTCTCGGCATATGAGACCCAACCCCGTACCCTCAGCACCCATCATCACAGCGTTGACGTTAATCTTCACGACATCCCCATCCGGAGGTTCCCATCTAGAAGCCTAGCCATTCCCGCCTGGAATAGTTCTCGCAGGTCTTGCGCCATAGTCCTCACTCCTCATTTAGCTTCGGACACTGAATTCATGTGTAATAATTCGGTATTACTTTTTAGGTATTGAATAAAAATTATTATAAGTCTTAAGTTAATAGCAATATTTCTCCAATGCAAGCCCTTTCAAGTATGTTTTTTACCGGCTCATCCAAACACGAACAGATCCACTAACTTCAAAGTAGATCTCCCTTCTCGCGGATCACTTAAAGAAGGTCATATATATATATATAATTTTGAAAAAAATAACAAATCATGAAACTCAAAATTACCATTACATTAAAAGTACTCCCTTAATTTCAAAATAATTGTCCGTACATGCTTATTTCAGGTTTAAACTTTCTAAAATTAAAACTTAATATTTACCCTTCTTAAAAAATGAAACTTGTACTCAATTTTTAAAACCAATTTCATTTTCATTAACTAAAAGGTTGAGAATTGTCCATTTATATGCATAACAAGAAATATTTTTTTTAAAAAAAATCATTCTTACCATCACTGTAGTTTTATAATTATAACTAATTGTAGTATAATGGGGAAAAAAAAAAACTCTTACACTTAAATACTCTTACTGAAGGATGTAATAATTTAATAATTTTCTTTTTTAATTTTTACTATAGTTTTTCTTAATATGTGTAAAAAAATGGGATGTAAATATTATTTTTAAAAATAATTGTCATAAATTTAGCTGTTGAACACGAAGTATTTTCCAAATAAAAAGCTACTTTATTAAGTAGATTATTAAAATCTCTTAATTGGATACAAGGAGTTAGCTTTTTGAAAGAATCACAACACGTCTTTAGTCTTACTCTTACCAAACCCACCTCTCTCTAGAACTGAAGATCTTATATATCACTCATATTTATATCATTTGTATCCCTTTTACGTGATTGGTGGATTGTTTATTATTTTTCTCGTAAAACACTAATATTTTAATCTCTATTTATTTAGCTTTCATCCAATCACTAAAAAGGGATACATATAATAGTGTTACATGAAATCATAATTGCTTTAGAACAAGTGAACAACATTTTTAAAAAACGAAAACTAATTATATCAGTGTACATATAACTTAATTAATCTCTGATACGACTATAAGACCTTATAAATTTATAATGTTAAACGGTCAATTGTTGAATTGACTTGCAGTATTAACGTGTTTACTACTGCAAGAACTTGAGAAACCCTCTCAACTCACCACCATATTTACACCACTTTCTACTTCTAATATGGCTCGTAAATTGAAGCGTTCAACGTTAATCAAGATGAGCGTTACTTGCTACCCAGGACACACGCATTTCAACACCACTGTAACAGAGTGTAACTTCGTAACTCTGACTTCACCAAATTAACCATCTGTTATCCAATTAATAAACTCCTACTACTGTTAGTGTGTTGCCTTAAAGCCACAATTTGTTAAATTAGGGTTTTGGATTGAATCATTCAATCAAAACAAAAGTCATTAGTGGTTAACCACAACAGAGAGCATCATTAACAATGATTGCAAAAGCACTTCACCATCTTCATTCTATCGGTTGAACTGATCAAACAAGAAGAGAGGAACTCATCGGAATTTATATGTTTTTTTATATATGTGATCATACAAAAATTTTAACTTCAAGTAAGATTTGAGATTGCCCATAACTTCTATACAATGCAAAAGGTATTTTACATATTGAAATGAACAAGATTTCCCCAGAAGATGCACTAAAAACAGAGTACACCAGAAAAAGAAATAACAAAAAATTAACTGAAAAAACAGGGGAAATCAATTTTCAAAGTTGTTTATCTTGGTTTTTGTGTTTGTTGAAAATTATTCAACCCCAAACACTGAAAATCCTCTCGCCTATAAAACTCACCAGCTTTCTCACCGACCCTTTATCCCCGTCGCTAGCGCCACCAAGATCTCCGCCCAGCTCGGCCGGTTCTGAAATACCCAAGTCGCCCTGAGAAAAACCCATATCGGGAACCCGGTTCAACTCCGGTTCAACTCGGCCGTTGATCTCTTTCCTTTTTCTCTCTCTTCTCCCTCCCTTGTTTCCACTACTCTTCTTGTTTTTCGCCAGAATCCAATCTTCAAAAGCATCAATGATTTCGTGTATCAATTGACGGTTGGGAGAAGAATCCCACCTGACCCAATAACTCATGTAACATCTAAAGCAATTACAGTTAAACGCCGGTGGATGGTCGGCGCCGGAGACGGAGGATTTGACTCCGTTCTTCTTAGTTGGGGTTTGGTTGTTTGTGGTTGTTGAAACAGAGGAACAAGAGAGGAGATAGGCGAGAACTTCACGGTCTTCAACCGTGAGGGCCACCGCAAGAGTGAGTATCGCCGCCGGGAGAAACGCAAGTGGGTCAGAGAAGATCGGCGGTTGCTGTGGCGGTGGAGATGGGTGGACGGTGCCTTTCTTGTATAGAGTTTTCATCTCTGTTTGTTGCTGAGATTTTTGGGGTTGGTGTTTGATTTTGATATGGTTATAGAGAAGAGAAAATGAAGAAAGAGAGAGAGAGAGAGAGAGAGAGGGAAGTTTTATCTATCAGTTTTATTTGGTTATAGAATGTGGGGAGAATAGATGAGGGTTTGGGCCCTTGAAAAGTTGTGATGGGGTTGTGCATTAAACTATGTTTTATAGTATTAGTTTAATTCTGTTTTTTTATATGGGTAATTTATTATTAAACCATGGGGAACAGGACATTTTGTAAGAGTTTTGACATTTTATATATTTATTGTTTTTCCCAAAAATTGTTAATGGCTATTTTTGTGGAGGGTTATTTGGAAATGGTCTTCATAAATAATGATAATAGAGTTTTTTGAAATGGGACATATATTGTTGGTTTTAAAAGAGGACTTTGAATAACGATGGGTCAATGAACTGACCAAAATACCACTACCTTTTACATTATAATTTGAAAGATGTACCATAAAACATTAAAACAAGTCTTTTTTACAAATATAAATAGCAGTTTTGGGTGGTCAATATAACATAGGTTAAAATGTATATACAATTTCATATAACATTAGCTCAAGTCCAATATACTATTTCAATATGATTTTATGAATATAATGAGAAGAGTTTATTACTTTATTTTTTTTTATAATCAAAACGAGATTATATTTACATCGGCTTCTCGACTGATTTTGGTCAGGTTTGGTCTTTTCTAAGACCAGATTATATTAGTTTTTATTTAAATTGTTTCGTTGGACCATATAAATGAATGATCAATTGATATTTTTTGGGTAATTTACTAATCTTATATATTAAGCTAATACTTTATCTTTGAGCAGATAATACACGATTAGCAGAAGATGGAGTTTGAAGAATTGACTGTTTTGACCAACTGTCTTTTTTGAAAAGAAGGAAACAAAGACGTTTAATTTTGACCAAATTAGCGCGAACATACAGTATAAGTATCAAATATATTTTTATTTTTATTTTTTTTACATGAAAAGTAATTCAGGGCATTAAAATGACCTGAGAGGTCATCTAACGAAGAAAGATGACGTGTGACGTAGACCATATGTATCAACTATATGTCTTAACCACCCATTTATTATGTATAATATATGTTTAACTAATTGTGCAGTTACAGTCTCATTATCCTTGTATTTGCAGAGATAGCTGAACCACTTAAAAGTGACAGTTGAATAGAAAGTGCCAATATATACTTGGTACTACCTTCATATGTTACTATTATGTACGTTACAACTTATAACTCGTCCCTTTCATTTAAGGAACCGTCGTACAAGGCAACGTGATATTGTCAGACGACAAAAATGGGTAACCAAGTTTCGATTTTCCCAAATAATTCGTGCACTATTTATACTACTACTAGTAGTATATCTGTCATTTTTTACTAGGAATGTCTGGTTACCGTATTTTAGGGACTGCTTTCACTTTCACCGCGTTCACACCACTTTTCAGACTGGACAAAAATGGATCAGTAAACGGTAAATTCAGAGCAGTAAGATAATCTGCTATTGGAAAGGTCATTAGAAACCTACCTAACCATTTACTGACATTAACATTAATTCAAACAACCGACCAATAACATTTGGAGATCATTAGATTTTGTTTTGTTTTTCTTGGATATGACTAAACGGACTTATTATACTCTCAGTTTAGTAATGCAAATTAGATTTTGTTTCGGCGGTACAAATCTGCAACAAACCATAAATTGTAGGATAATACTCTAGTTGTAAGTTATTTAATCGTTAAAGATTATATCATTTAATGTGTTTTTTGTCTACCACAAAACAACTTACGTAGCTCCATTGATTGTGATCTTGATAAGACCTTTGCCACCTCGCTTAAATTCACTTGCTTTGTTGCGCTTACAAAGATTAGGCTGAGTTTTCTCCTTTATCTACTTTTATTTGATTCGGTTTTCGCAAAAATCAGTGTCGTTTTTAAACTTAACACATTTAAAGTTGAGTACATTCAAAGTTGAGTGATTAATGTTTCTGTAAAAACATCACACATCTAATATTGAGATATTGCGATTCTAATATACTCCCTCTGTCTAAGAATATTTGACATTCTAAGTATTAAGATTTGCTTAAAAGTAAATGATGTTTTAGGTATACATTACTGTTAGTTTTTATTTTTACCCCTACTTTTATATTGGAAGTTCAAATTTTCTTAAATTGTGTGATAGTTTTTAAAACGTCCAATATTTTTAGACAGACCGAATATAAGGTTTGTGAGTTATATGAGAGACTAAATTTTCAAATATAAGGATGAGAGATTACGAACCTAGTATATAAGTTCAATGAACCATTCTCGTATTTACAATAAGGTTTATGGTGAAACTTCGTTAGGCTTCTATGTTGGGTCATAAGCACATGACCCCATACAAAGGAGAATCAAGAGTTTTTCCTCGATGAGACTAGGAGTGATTGGCACACCTGAATAAGGGGGCTCAAAAAACTACATTGATAAAACATTTGAATCCATAAACAAATAAATGAAACTCGGACGATGAATGTAATAGGTAATGGGGTGAATCTAATACTTATTAGCAATTCAAAACTCAACGCCATACCAATTTTGGTATGAATACTTCTATACTTATATAATATGTAAGTGTAGTAGCTTACATTAAAATATCTTAATAGAGATATTTTATTTTATAGACGATACTTGAGCATGTGGTTGATGTGTGCCGGTGATAAAGATTTAGTAGAAGAAAGTAATTTTGACAGTAAGTCTTCTAGGATTTTTTTTTTGTTATATACATATACAAATTCTTAGGTTTTTGAGTTGAAATAAATAACTTTTTATTATCTTTTTATAGTATAACTTATCCTTATTAAAGAACACGAGTTGAAAAGAGGTTGTTAACTTCGCAATACTCATGAAGGTTAAAGACAACTTTGTGTATGGTTATTTGATTTAGGGAGTTTAATTTTTTTCCTTTCACTTTTGTATATATTTTTTAATATTTTGGAACCATGTAAAATAGTCTAAATTTATATTTTCGTTTTGACCATGTGATGAGTTAAGAACTAAGTTGGGTTAAATGGTTTATTTAATTATAGTCTACAAGTTTTCTCTTTGTTTAACATTTCGGTTCGTGTAATAACTTGAAAAAAATAATGTATATGTCACCTGAAAAAAAATAAAAACCCTTCTATCGAACACCCAACGAGTACAATATGACAAAAACAACGGATCAAGAGAAGAATTTGGATGAGAAATGATTAATGGAAGTGATTAATCTACCATCACCCAATCCATTATCATTCTTAACCGAGATCGTTGTTAAATAATATTGGTTGGAGTGCTATTTTTAACCGCATCTTATTTCAAAAGAAGTAAAATCCCAACTCTTAATTCACATTTTAGAATATGAGATAATAACATCGGTTGGAGTGCTATTTTAACCGCATTTTATTTCAAACAAGAACTTATATCCCAACTCGTAATCCACATTTAAGAATCATGTACTCGTTTGCTTTCAACTGTTAACGATTAGGTTGGATAAGACAAAATTTTATTAGGAAATTAAAAAATAAAATGTTAGATCATGTTATTTTGTAATATAAAAATGGTGAGCAATTTCGCAGGGAAAAAACATATTTTATAGTATTTTTGTAAATCTAGTTTGTAGTTTCCAATTTAAGTAGTTTATAGTTTGTGTCTTGTATTAATATTTGTTAAGAAAATATTTGAAATTCATGTATACTGTGAGATTTGTCCATTCCCGAGAATGTCCTATGACACCTAAGTCCTGTTTTATAGGGTCTCTAAGCCTGAAAATACTAAAAAGTATTGAATGTTTACCTGCCGTAACTAAAAGAATTTGTACTTATAAAAACGTGAGAGAGAAATTCAACCACAATTAAGGGATATATATAGTTACAAAGGAACTTCTCTGTAAGTTTTATGTATGAAAATATCAAAAAGTTTTATTATTTTTAATTATCCCATAACTATTATTTATAATCTAGTTTTTGTAAAAAGAGTTTTAGTAAATGTATATAGATTTTCAACATTTATCCTTCTTAGTAACAAAAAATATTACGTATAAATATATAATGCATACAAGAGAAAAAGAATAACAATCGCAGAAAGCAAAAAATAAAGAATGCTAGTCATATTCCTAGACTAACATGTCCTAGACAGGTAGAGTTGCTCAATTCTAGCAGAATAAATACTTTCTTGTTTAGCGCCACCTACCACCAACTTACCATCCCCAATTATATAGGGTTTAGGAGTCACTCTGGAGCAGTAAACTTTGATAGGCCTATGCCCATAATCTAAGGGCCTGTGGGTCCAGAATAAGAAGATACTCATTCTTGTTTACATTAACAACAATGGCAGAAAACACCCATGTCAAACCACATTCATGTTGAATCCAATCGTTTGTTTTTCATACAATGACTAATAGATATCATGGCAGCTATATTGGTATTCAGACAGATCGCCACAAAACAGGAAGCAAGACAGAAAGCATTACGACGAACTCTTAAGACGGGGTTTGATCCAGGATTCAAGGTACGACAGCTCTTCCATGGCTATTGAATGGCCAATCCTCGGATAAGCCTGAAGAGGATATTACAAATCAACTTATAATCATTGGAATGTAAAAGCTATAAAAACGGTCAGGTTTTGTGCAGTCGTTACCTTGAACTCGCAGCTCACACCAGCCTTTTCGAGGAAAGGAGGACCTGCTTGCCCGGCTTCAAACAACACAGTTTTGTCATCCACGCCATGACACCACAAGATAGGAGTCTGTCCCAAAGATTAACAAACATGTTTCAATGTATTTATGTAGCACAAATTATCCAAAGTCCTTAATCAGCATTTCAAATCCACAGGTGCAAATGAATATCACTACATGTGGCATTTTAGTGATGACACATCTCGCCATGTTGGCGTAATTTAATTGGCTCGTTGAAATTGTTTTAACTAATCAGATTTTGTTAATATTTGGTTTTACAAAGTAAGATTTTACTCTTTATTACCAATTTACTCAAAAATTTTATAACTAAATCACCAATCTTTTTATACAATTCACTTCTTTCTTTTCTATATATTTTGTAAAATCTACTTTCGTGCTAAAATTTTGGAATTTGAAATTTAATCTTTATTTTGGAATTTACTCTTTCTTTTGCAAAATCTACTTTGTAAGATGATAAACTTCCCATTTCTTTTTATTGAAGTAATGAATCAAACAGGTAAATAAGGCTACTCGGGAGAAGTAAATGTGAACCAAACACGTTTTCTAGATCACTAGTGCAAGTATTTTAAAAAATATTACTCTACTTGGCCAAGTTCACCACAAGGAAAAGGCGGTATCTTTAACCTCCAGATAGTACAAGCATGATAGACAGGCTATTAACAGATATGTAAATTTACCTTCTTAGCATCTTCTGGAAACTGCTCCGTCAGCGAATCCTTAAACGGGACCCAACCACTAAAGACTGCTCCACCTCCCAGTGTTTTTGGGTAGAGCAATACACTAGCCAGGGTCAAGGCACCTGCGAGAGTGCCAACGTTGAACCATCAATAACTCAATCCAAAGTAGCATAAAATCCTCTGAGAAACTTTAAAAAAAGGGAGAGTGGAGTATAAATACATACCGCCTTGACTAAATCCACAGACAAAAACATTTTCAGGATTTGTGCCATCAGCTATCTCTTTGTCTATCATTGCATGGACATTTTTCACAGCTTTGAGAAGACTACTTTCGTCTTTTGGCGATACCTAAATGGAATAACATATAAAGACATAGAAAAACTGCAAAGCTGGACTGCTGAATTGTTCAAATGACTAGGACTTTAATGAGATTAAGATGTTTACAGGCAGCCAGCCCTATTTGACAAGAGGGTTCTTACAAAGCAACTTCATGTTTGCTGCAAACTTCGCAAATGGGTGAAAAGTGATAAGAAGGCAAACTTACAGCCGTGATAGGTATTTCATGAATGTCAAACCATGAGGGCATAACAGAACCATCTACAAACACAGGACTTAAGAGCATTAGAATTTCTTCAAAAATATTTACAATACATTTAGGGGGGAAAAAAGAGAAGAAACAAAGTACAAGATTACAAGCACAACATGGTTTTAAAGGATAAACCGTTTATCCTTCCTCTAACCTTAAATCCTAACTCTACAAACAAGATTAAAGAAAAACACAGCCTCCACAGCAACAACTAAGCTAGAATTATCACAAATTTCAGTATAGAAACATAACTATAACTATGTATAGATATAGAAGGCCTAAGGGAAATGTCATCAGTAGCAGGCACAACATGGTTTTAAAGGATAATCTGTTTATCTTTCCTCTCTCCTTAAATCCTAAGGGAAACATAACTATGTATAGATATAGAAGGCCTAAGGGAAACATAACTATAACTATGTATAGATATACAAGCACAACATGGTTTTAAGGGATAAACTGTTTATCCTTCCTCTCTCCTTAAATCCTAACTCTGCATTGGGCTGATGAATGTATTGAATATGAGCAGTGTTCTAAAAGACGGTCTAGACGGTAGACGGTCACCGGCCGTCGCGTCTTAGTAAAAGACGGACCTTCCTGGACAGGTTCGGGCACTGCATGGTTCAAGACGGGAATATTTGGGTTTAGATGGTCTGGACGGGTTCAATACGGCTTGGGCATATCAAAAACCCTAATTTCTAAAACGTGTAAAATTGGTTTTCTTCTCCGTCAAGAGCCCAATTCCTCTCATTCTCGATTTCTCCTGGATTGTCTTTCTCAACTCCCTCTCTGTGTTGACAGTTGACATAGTGAATGTCTGGCCTCTCGCCTCCCTTTCTGTTTTTTTTAAATAGTGAGATCTGAATGTGTGGCATGTGTCTATATTCTCTAGCTATCTATTCTACATAACTTTGGGGTAAAACATGAAACTAAGCCAAAAACGTCTAGACGGTAGACGGTGCCTCTCCGTCCCGTCTCTGTGTTGCGCCTTCTAGAACATTGCTTTTTTGAACCCAAATCACAACATACAGAGAAATGTCTTCAGTAGCAGGCACGTTGCAGTAAACACCAGGATTGTTTAGCTAGAATTAACAAATTCTGAGACAGCTCTGCCGATTAGATTGCATCTTACATCTTACTGCAATCCTCAAACAAAGCTGCGTGTGGCTTGGTTTGCTATTTTCATATTGCAATTGGAGCCTGGTATGCTTGATAAGCCAGGCATACCTAGTATAAGAGCTACTTTGATTCAGTTTTACGCATGAATTGGATTTCTTTATCTCCCAAACTCTCAAACCCTATATCTCGCTCGTACTATATCATTCTACAAATCCTTTCGATTCTGGTGGTTTAGATGACAATTCTCAACCTGGTTCCTTGTCCTGATTTAAATGATGCCTACTGCATCAAATCTGAGCGTCAGATTGAGGCTGAGGTAAACTGATGATGAATATCAGTAGATTAGGGTTTTGATAAGTGAAATTAATTTTCGTTAAAAACAAAAAAAAAATGTCAAACTCAAAATCACGGGACAATAAAGCCAGCAAAATCCACAGAAACAGTGTCAATGGTAACTTCATAAGCGAAAGATGAAGAGCAGACATAAATGACATGAAATTCACAGGCTCAATTCGTGCAATTCAAATGCCCTAAATGATGAGAGAGAGGGATTGAACTCACAATTGCAGGTGACGGGATTGGAAGGGGCAGAGGGGAAAGACCATTTGGTGGATTTGAACTCGGGGGAAGTGAAAAGGGTCTTGATGGGTTCATTTGCAGGACCCGAATCACCCAATCCGTGGAGCCATAGAATGAAGCTGCGAGCGCTGCGGGCCATCGGACTTGGGTTCGGGTTCAGGTTCGGCTCTATATTCTTGGCTGGATTATCGGGAAGAGAAGATGGGTTTTGGCCAGAAAGTAGAAGGGTGAAGAGAATGGTAGCGCAGAGGATGACTGGTAAAACGGCGAATGGGCCGCTGCGCAGACGCAACCCCACCTTCATTCTTGATCCATTTGTCCTCAACTTCACTCTTGTCTTATTACGGGAAATACTTAAATGACAAAATTTGGTGCCATATCAATATGCAAGACATGCTGCACCTTGATAATCTTAACGACATCGGACACAAGAAATTTAAACATGTCAAAAGCAAATGGAGTAAATAAATATTAGTTTTTAATGCCCCTTTCATGCTTAATCACATTTGTAGAGACCGCGTTGAGGATCGCTTTACCCACAACAAAATATAGATGATTAACCATATGATGCTTATTGATGAAGTCTCTTAGTACTTATACATACGATGAGTGTATGAGAGAGAAAGATATTCTAGAGTAGATACTAATAATATACAATATATCAATCCTATAATCAAGGTAACAACCTATGACTAAGTTATCACTAATATCCCTCTCAAGTGAGATGTTCTTGATAAGACTTAACTTGGCAATGAAGGAGTGAAAACGAGCTCGTTCTAGTGATTTTGTTAAGACATCAACCAATTGGTCTTTAGTCGAAACAAATCTAACCCGCAACCTCCCTCGTTGAACTTCCTCCCGTAAGAAATGATATGCCAAAGCAATGTGTTTCATCCAAGAATGAAACACATTATTTGCACCAAGATTTATGGCCCCAATGTTGTCACGATAAACAACTGGACTTTTCTGAACTGGCAGTTATAGCTCGTCTAGTAGATTCGTGACCTAGAGAAGTTCGGAAGTTGTATCTGCAAGTGCCTTGTATTCTTCTTCGGTGGATGATCGAGCAATGAATCTTTGTTTGCGCGAACTCCGGGATATAGGACTGCTTCCAAAGTATAAGATATAACCTGTTATGAGATGAAATCAGACCTGTCTCCAACCCAGTATGCGTTGGAATATGCATGAAGATTTTTTGTAGAAGAAAATGTGATGTTTACCCTCGCTTTTAAAGGAGTTTCACAAATCTCTCCACTTTGAATTCTCTGCATAGTATATACTGAAACAACTAGCAAACATGTTAGGCTACTGAAATAGCAAACCTCATTAATGTCTCTCCCATGTGTTTACCCTCACTTACATTGCCTTTTGGCTCCTCTTAGCCAATTTGGCAAGATTACCCACAATTGATGCGTCCTTGAATGCGTTGAAGGACGAATTCGGATCTAGATCAAGTTAGAGCTTCAACTACTCATTTGTTGATGTGAAAGGTTGTAACTTGGATCGAATTTGGGTGGCGGAAGTGAAGGTAGATTCTATCTACGGAGATCGAGCAAACCGTTGAAGTGGATTTGATGGTGATTCTTGAGATGAATCATCGAATGTGAGTTCTTGGATCAAAGACTTAGATCCAAGAAAGAACTTTGAAAGAATGGAAGAAGAAGTGATGTCCAAAATCAAGAGGAGGATTTTCCCTTCAAATAACTTGATTAAAATTAAACATGTTTTACAAACGAGGGTAAACATCATTTATATAGAGGACGGGGCCAAACCAAAGGTCGGAAAATGAATGACGGAATTAAAAGTCGGAGTTAACTTCCGAAATGAAAGGTCTAGATCGACTATGAAAAGGTCGGAATTTAAGTCCAAGAATTAAGTTCCGGAATTAAAGTTCCGAAAATAAAAATCTATTATTTAAAAATGCTAAATATGCTAAATATGTCAAAATGTGTTAGCTTCATGCCATGACGTCGGAAAGATGAGATATGCCGCTAACGGGAACAAGTGTGGCGATGGTGAACGTAGATGGAGCCGGTAGCCTATGCCATGGAGGAGTGGAGACATGGAGCGTCACTAACGGGTCCAAGAGACGTGATGATGCGAGTAATGATAAAGCCGGTAGCTTGGACGGTGACTTTGGCTCAAGAACGGGTGAGAGATCCATCGGAGCGAACCCACAAAGCCTTATCTATAGACATGGTGGTCAAGGGTGCATCAACAACCATCACGCTAAAACGTCAAGCTACTCACAAAACCAATGTGTTTACGAACCACAATCAAGTAAGTAATCCAACCTTGATCACCATCAAAGACAGTAAATGCAATCGACGGTAAATGCAATCTATGTGGTGATAAAAACTCAAAAACACAACTAAAATCGCTTAAAGTTAAAAGGGTAAATTGCGGAAAATAACCTAACCTTTTGGGGTGTTGTGGTCTTTGGCCTAACCTTTAAAAAATGCAACTAAAAATCCAACCTATACTATATGTTGTAGATGTTAGCCTATGCCTGTTGCCGGTAATATTTCCGGTGAAAGTGATGAGTTGTCTGATGAGGTGTTTTCTTTCTGTAATGACCGGATAAACTGCGAAAAATAAAAACCTTTTGAGAGTGTAGTTTGTTTGTAGCCTAAATTTTTAAAAATGAAAATAAAAACCAATCTATACTATATGTTGTAGATGTTGGCCTATGCTTACCGCCGATAATTTTTTGGTGAAAGTGATGAGTTGCATTTTAAGGTGTCACATATATTTATTTACCTAAAAATTACTTTAAGTAAACACAAATGATTTTTTAAAATCATTTTTGAAAAATTATCTATAACAATACCCAACCAAAAACCTCTATAACAATCATACTAGTAACAAACAAACCAAATACCCGATTACTGTGATGATAATTTCATATGTATGACATAATACATTCTTAAACTTTTATATGAATGACCTAGTGTTGTTGTGTTCTCACTTCTCTCAAATAACTTTGCTCACGGGCCTTCACTTTCACCTGAAAATTGTCGGCGGTAAGCATAGACCAACATCTACAACATAGTTGTAGATTGTTTTGTAATTTCATTTTTAAAAATTTAGGCTACGAACAAACAACACTCTCAAAAGGTTTGTATTTTTCGCAATTTATCCTGTCATTAAAGAAAGAAGACACCTCATCAAACAACTCATCACTTTCACCGGAAAAATTACCGGCGACGAGCATAGGCTAACATCTACAACTTATAGTATATGTTGGGTTTTTAGTTGTAATTTTAAGAGGTTAGGCCACATAGCGCAACACTCCAAAAGATTAGGCTATTTTTCACAATTTACTCAAATTAAAACCAATAAAAGTCCCTTTAAATTGATAATGCACAACCAAGAGAATGACACATAGGTGTAGAAAAAAAAAATCAAGGAAAAAGGTCATAGTCGGCTCCAACAAACACAACCGAAATAACATGTAAAATTATGAACAAGTAATTCTAAAATGATTTTTTCCCACTTTTTAATAATGAAAATGAAAATCACTTTAATAAACCAGTTTTCTCTCTTCGGTGTTGGGCACCTGGGCGGTTGAAGCATGGTATGGAGCGGGTTTGTACACGGGTTTGGGGCAGGTTAAGATCAGGTTTGGGCGGTTTCAGGGTTAGATTTAGGGTTGGTTGTTTTCTTGAAAGTAAGATTAATAAATAATGGTTTTCTTGGTAGGTTTTTAAGAAAGGTTTTAGTTATACTTAGTTTATTTATTTAGTTGTATCTTAATAATATGTTAAATCGAAACATCTCTTTTAGTGTTCGATTTTAACTTTCTATACTACAATGAGCCTTGTCATTTATTTGCAAGATCAGAGGCTCACATTTCAGCCATCATAAAAAAGACAACAAAAAATAGACATACATATGATCGAGCGATCCGATCGACAAAGATAAGGAATAGAAAAATATTTTAATCACGTTGATCGAGTCACATACAACCAAAAAACGTAACATTAATATATGTGATGACTTAAACAATTATTAAAACCTGAATAACTGGACCATCTTTTGTTCAAAAACCCCGGGTAGTAATTTTTCTTTTTTAATAAAAATATAATTAAGCACCCGGTTTTCTAAAAACACTATCATATATCTAGAACTTTGTTGGATAACGGTTTCATTAAATACTCGGATGTAACATAGACTCTATTTGGTAGATGAAAAAATCAAGAGAATTAAGATTATAGGAATTAAGAGGACAAAATAATTCTTTCAATCTCGTTTGATAAGAATGAAGGATATGTAACATAGACCCTTATTGAGATTAAGAGAATTAAATTATGGAAATTGTGTAATCCTATTGAACTTCGATTATAAGGATTATTGAGGCTAATATCTTTTTTTATACCCCTCCTACTTTTTTCATCTCTTTCATCTAAAAAAAATTCAACTTTATCTACATAATCTTACGCTACCAAACAGACTCATAGTCTTAGAAATAACGGGTAATATAAAATTTATGAATAAACCACTAACCGGTATGCGACTAATTGATTTATTCCAGTGTTTATATAAACATGCATTAGCGGTATAAACCGGCATTATCTTAGTAGTCTTATGAAACCATGAAAAGCTAAATACAAACTACGATCGAGTTTGTTATCTCTTTTTATCTATTCATGATATATGTCCTTTACATTCCTATCTGCGTTTAGGGCTCGTTTGGTTTGAACTCTGGAAACGGAAACGAAAACGGAATGAAAACGTATCTAGTCTATACGTATATTCATTTTCATGAAGTTTTTGGGAATCATTTCATGTGGTTTGAAGTAGTTGTAGTAGCAATTGTTTAGTTTTAATATCCTATAGATTAACAAAATGGAGGAAAGCAAATGCATTTTGCATAAAACTACATGAAATGATTCCATGAACATGATACCAATGTGGACTAGATTTATTTCCATTTCGTTTCCGTTTTCGGAGTTACAACTAAACGGGGGTTATTGTCTATCGTTTTACTAAACTTATAAACCGCAGGTTAACATGGCTTGATTTGCCTAACAAGTTCTCAAGTCGATCTTAATTCCATCGTCTATACTTTTCTTTTCCGGAAAAAAATGTGTCCAGCTAATTACAGTCAACTTCTGAACATAACATTAACAACCCATTGATTGCTTCTCTTTTAAAAAAATACACAAATTCAATGTATAACAGAACCAAATACACACGCATAGAATAAACAAACCATACTACCATTAAACTAAATGTGTCCAGCTAAACTATACTTAAACTTATAAATCTGCATTAAACCACGAATCAAGCTTCCAGTTTCTGATGAGCTATCAAAATGGCAGGATCAAAGGATATCCTGCTGTGCTGCGTTCTTCTTATGCTTTGCTATCTCGTCGTTGTGTTGGAGCCTCTTCAACGCAAATACATCGGTTATGAGCCGATTAAGGCCGAAGCTTGCATCGGGAAAAAATGTCAGATTCCGATTCCGGCAGGTCCCTACACTAGAGGATGCGAGATGATCGAGAAATGCCGACGTGATGGACCCCGCCATGTTCGGAAGGGTGTGAGTTCTTCAGGAACAAGAAGCTGAGGCACCCATGCTTAAATGTTGAGCTTCATTTTGTGGTTGATATAAATGTCGGTCTTTTTTAGTGTAAATTAGGATTTGCTACTATTCTTTTTATTTTAAGAAAAAAAATATGTTGTACATTGGCATGATTTGATCACAAAGAGAGGCGATTTGATATGCACTGTATAATTGGGGTTGAATCTCCGGTAGATTATAGAGTTCCAAATCAAATTGGGATGTTATATTGGAAGCATGAGGAACTCACCCCTTCCTAAAAAAAAAATCTCTTTTACGTTGGCATGATTTCGATTGTGTTTCCATTTTTTGATTTTTATTAAGAAATAATGGGCTGAGCTCTTTTTGTCTTGTACGTGGAACATCAAGCAAACCTTGTGTTATATGGAGATAAACTAAACCATTTTAATTTATGGTAAATTTTAGTTGGTGTTCTTATAATGTGAAATTTTTCGGATTTTGTCCACCACTCTTTCATAATTCGGTTGATACCTCAAATATTTTTATTTATTTATTTTTCCGGATTTTGCTCATTACCATCAAAAATCTTAACAGACGCTAAAAAATATTAGTTTACAATACTTTGAAATAAAATAAAAGAATAAATAAACTAAAAAGCAATTTACAAAAAATAAATAAAACAAGTCTGTGCATCTGCGTCTCTCTCAAAACACAACCTCTTTGAAAGAACACTTGCCAACGAAATCGATCTTGTTCATAAATTTGCCTCTCCGTTCGATTGAAATGGGTAATTTTTAGTGTCTTATAGTTTTTTTTCCCTCTCAATTAGACATTTTTATTAGGGTTCTTGTTCTGGATTTTCCCAATTACCAAATCACGTTCTTATTCTGGATTTGGCATGAGAGAACCCCGATATAATAGCAAGTGTAAAGCTCATCTCCTGCAACTTCTCCTCCTTTCTCTCATCTTCTCCTCCAACACACCTAAGCCACCGGCCATAGCCTAATCTTATTTCACAAGAACACCGTAAAACCCATTTTACACTAATCCCCGTGCTCAATACTTAACAAAAAAAATAAAATAAATCAGAAATACAGAAATCAAATCTTCTAACACTTAACGACAATGACGGAGATGCCGGTAATGGTGGTAAAACGGAGGTAATCGAGGGCGTTGAAGTTACCAACTACCATATATAGTGAAACGCAGATTCCGATCAATTATAGGTTACTTTGGCTTCGCCGACGTTGTGATATCAAGGTTCATCTTCAAAATTCCCTCTGCTCTCAGCTTGCTAAAGTCTACTACTGATATTAGGCATTCGAACATAAACTTTGAAAAAGTAGAAGAGCAATTACAGAGTCAGCCTAAATTGCTTTTCTTTCTTTTTTTTTTTTTTTTAAAAATTTTAATTTTATTTATTTATTTATTTATTTAAAAAAAAATTAGTTTGCTTTTCCAAAGGAATTTTTATCGAAACCTTTGGTTGACTTGTAAAGTGTTATTTGTTTATATTTCACGTTTGTGGAGTAATTTATTATTATTATTATTATTATTATTATTATTATTATTATAAAAAAATCTGTGAAAATTTAGGGTTAAACAAACGTCATCTAACTATATTGAGTTAAGTAAAACTCATTGGTGGAAAAAAGTCTTGTTGAAAAAGATAACATTTTTTTGGACTTTTTGATATTCCAATTGAGTTGGACTTTAGCCTTAGGCAGAAAAGCAGTTGAGGAAATCCTAACTTATCTCAACCGAGTGATTTCAACATTATTCAAGTCAAATACATACAACATCCTAATAACCGGTTTTACATGCAATTGAATCTAGCTATATAAGGACGTTCGACTACACTTTTTGGAGGCTACAACTCCTTGACTTTTATTATAGATATTGACTTAAAGAACATATATATAATTATGATTCGCTTATATAAGGTTGTTTGTCTATTCACTTGAGAGATTACAACAAGATTACAACACTAAGTTGTTAGTTTATTCCTTATTTGAGATGAAAACAACTTGTAAATCGCTTGTCTACTCACTTGTGAGATTACGACATATTTATATAAATAAGTTTTTTGTCTACTCCTTATTGGAGATTACAATAACTACAACAACTTTTAAGTTGTTTGTCTACTCAATCTTGCAGATTAAAACTACAACAACTTTTTAAGTTGTTTGTCTACTCAATCTTGGAGAGTACAACAAGTTTGACACAAAATCGGACACCAAGAGCCAACAAGGAATTCAAGTGCGAGAAATGATGAGTTCAAATAGGGCGTGAAGGATAAAACTAATTGCAATATGGTTTGTGCCTTGTACGTTCCAACAAGGTAGATTTTCACATGTCACATGTTGGATGGGGCTTTGGGATATAGAAAAGCATTTGACATAGTGTATTATGATGATATAAGATTTAGTAAATATTTTGATGATTATGAACATGACGATGAAGATGAGACGTTTATATTGAGTAAGAGGATTGTGCCTACTTCTAGGAAGGTAAAGAGAGTTTGACCACCCACAATTAAAGACTGAGACAATGCAACAATGTTTGTTATGTTCAGGAAGGTGTTTTATGAAGATATCTTGCATACCGATGCATCTCATTATTCAACATTTCATAAGGCCTTCCAACACATTATTACCGTTGAAACTTAGCTATTGTTCAGTTGGCATAGGACCTTATTCATCCAGAGCCGATAATGTTTTATATGAGATGACCACTAAAATGAAGGTTAATTACAAGTATTTTGGTAAGTTGGACAACATGAATGTTATTTTTCTTGTTGTTGTAGTTTTGAACTCTAGGTACAAGTTAAAGTTCTTGAGTATGTAAAGCATCTTTAAATTGTAAGGTTTAAATTGAAACAATAATTAAACTCATTAGTGGGAAAATGATTGTTACAAAAGAAGATTGGGATAGGGAAATTAAAAAGAATGAGAAAGTTGTTGTGTGATATGAAACTAATAGATATTTGAATAAAAAGTTGAGTATAAAGGTGAATTTGTTAATTTTAGATTGGTGGAATGTGAATGGAAATAAATATATAAATTTAAAATCACTTGCAAGAGATGATGTATGTAGTTACAAGTGAGTCGACTTTCATTACTTTATACAACCATCTTTATTGCCTAAATTCGTTTTAAAAAAAGCTTATTTGTTTTCAAAATTCGTTGAAATTTTATGTTACAATACATTCCAAAACCATGGAAAATGCAGATCATATATTATCCTCAAGGAATGTATGAATATAACCTTGTTTTTCTTTGAATATTAACTTGTTATATTGAAAATCCTCAAGGATCATTGACCATAGTGATAATGTTCTCAATGAATCTACATACATAGAGAGATGAAAATAAAAGGTTCAATGTTTTAATTTCGACTCCTGCATTGAACATTAAAAGGTCTAAAACTAAGAACAAAAAAAAGAAAAGAAAACTAATAAGGAGCAATTTGAAAAGTACAAAATATGAAATGTAATATTTTTTGTTCAACTCATAATTTTTATGCCTAAAACTAAGTATAAAACCCCAAAACCTGAAAATTAAATTTACATTAATTTATTATTTTTATGCCTAAAACTAGGTATAAAACCCCAAAACCTGAAAATTAAATTTACATTAATTAATAAATTAATTTGATATCCAATGATTTGGTCATTGCATTTGTTGAGGTTGGAGTTTTAGAGCACCTAGTTGTAAGCTTGTTTTTCCTTTTTGTGTTACCTATTATAGTTTGAACTCTTGACGAGGCTTCAATATTTTGTTGGCTTGTAGTTCAGTTTGCAGTTTCTAACTATGTTTTTTTTTGAGTTTTGAGTCCTGACAACTTGGATTGACACACTTATTTTTAAGTTGTGATTATGCTCTTTTGACAATTTGTTATTTATTTATGATTTTAGTTGTATATTTAGCTTAGAATGGTTCAGATATTTTTAGTTCTATACTAAGTATGATTTCAACCAAGTCTGGTTCTTATCCGTCTTCACAGTTTGTTTCAGTTCCTACCGGATCATTTCATTTTTAACGATTTGCTTTTATTCAATTCCTATCCGGTTTGGTTATGTCTAGTTCCGGTTGTTAAAAAAAACAGGAACCGAACTGTATAACAAAAGCGGCTTCACAGTATTTTGATATCCATCATAATCTTTCATTTTCTGATCAACCAAACAAGCACTATTATACACGGGACTTCATTCTCTATCATTTAAACTTCGAAGAAGAGAAAGAATTTCACTATCAACATTAGGTACGTTAGACAATCGATTAAAATTACTGTGAAGAACACAATCATTCAGGAAAACAATCATCCACAAATGGTTAAGAAATCCAATCAAAGGTTTCACTCGAATCATTTACTTGACAGCTTCACAAACTAACCTGTGTTATCATCTAACCTAGCCTGGATCATCAATACCACTACAAAACTCTCTCTACTTTTTTTGTTTCATCAAGAACCTAACATTCCAACTTGTAGGCTCAAAAATTAGACTTTATAAAAAGCTGAACTGGTTTCTACAAATGTTCATGTAACATTATCATCTTATATTGCATGTTCAAATCCACCTCGACAATTACACGGTTTTTTACTTGATTGTTTTAAATATAAATTAAAAAATAAAAAAAATTTGCATGCTAATTGGGAATTTTTGGCCTTCTATATACTGACCTTTACTGTCAGTACACAGAAGACAGCATTCAGCAATGAATCCACTATATGAAAAAGCAGGATCATGCTACTTTGTACGACTATTAGTACGCATATCTTATTTTGAAAACAGAGATCAAGCCAGCTCTACTGATAATATTGGATAAAGGATGTAGTACTACATGTTCATTATTAAATAAATATATAAAAAAGAATAATAAAAGCTTGGAGATAGCTGTAAACCACTTGCAACTACATTGTTGCATAAATTACTTTTTAAGAAAAAAGGTAAGGCGGAAAGGTATTTTAAACTTTTTTTTAAAACTTAAAGATAGCCAAAGACCACCTTGTAGTTACTAACTTCTAAGAGTTTGAACACTAACCTGCAAGGCATTCGATCTCTTGACATGCTTGGCTAGACACTTCGGATGGGGGCGTGGTTGGGAGCAAGCCACAACAGACTCATGAGTCAGGATGTTCTAGGATAGTCAACATCTCGAATGCATACTTTCCGCCAAAAGATCATAGTTCTATTAAAAAAAAGAAGAAGAAATAACTCAAAATAATTCCGCGTAAAAATGACACGGACTTGCTTGGTATTCTTACCCAACTGAAATGCTTCAGTTGATATATCAAGTCTATATACATCAATTAGTGCATTTCAGTCTCCATTTGTCCAGTAAGAATCACATCTAGAAAGCTCCCTACTTTTTGGTACCGATTGGACCAAACAGGAAGATTAAAGAGAGAATAAAAAAGGCAGGTTATGGGTGATGATAACAAGATAGAACTTTTGCTTCTCTTTGATGTCTCCTACAAGTGATAAGTATTTCCATTAAGCAACTTTTTGCATTATTTAATTTTAATATAAGTTCAAACAACCCTTTGGACCTTGGAGAAGTCACCCTAACAGATGTGTATCATAATGGATGCCAAATGAATCAAGGGCCGTGATACAATATTGTAGATTCTTGAGATGTGAGGTTCTTAAGTAATTTTTATGGTACTTTTCACTTACTAGGCATCCACTTTCTGTCTAGGAGCGTTTCAATAGTTTATAGTGGGTTAGTACAAATTTAGAATAGTATTATTAGATTTAGATGAACCTAAATGTACAACTTACAATTAATGCTATTACTTACCAATAACACCATCACAAGTCTAAACCATAACTGATGGACAAGGAGAAGAAATTTATAAGTTCTGCCAAAGCATGTCAAGTGTCAACTATCATAAAGGAAATAAATGCATTTCATGTCTGATTAATTGACATGGTAGACAAAAATTTATAACACTGCATCTTGGCCCGTTGAGAGCTTGTTCCTTAGCATAAATGGACGGGCATCTACTTGCAGTATGTTAATATGATATCTTCTGCTTTTGTTTTTCGGTAAAAATAGGTATTATGGTAATATGCTAGTTAAACTTAATTCTGGGAAGTAGAAAGCGTACGGATTTACTGGGAGTAGCATAGTTTAGAAAGGGCAATTAGGAGGACTGGAGGAAGATTACCCCTACATAGACAGCAGGCCACAGCACAACAAACCAAGGTGGTCGCTCTGATTGTCTCTGACAAAGTCAAAATTTAAAGGTAGCATGTCAGATATCAACACTAATTAAGGTGGCATGAAACCATATCAATGTTCATCTAATAGTTTTATCTCGTAGTTGTCATATAACAGTATACATGGGGATGATTAGATGAAAGCAAAGCTGATGGATAACAAAATGAAGACAACCCGTAAGGGAAAGGTAGTTGAAAAAACTAATCATTTTAATGGCAATGACATAGACCTATAAAAGAATAAAACATACAGGATTTTCCAAGTCCAAGCAGTCAGTTCTGCAAGAAGCAATGTAAAATTGGTAATGGTTCAACTTTTTCAGCTTATTTTTCAAGAAATCCCTTTCTTTTTAAGTACGTAGTACATGGTTACAAGATAGAAAAGGACCAAGCATGTCACTTTCTTTTGGTTTTATTGAGAACTTGAACTCTATTATGGCCATTCCATGTGGGAAGAGGAGGTAAAGTCATCTTAAAAGTCTATAGCTTTTCTCTACTTCAATTAATAGCTTTGTTTGAAGAGACAGACAGATCTCATAAAGAGATTTGGTTTAATTTTTGATTAGACAAAGCCGTGGAGCATGGAATCATTTTAATTATTTTTTTTTATGTTACGGAAGCCAATGAATACAAAAAATGCCAACCAGCACTTAAACCTTCACATCCCCTCTAACTCCATTATTTCTTTTCAACCCTTTTTTCTTTTGTTTTTCCCTGGTGGGGTACTTTGGCTAAAGCCCACCAGTTTGGCTTTAAATTCAACTATCAGGTAGAATGAAAGCTAAGATTATACTTATCACAAGGGACTTTAATGACGTCATGATGTTGAAGCAAATAATACAGCCGTGGAATAGCATAAGTTAGGTTATAGAGAAAGATAGTCCTAACTTACCTTCCTCACTCCATGAGAAGAACAGGAGAAACCACGTCTCTAGATAACATGTTAATATATACCATATAATGCAAACAAGAATACGAAAATATGCATGCATATGCTCAACTAAGAGTTAGGTTCCAACAGGAGTACTGAAGATAAATGATGAGCATATGCAAGTGCTAATACAGACTGACATATGGAAAAGCATATACAGTATTTTTCTCTCTACTATCTTTTCAAAGTGCATGAAAAGTAAACAGTGGTCTCATCAGGACTTTTGCAAATGCATTCAGTATTCAGCAGATTCTAATGTGGCACTGTCTTACAACTTGAGTGAACAACCAAAAAAGCTCAAACATGCTTTCAAGCAAGCTGATCATATTCAAAAAACATGTATCATACACCTCTATAAAGTAGGAAAAGATAGATTGCTAGCTGATAAGTCTTCCAACTTTGATGCTCTCAAGTGGCAATGCATTATAAACAGTAGATTTCTGATTGTTTATTGAAAATGCAGGTGGAGCTTACTGTAACATACATCACAATGGATTAATAAATCTATCCAATCATGAAGATGATAAACATAATTTCTGAAAAAAATCTCCTGGAACTCATTGCAAGACCTAACATGATAAGCCAACATTGTTTCAGATAAAACCCTCAATCATCTGAAAAAACATAAGCAGAGAACTATGTTTGGATAGATGACCAATTACGCAAGCTGTCATTATGCCTAGATTTCAAAAATAGAAAAGCTATTGTCCACCAACTGTTCAACTTGAAAATCCACATTTTTTATTTGCGTAAATCATTACTTAAATTGAAAAGAAGCCCATACTGTATTTGCTATGAAATCCAGAGAGTTAGTTCCATTAACTATCTTCAATTATGTCATATACATATCTACACTTGTTATTGACATAATAATTGTTGTGGGGAACACCTGAGAAATGGGCTGCCCCCCTGAAGAGATGCAGATGAATGGCACCCCCAACTGACATCGGACAATGTGTTCCTGCTTGATTGTCTGTTGCTGCAGTACAAGGTTACTTTGTCCCACCCCCCAACTAAATAAACTTCAGCACTATCAACTACCAACCAAACATGGGTATCAAAATATCACAGTTCCACAAAATAAATATGTGAGTTGAAAGTTTTAGTAAATTTATATAACCAGAGATGTCTTAGCTGAAGCCTTCATCTCAGATCTAATATCATTTGTCCACTTAGATCACACCACGTCATCAGCACAGAACTATAGTCAATTTCTACTTTACATGTATGTTTTTCTGTATTTCTTATAAAATATTATAGTTAGTGGCACATTGCTCCCAATCTCAAACTGGATTGCACTTGTCCAATTGGATCACACATCATTATGGGGCTACAGTGCACAGAATGAAACTACTTTTACATGTATGCTTTTCCGTATTTATTTAAATACATATTCTAATTAGTGGCACATTGGTATCAAACAAGATTTTTTATAATTTAAGATGGACAAAGTGGACTAGTTTAGAGAGAATTAAATACTACAATCATACATAAAGTAGAGTAGATATAGGAGTCCAGGATTAGAAATAGGGCCATAGGCATAACGTGGAGTTCCAATAACAAGTGCATAGTTTGAATAAATAAATATCATTACATCCCCCCAAAACCACACATCTAGACACACACAAAAGACAATTTCACAAGTGAAAACTTCCGCTCAAAACTAGAAGCAGACTACGATGAGAGGTCCACCGAACACAAAAATACAGGAGAGGTTGAAAACATACATATCAATGGAGCCAGCAACAGCAGAACCATGTCTATCTGGAACATCAAGTACTATATCTGCACAAGAAGCCTTCAGAGAAAGCAACCTACAACAAGAAGAAGAAAAAAGAGAAGATCGAGAAACAGAAGCAATCTCCATGTTCTCTGGTGAAGATTCAAGACGAAAATCGAATGCCGAACTCAATCTTATTGACTGTTTAAACAAGGGTTCATCTCAGAGTTCATCAGAAACTCCCCAAGAATGCGAGCCACGGGTTTTCCCATGCAACTACTGTCAAAGAAAGTTCTATAGCTCACAAGCTCTAGGAGGGCACCAAAATGCTCACAAGAGAGAGAGGACTATAGCAAAGAGAAACCAAAGGATAGGCGCAACAATAGCCGCCTCTGCAGCAGCTTTTGGACATTCATACATGCCCCAACAGAGTTACTCAAACATTGCCTCATTACCTTTACATGGTTCTCTAAGCAGATCTCTAGGAATTCAGGTACACTCGATGATCCATAAGTCTTCTAATATGGCGTTGTTTTGTGGGTCCGGTAATGTATATGGACAACAAGGATGGTCAAGATTACCAATTGAGCAACAGCCAGCTATAGGAAAGCTAGTACTGGAGAATTATCAAATTAGTTCACCGGCAGGACCATCATCAAGAGAAGGTGTCAGTAGATTCAGTTTAGTTGACGAAGGAGTTGACAATTACAGGAGGGATGCTGATGGCTCAATTCAAACTATTCAAGAGGATTCAAAGAAGCTTGACCTCTCTCTGAAGTTATGATCATTTTCTTCCCTAAACAAATTTTCTTTTGCACTTTTCAAGTTTTAGGTGTTTGCTGTTTTGTGCTTGAAAGTTGTTTAGTTTTTCGGTTCCTTTGTTTGGGGGATGCTTTTTTTTTTTTGCCTTGTAAATTTTTCATATAGTAGACCTAAAATAGTTTCTTTTCATTATATCTTGTGTGGAAGTTGAAAAATCCGCAGAAGCAAAACAGGAATTTGACTAAGGAAGTATTCAGACTTCAAAATCCTAATTCTAACCCCTAAATCTCAGAAGAAGCTTGATTAATGATTTGATTCTCTTGTAGTTCATCCAATAAAAGCAAAAAATTTTAACAGGTTACACAGTATACCGTACAGTTGTGGTTCCCCTATATGCTATATTAAGGCCATCTTATTGCCATCTCAAAATAGGAGACGGGCTGACAGGGTCCAAGCAGTAACGTTTTAAAGTTCATTGAATTATTTATGATACATCAAAATTTGAAGATACAGCAGTTCAGTGATCTCATTCGATACCAACAGGTTCACCTTATAGAATAAACTTGAATGTATCCATCAACATAACGACATATGCAGAAGTGTAGAACAAACATTAGCTGATAAGACATGTCTATGATGAAAAATCATTCATATAGAGAAGCAAACTCAAGTATGTAGGTACCACGTGGTCAATTTGTTATGTGCCAGACAACTGTAAACATTCTTCAACTGCCTAGAGATATCTAAATTGTTTAATAGAACCATAGAGAGGAAATAATACAGAAAAATCTAATACTCTGGAGTCTGGAGGAAATTAAGCTTGATGTTGAGATACCATTTATGTCACTCCAAAGTCACAGTATTTTTTCTTTATGTTCTGGTGAATTTGAAGTCGTTACAAAGACTAGGCACCAGCTCCACTCTATCCTTTACATGCAGACAAGACTAATGTAGTATATATTTGAATCAAATACCAACTATATGCAAGCCTTATGCCGACTAAGCACCAAATCACTAATTTAGTCTCAACTGCTTTTTCAAGCTGACTAAGCAATGACACAACGTATTTTCTGGCCCCTAAAAGAATCAAGAAAAATTGAGCAACAGAGAGTGAGGACGCGATCCTTGAAATAGGCAATGACACAATTCACATACTATATTATAGCAAAGTGACTTTCATCCCAGTAGCCAGTGACTATTTTGTAATTCTTCCTCTCCAGGAATAAATATGTAGAAAAACATCATCACCAATTAATTCCATCTATTTTCATATCACAATCTTATTAGTGCAAGGCAAAATTGTCCTGCTTTTTCCGAAAAATAGAACTGCCCTCTTTGACTAAACATTAATACGATGTTCAAATGTTTATAGTCCCTCACTCAATGATGAATAAAGGATTAGAGAAATTAATCAGCATAATTTGCTCCAAGGTATGTGTTAAGTAGCCATAGCAGATTTGCAAGCCGAGAGAGATACGAACCAGGAAACTTTACTACTGTTCCTTGGAGATACCAAGCAACTCAATTGACAGCAAAAGATAATAGAAACTTGTTTAGAGATCAACCAGATCAACTAGAACAAATCAAAGTTTTATGAACCTTTCAAATATTGCTTCATGCTGTCAATAAATCGTCGGTTGCTTCTTTTGTGCCTAAAATTGCTATAGTGATATAAAGGAGAAATGAACTTTCCTACCTCAAGTATTCTTTAGCTAGTCCCTAACAAATCAGATCAAACATAATTTTGGACATCGAGAGCTCAACAGGAAATGATTTAACAGTTAGATTAAGAACACTGAACATATTTCATAGAGATTTTCTACAGTGAAATTATGACTATATCATGGTTGAATAGCAAATGTATACTTATATATTTATATGAACTCGAGAATGATCTTTAAAGAGAACCCCACAGTGAAGTGGAAATTTAAATTTGTAGATCTTGTCAGTCTTGTGTCAGAAACCAGAAGACACAATCAAGTCTAGCTGGATTGATCCAATACAGATTTTTTGAATAATCGTAATTATAAATATCAAAAAGAGTTTGACTGAAGAAAATAAACACTAAACAAAAATTTGTTGACAACCGTTGTTTGGGGATAGAATATCTAAGTCTAATTGAAGTGATAGTATAAAGAGGTACAGCTGCTTTTAGAGAGCCAGCAGAGATCATCAAGAACAAGCACTCTCAACGATACATCTGCGACAACCACTTTTCACACTTGCCACCTTGATATGGAAAAAGTATCCAAATTGTAGCATGGAGGATAGAAGTTTGTTATGCAGAGCTTATTTAACAAGATTAAGTCTGTGGTTTACTCTACCCTTAGCAGAAACCCTATCCTCAATCATCATATTTACATACAATAAAGCACAAAATTGACAAGTCACCCCTCCAAGTAACCATAAAAATGTCTTCTGAAACTTCACATTCAAGTTCCTGAAACAACCAATGCCAGCCAAATTAAAGACTAAAGCGCAGAAACATTAGGAAGTTTCTGAAGTCCAATATTCAATTTACTAGGATTCAAACAAGTGAACTTGTAAGGAAGTGTAATGCATCGAACAACTATGATTATGTTGGCTCAAAGCCATAAAAAAAAAAAGAAAATCATTAGCAAGCGACTTTGATAGGGTAATTTTCTTCATCATAGAAACCATCCGATTGGTTTGGTATTCTCGAGAGCTAAACGCATGTAGACAAACGTCGTTGCCTCGAATTTAAAGTTCAACTGCTCACCACGACGCGTATCATTAGTGAAGTGCAAACCAATTGAATTTTGAAACTGTATAAAAGGAAGCACAAAACAGCAGATGGTCTATGAACAGTCAAGTAAACTGAAAACCTAATTAATAAGGAAGACTCGCATATTATTATCTTATAGTTCCTCTCTACTAAATTTCCAATGAAATCGAAAGAAAACGAAATTTAGACCATACCAACACGGCATAGTACCTGCGACGAAGGAGCGTAACCAACTGGGATTTGATCTCAGTTCAAAGAATCCGCATTGTTTTCGACGTGAATGAAGAATTCAGGTTTCTCCGGAAAGTCTGTCGTTTGGATGGAAAAAAGGGAGAAAAAAAACGACGGTGATCACTGATCACTGAGAAGCTCTGATGAGAAGGTCGTCATGGCAGCTAATGTGCCGTTTAGCCGTTGGTCTGTCTCCGTCTGAACACCAAAGGCTGATGAAACGAATTAACCTTTTTAAGTAACTTTAAAATTTTCATATGGGCCGGGGCCGGGCCGGTTGGGGGCTTATGAGTTATGACCCATGTTGTTTTTGTTTTTATTTTCTTACAGGCCCATCAAATCTGGGTAACCGTCCGTCTCGATTGAGAGCTTCGCTGCTCCGGATAGAGGATCAAGCGAGAAGAAGAAAATGATAAGTGGAAGTTAGAGAAAGGTGTGGGGAAGGAGTGGGAGATAGGGAGGTGCGAGGAAGGGAAAGGTTTCGATTTCGTCGTGTGTATATGCGGAGATCAAGGAGAGTGGTTATGGTGAGGAAAATGGTGCTAGAGTTTCGGGTTTGTGAATATAGTGTAACATTTTTTTCCCGAAAAAATTATATACACGAAGTTGGTTTTACTGACGTAAAACTTGAGCGCAATTCGAGCTCAATGTTCATCCACAGTGATCGTTTATAACCCCATAAACTTCCTTTATCACGGTTTAAGTCGTACTGTACAGAAAAAGAGAAATTTATAAATTGAAAACGTCAGTTATTGAATTTTTTCGTTGCCAAAACATTTGCTTATAAACTTCGGACATCATCAACCAACGCCCAATTTTTTGTGTTTTGGTTCTTTTAAAAAAAAAAAAAATTTGGGCGCCGACTGATGGCGCCGGTGCCCAAATCTGGGAAGAAAAAAAAAGTTAAAAAAAATATATAAATGGACGCGGGGCCATCAGACGACACTCAAGCTAGGCGTTGGCACCTTGCGATTGTTTTTGACAACAAGTAATTTGAAGCCCGTGTATATAACATGCCCCTTCTTTTTCTAGGGAAATAAAAAAAATTGGGGGCAAGCTCATGACGTCACACATGTGATTTTATTTGACGCTAGTTAAATAAACCATGTATATATACCTTTTTCATTACACTAAGTATAAAACTTTCCTCATGTTGGCTTTAAGGGTTGACTTTTTCTCTTGATATCCACTAAGTTTTAAAATTATTTTTGATACCCCTCGTAGTTTTATTTTTTTTCTCTTTATATCCATTCTTAATATATTATACTAAAAATTTATTATTAAATAATAAATATTTTTAAAAAATAAATTTAAAACTAATTATAACCTCATTAAATTCTGAACTAATAAATTTATAATAGATGAATTTTTTATATACTTTTTTAATTAACAAATAAGAAAAGTAAATTTAAAGATAATTTTTATTTTTTAAATTAAAATAAAAAAATATTTATTTTTGATTTAAATAAAATATAGAAAATTAATTTTTTTAAAAATATAAGAGTCCATAAATTATAAATATAAGATTTTTTATTTATTTTCTATAATGTATTTTAATTCGAAGATAAAATAACTACTTCTCTTATATTTTAATTTTAATTTATTTTAGCTTTAAATATAATTTCCATACTCTTCAAGTTTACAAAATTGATTTTTTTAAAAAAATTTGGAATTAAAATAAATTGTAGAAAATTAAATTAATAAAATTAAATTTACTATATTTTAAAATTTTATAGACTCTTAAAGTTTTTTAAAAATTATTATTTTAAATTGAAAATAATTTTAAAATATATTTTAATTAAAAAATAATTTTTATTTTTAAATTTACTTTTCTGATTTTTTTAATTAAAAATTATATAAATACTTTTATTATAAATTTATTAGTTTAAAATTTAATGAGTTCATAATTAGTTTTAAATTTATTTTTCTAAATTTTAAATTATTTAATAATAAATTTTAATATAATATATTAAGAATGGGTATAAAGAGGAAACAAATGAAACCATGAGGGTATCAAGAGGAATTTTAAAACTTAGTGGATACCAAAAGGAAAAGTCCAAACCTTGAGCGTACCAAGAGAAAAAATCTTAGAATTTTTTCGTCTTTGTTATTTAAAGTTAATCTTGCATAGGAAGGTAATTTCCCATCTCTTTTTTTAACTAGAAAATCATACACGTGCTACGCACAAGACTACTGATATTATTTTGTTGCAATTTGTATCCAATGTTACTTTTTTTTTTTTTTTTTTTTTGATTATTATAAATTCATAAGTTTTATTTGTCGTTATTAAAATATTAAAATATGATTTATTTATTTTAAAACTTATTAATATTTATATTTTATTATCAATAACTTTTTTTCCGTTATTGGATGGTAGATTCATGCATTTTATGGGGTCTATATTTCGGTTTGTTTTGTGTTTTAGGCATTCATGGCAAATATATTGCATTTAAGTGCAAAATCGAATGATGCACCAAAACACGAAGATTCAATCTTCCATGAGGTTGTGAACTGCATGAAAACATCAAGATTGACCGATGACCGAAGAGTCAAGTTGAGATCATAGTTGGTGGATTAAGAATCAAAACTACGGCATGAGAAATGGACGATTTTGACCACCTTTCCATTGAAACTGGACATTTGTGTCAACTAAATCGTTGTTGATCTTAAAAGAGATTCAAAAATAGTATTCATGGGTATTTTTGTTCTAACTAGAACATTGGGAAATCACTTCTACTGAAGTTTCGTAACATTGTCAACGATGGTGTCATGAGTACACAACTTGCACACATCCATGTTTGCAAAGTCACGGTTTGTGTGCATTTTTAACACGGCCATGTGATGATTTTTTCCTTGAGCCAGTGTTGAGGAGACATGGCCGTGTGGGATTTTCACTTCAGTTTGTGTTGCACCTATGTCTTTATGACGATTTTCTCAAATAGATTTCCAGTTTTAATTTTCAAGATGGACCTTTAATACAATCTTAGGGTCGTCTTTATGGACTTATATAGACATTTTGGAGGTTGTTTAGAGGAAGTTTTTTCTAAGGTGAAAACCATGGTTAGTTCTTCCGGATTGAAAAGCATAAAGGAGAAAATGATTGTGATATAGAATTTTCCATTGCTTTTGACTTGAAAATTCAGTCTCACATTTGTGTTGAATTGTCGAGATTTGTTGGATTTTCTCTTGCATTGTGAAACTTGGATCATGAGGTATGTTTGTTTATGCAAGATTTCAGTTTTGTTATATTTGTTATTGATTTTATGATTCATATTTGCATCAAAACTCGGCGCTTTCAGTTGATGACCATGTCTAGCTAATCCTTTCATATCTAAGGATTAGTAGAACCAATTAATATGTTAAGTTATGATTTTTTTTATTGGAAAAATGACCAAGAATAATACCAACTATGAGACATGAACAAAAAATAATACAAACTTTAAAAATTACTAGTTGGTATACAAACTATTTCGCAATAAACCAATTTTGATATGGGATGAAATTATGCTCAATTTTATTAAAAAAATCGCCCATAACTTTTTAAAATCACACAAAATTACCCCTACATTATATATTATTTTAAAAATGACCCATATTATTTTTCTATACCTAACGAATTATGTTATAAAGGTTAGTAATCAATTTATTCTTTAATATTTTAGGCAATTTATGTAAAATATATCTATAAGAATGATTGAGAAGTTTTAAAAATTTCAAAATAAAATTTTGGTTAAAAGAACCATACTTGGTGAAGTTCCCACAAATTTAGTATGAAGTAATATTGATTTTTAAAATTTTACAATTTTAAAATTTTAAAACATGAAATGAAGATCTTTTTCCACTAATTTACGTTAAATTTATTAGTTTTAAAAATTTAAATTACACAAAAACTCCAATAAATGATATATTCTTTCATTAAATTCGTGGTTTTTAAACGTACCGGTGAAAATTGCTATTTGACACCGTAACTACGCACTTGGGGTGCGTAGTCGTAGTTAATATTTTTATTTATTATTTTTTTTTTGTGCTTACTACGACTACGCACCCCAAGTGCGTAGTTCAATTTTTTCAATTTTTTTTATTTTTTCTCCGACTCCAACTACGCACGCCATATGCGTAGTTGGAAACCCGTGAACTACGCACGCGAAGTGCGTAGTTACGGTGACAAATAGTGATTTTCACCGGTACGTCTAATAATCCCCATTAAATTTTACCCACAAACATTGATCCCACCCCCTCAAACTACCCATAAGATTATAAAACAATAATGACACTAAACATGGGTCTATCCACAAAATTTTTATTTTAAAAACTTCTTAATTTTTTTATTGAATAAACCACCATAAATATTTAAGAATAAAGTAATTACTAATCTTTATTACATAAGTTCTTAAGTATACAAAAATAAAATGGGTGATTTTTGAAAGAAAATAAAATAAATAGGTCATTTTGTGTAATTTAAAAAAAATGCGTGGGCGGTTTTTGTAATTAAGTTTTGCCACAATTTTACCCCGTATCAAAACTGGTTTAATGTGCAATAGTTTGTATATGAAATAGTAATTTCTAAAGTTCGTATTATTTTTGGTTCATACCTAATAGTTGTTATTATTTTTGGTCATTTTTCCTTTTTTTAATATAAATACTACAATTGATATCAACTGATGTTATTTCACCCTAGTGAGTTTTATAAGACCTTTGCCCTAACTATAGGAAGAATTTGACCCCTTTGTTTGCACACGTTAAGAAACGGTGTTTGCCTTGAGGATATAAATGGATCAAAATTTGAAAAAAGCGTGTTGATTTTATTGGACCAACTAGGATTGAACTTGGTTTGGGAAGTGACTACAACATTTATCCAGATGGTTTTTGTTTGCCGTGATTCGATAGGTTTTATGCGTTTTTTGGATTTTCTACAAGAGTGTGGTCAATTTGGTTTACTTTCTGTTTTCTCAGTACCTAAGAGGTTTGCCTTATATCTATATTAACTATGAGAGCGTCTATAGGTATTTGTTGGACACAATCTTTGTGCATCGCGAGGTGGTAAAGACAATAATAGACAATTAACCACATCAGATTTGATTAAATTTATGATGTTCATACATACATACATACATACATACATCTTTATTAATATATTTTGTGGTGATATCTATCCTCCATGTTTTTACATGCTTATTATATTGTTGCTTCAGTTACAGACACTAAAACTCTAAACATAAGCTTTTCTAAAACCTTTTTCTTTTTAACTTAGCCGAATTTCCTAAAAGTTGCAATTAATACAGACATAATCCCCATAATTCGACACACCGTTACTACAATTGATATGTCATACTTGTGAATATGTTTTAGTCTATCATGGTCACTTAGTATCCTAGGAGAAGCAAATGTGTCAACTCCCAACGTCATCCTCATAAAACTTTTCAAGTTCAATAAGTCATTTAGATATATCCCTTAACAAAAATTATGATCAATAATCTAGCTTGTTCGTAACGGAACAATACATAAGCATAATTCGCAATGCAAACATATTAATTTAGCATGTTAAGAGGCCACAATTACAATTAATGATAACACAACGAATATTTGTTTATTAATTAAGCCACCTACCTTACCACAACAATAATGAATAATACAAAGAAATAGGATCACCAACAATGGTGGTACATGTCAAAGTATAACAACTTTTAAAGCGTATCTCACAACTTAGAAAGTAATCAAATTTCTCATGTCGAAATATAATGGATCCTTTGCACTTGGATACAACATCGAGATTCTACATAGGGTTGTAGCTAAAGACTTCAATAAAATCCCAAACATGCTGGTATTTGAAACAAAATCAATTGGACTTCTTAAGGGTGACAAAACTGAAAGAGTTATGCTTTTAAAAATCGAGATTGAGGGGAATAATCGTAAGTAAGATTAACTACATCTTAAAAATATGGAAACAACCTTGAACATAGAGATTTTGATGGGAGGTATCAAGTTCCTTATCTAGTCATTTGAAAAAAATTGTATCAAACACGTCTTCTGAAAAGTCGACATTGTGACCAATACTTTTGCTTATTTTGATTAATCGTCTTCCGCTGCCCGTGTTAATATCATGACTCAAAGCGACAAATACATATTATGAGTAATCCTATTTACCGGTCGGTTCAGAGAACGTTTGTGTCATGATGAACTACATCTTAAGCCGCCTCTCCAGTAGATTTGTCTAGTACACAAACTCTTTTTCTCTTAAAAAACCAAATATATAGATCAAAGTTTCTTAATTAAATAAATAAATAAATTTGAAAAAATTCAAGTACTCACTAAGTTACTAAATTCTGGAAAAACGAAACGTAATGGGCTAACCGGCCAAAGGCGAGTTTATTACCCTGTGCTGTTTCTTTCTCTCTGTCCCCTCTTTCCCATTTAAGACGTTAGATCTGTCGTTCGATTCATCGATTTCCTCTCTCTCTCTCTCTATCTCCGGTTGCCGTCCTGTCCCCGCCGGCATATCGTCGCCACCAATCTCTTTTCATCCACTTTCCCTTCCAACTGCGCACAAGAAAACAAAAGTACCGAGTTCTATATCCTTTTCCTAATTTAAAATTGCTGTGGAAGGTTTAAATTAGTATTTAGAATCATTCTTCTTCCTTGCTCGCAATCGAATAAAGTAAGTTTATTAAATCACAAATTAAGAGTTTCTACTTCTTTACTCCCTCAAAAGTCCCATTTTGTTATCGGAGATTGAGAATGTTGTGCCGAATAATACCGAAGAAGAGGAGGACGGGAGCGGTGCCTGTGTATCTCAATGTCTATGATCTCACTCCCATCAATGGCTACGCTTACTGGCTTGGCCTCGGTGTCTACCATTCCGGTGTTCAAGGTTCAAAATTATTCTCTTTTAACGTTTTGGGGGTTTGATTAAAGTTGCTGATTTGCTTTTATTACACTTTGCCGATGCTCTTAGAATAGAAAATTTCATAGTCGTGCTAATTTCTATCTTAAAATGGATGAAGTTAGATTCTGAAAGGAGGGCAGGAATTTATTTTTTTGCATTCTTCAGTATTTTTTCCTCGTATTAGATCTGGCTGATCAGTTAGTTTGCCAATTTTGGGATTGCCCTAGTTCACACTTTGATTGGAGGGTTGAGTCTTTGTGTTGAAGCATATTGAATCAATGAGTATACTTATTTTTTGGGTTTTAATCATCCTGTAAACTTGGAGCATGTTAGAAACTCATAAATTTGTTTCCAACTCGTAATTTCAGCATTGAGGTCTTCTCAAGCTTTCCTATAGAACCTTGGTGGTACAAGCTAGGTTTGTTAAGAGTTTGAAGAGTTTATCTCAAAATCAAGTTTTATTTGTCAGCTGAAAGGATGATAATGGTCAAATTCACCGACTATAGAAAATTGGTGAAAGCTAACCCAACAGTCTATTCAGTATGACCCTATCTTCATAGCTTACATTTTTGTCAAACCAGCCGGCAGCCATATTCATAATTTTGTATGAAGTCTTTTTTTTTTTTTTTTTGGATTTTTGTGACTGTTTTTCCAAGCCAAATTGCACTGATTTAGATCTTAAATTTTGGAATCTATACGCGTTTTGCAGTTCATGGTGTTGAGTATGGGTTTGGTGCCCATGATCACGCAACAACCGGGATATATGAAGTGGAACCGAAGCAGTGCCCTGGTTTCACTTTTAGGAAATCGGTCTTGGTAGGGAGAACAGATTTGGGTCCTAAAGAAGTTCATTCTTTGATGGAGAAACTGTCAAAGCAATACTTGGGCAATACCTATCATCTTATCTCCAAGAATTGCAATCACTTTTGCAACGATGTGTGTATTCAGCTGACAGGAAAACCCATTCCTCGTTGGGTTAATAGGTTGGCTCGTTTAGGTATGACATCAATTTATTCTTTTCCTTTTCTTCTGTACCATATTTTATGTCCTGCGTTTTACTTTTGGTTTGTTATGTTTTTCATGCATGGATCTATGTTGTCTATCATGGCGTGCCTATCTGTCATTGATGGACTAGAAATTCTCCTTAATCTTATATTACCTTATAATATTGATGTTGTGAATGATTTTGGGAGGTCTCAAGTAACTTCCTCAATTGGACCAGAACTTTTTTTTTTTTTTATTCATGCAAAACTGAGGTTGGTAGCAATAGATGAGAAGTTTGACAAACATCATTGTCATCACATTTCTTAACCAAACCTATTTTCTGAGTTGCTGTAAGCAATTAAGTAATGTTTAGTAATTCCAAATGGGCATCTTACATGAGCATACCAGATACGAAGAACATCACTAAATTGTTAGTTAAACTTTTTGTTTGTTTAGGATGAGCATCTTACACCAGCATATGAAATTTGAATGTGTAATACGTGAGCATAACAAATTATTGTTTGTTCTATGAATGTGTAAAGGTTTACTGTGCAAGTGCGTTTTGCCTGCTGGATTGAATGAAACAAAGGTGAGGCATATAAAACCAGAAGACAAGGTGTGTGTAGTTGAGAAAAAGAAACTGAGAAGCAATTCAAGTAGGTTTAATTCTCCAAGCGCTTGTACTCCTACCACTTTGTCAGCTTCTTCATCGAGTTCTGCCTCAAAAAGTAGAAGACAAAGAAGGTGCGTACCGCCTTCTCCATCTCCAGTAGGATCAAAGTCGGCTACTACTGTGACACATGAAATAGGGTGTGCCTTAGTTTAAATTTTACAGCAGCATTCTTTACTTTCTCTGTATAATCATCCTTCCTAGTTCCAACATTTGATTGATAGCTTTGTGTATGTTACTCGGTTGTAGCACATGTTAGTGTTGATCTATGTCTTAGGTTATCTGGGCAAAACACGAGCATCGACAAGAACCCATCCAGAAAGTTGTGATTGAAAATTGCTGTCTGCAAAGAGAGTCATATTCTATGGATCAGTCAGTAGGGTTGTTTTCTTTCACAAAACATGGCCAAGCTAGACCCACTTTCATATGTACACCATTGAGGCTTGAGCTTCATTAAGCGCGTCATTATTTGACTTTTTTTTTTTTCCTTTTTTTTTCTAAAAGCTACAATAAAATATTAAAATATGTATGAGATGCGAATGAATGTTTCGAAAAAATATATTCTTAACCACTTAACCAGTGTTAGCACAATTAAAACAAAAAACAAAAAAAATACTCTACCAATGATAGATGTTTTAGTCTTAATACAGGATAAGATTGAATGAATTAGCGAATGAAATCAACGTAGGCTATATAAGACGTGTTGAAACAAAAGAATGTGTTGTCGGTATGGGCTGGAATCGTCGTTGAATGGAGTATGGGCTCACGGTTCAAATTGAGAAGTAGGATTAGTGGATTACGTTCACCGGAAGTGTTCTTCGTAGTCAACTCCTAATAAATTATTCTCACGTATTATTTGCATAAGAATAACACTCCAAACGAGTTATATCCGGTTTTAACTCGAATTACAGGTTCGATCTTGGAGCTTAATATTTCAGTACGGTTTGAAATGGATCATATTTTTATTTATTTATAGATTTTATCTTTGAAATTAGCCGGGGTTGTAGACCGGTCCGAATACACTCTGAGCTGATCCGCATTTAAATAGTATAACATGTTCAAAAATAGAAACAAAATCGGGTTCGACCATGTACCGGACCGTGTTAGTTTTGTCACATCTCACATTCTCACCACAAAACTTGGAGAATTGTGGAACCCGGTTGATGAACGTGGGATGGGTATGGCCGTATGGGTTGTAAATTTGCAAATCTAATCCAACACAAGGGCCTTGATCACGTGCATTGTCCCGAACCAGATTAATTGAATCCCAACTTCTTGGGTTAATGATATAATACTCCATAGTTCCGTACAAATTATATTATTTTGTCATCAACTCATCATCATTTCGCACTGGCACTATCTTATGTGTTTAATGACCCGCGAAATTAACAATGTTTTATTCATCTAAAATGGTTTAAAATTTTGAAGGATTATTTAGTAGATTTCAATTTAAATGCTTGTCCCCCAATTTGATGTTGGGCTTTGATTCATGAAATAATTGGGCCGAGCCCAACTCTATACTCTGTTTGGGCCTAGCTGGACGTGGGCTGGGCCTTGACTAAAAATAGTTGTGGGTGGACCATCTCTTGACTATTTACACCGGCTGCCATGCCATCCATACATTAAAAGGAAAATCAATTATGTGAGGGATAACTAATGAGAGACTTTCTTGCTCTTTTAAATGTATTTGTCTCTACTATTATTATTGTTATCTCCTTCAATTCACCCCAAAGAGAGAACGATCATCCAATTCAAGGTTGTTGCTCCATTTCATGTTGAACAAGTTTTCCCTTTATTCTTGTTCAACCTTCAAATATCGTTAACAAACTCGCTCTTGTTCAACGTCCAATTCTACTTTTTCATCAACAATTCTACGTAGTTGGAGATTAGTTAGTATATTGCAGGCTTCTAGTTAGAACTATCATTCAACGACATGGACCTTCTCAAACCCTAGCGCCATTACGGTCTACACAATTTTAACGGTAACCAACCTTCTCCTTCATTTTCTACCCTCATCGATCTCCTTTATACCTCTACCTACTGTTTTCTTTACTGCTTTACATTTTTATAATATATATATATATATATATATATATATATATATATATATATATATATATATATATATATATATATATATATATCTCAAAGTGTAACGACAAGATAACACAACAACGTAAAACAAGATATATATTTGCATTGGAAAGGCAAGAAGGAGATGGAAGAAGCGGTGGTAAAGGATTGGCCACGGCCGACTAGCCAGTAACCTTCACATTTGAAAGTCGTAAAAATGCTACATTTTACAAAAGTAACAAAACTATTGTAAAAATAATAAATTACAGAAAACCTCTTATGTATTAGGCCTTTTATTAAGCTTCAAAAAATTGGAAATTACGCTGTCGATAGACTAAACAAAATTGTAGGTCTTAATTATTTGTTTTTTTTTTTGTATAAAACCACAGTGAAAATAAAAACTACACAAAATGATTCATTTTATGTCTTAAAAACATATAAAATTTTCATTTATTTATTTATTTATTTTTATACATGCTTAATTATTCAACAATAACTACTGATAAATTAAATATATAGTCAGACACTTTACAAGATCTTAACGTATACCTTAATAATATTTAATTTCTAGGTATGAAAATGATAGTTCAACAATTATTTGAAAAAATATATATTAATGATTTAGATTTGTATAATTTCATAGATGGTATTATAGAAAATATATAGCATAATAGAGGGGCAGTTTTGTGTAGTTTAGAAAGAAAAAGAAAACAGTTACACGTGTAACTCTCTCTATAAATTAAATTGCTGCAGCGTGAAACAATTCCCATTCCATATCCAAAAGCCCATACTTTGATTCTCATCTGAGAAATCAAAGAGGACTCAGTCATGGAGACCTCAGAAGATCTCCGTCAACCTCTCGTGGAACCGGAGACGACGTTGACGGCCAGAGACGACGCCGTGGAGGAGGAGAAGTTCGGGAAGAGGCTGTGGATAGAGTCGAAGAAGCTATGGCAAATTGCGGGGCCATCGATATTCAGCAGAATTTCGTCTTTCACGATGAACGTCGTGACCGCCGCCTTCGCCGGACACCTCGGCGATTTAGAGCTTGCTTCTATTACCATCGCCAATACAGTAGTCGTCGGCTTCAATTTTGGTCTCTTGGTACGTCTTAATAACTTTCAATTATATATATATTTTTTTATTAATTACTCGTGAACTCCCCTCCCCACCTTATCAGTTATATCACAATCCTCATAAATAAAATGCTTGCCATCCATATATACCAGCTCATCTCCTTTGAACAATAGACGATTCACGACATTTTAAAGTTTTTAAAAACGAATTGAATATTAACCTATTTAAAATTCATTTAAAATTTTGACAAGATGTTTACATTAAAAAACCCAAATGAAACCCATAATCATTCCACCAAATAAAATCCATAATCAGTGTAGATCTTTGAATCAAGTAGGGTCGTGTGTTAACATGTGGGATAATATTTTAACAATCGTCTAAATATAATTTTATAAAATTCAAATAAAAATATCATACATTACACAAATATAGTAATTGAAAATAAAACTTAGAAAAATTGGACATCGCAATCTCCCTTATTTTTATTTTATATATTTATTACATGGAAGATCTCCTTTGTATCGTGAAAGGTACGTAATCTAATTAATTAGGATTCCAGATCTAGAAGATTTCATATGCACCATGTATCTAAGTCTAACTAAACAACGTATATTATTAATTCTTCTACGTTTTTTTCGTTCGTGGGACTTTTTTTTTATGGCTTTCACAGTTTTATAACGAGCTTTATTTCTCTTTTTCTAATTTTGTATTAAAAGATTAATACAAGGAAACAATGTAAAAATATAAGACGAAAGTTTAGATTGTTTGGTGCCAACTTAGGATATATATTTAATCTTATCAACCAATAAAAAAATCACATAATCTAAAGTAATTAGTTGCCCTTTTCCTGTAAAAAATCAAATAATAGAGTTTATGTTTGACACGTATTTGGATGATGATAAATGATCCACCTATCCAATCACCGGATGCAATTGCAACCAAGTGAACCGACTCATTAAATTTTGAATTTTTATACAACTTTGTAGTCGTTGTTGTGGGTATGTTTTTGCAATTTTCAAACAATAAAGAATTAATGACATAGCAACGGAGAGCGGCACAATTTATGCAGTTGAGATCTCCTGTATCAGTGATACATGTATCTTAATATGTGATTGACTAAGGTTAAATAAATAGGGATTAAAAAGTTTTACTGTTTTACGAAAAAAATAATAAACAATATAAATTCAACCAATCACGTGATAGGATACAAGGATACACAAAGAAAGAGATACTGAAGATCTTGACTTGTAATTTATAGTATTTTCTAGATAACAAATAAAATATTAAATAACAAGTTTAAGTGTAGTGTATTTATTGTTAATGCACTATCTTGTCAGAAAGAAAAATATAGTCAATGTACTATTTCTGATTTTATGGTTTTTAGCTTATGTGCATCACTGCATCCGTATACGGATGACTTTCTTGTTTTAGTGTCAACAAGTTATTTTGATCTACTTAACTGCACTAACGAGGGAAAATGATATCCCATTAAAATATACAGACATCAAACCTAAAATATAAATAAGTAAACTTTATTTTTATACTTTTAGGGTAAACCTACTCTACTTATGTGATGATCAAACCTAAAATATAAATGGCATGATCAAAGAATTTTTTTTCCATAAAATAATTAGAAAAAAAAAACAAATATTTTGAGAATAAGAACAATAAAACTTATTTACAAGAATATTAAGTTTTTTAAGGTAGGGAAGAACCGTAATTTCAAATAACGAGTTATACATAATAAACTGTAGTTTGATTTGTGTCGGAAAAAAAAGAAGCTAATACGGTATATAGAAGATGAAGGTATTAATGAAAACCCTAATATACATGGTTTTATACCGAGGTTTATAAGAGAAAATTAAAGGAAAAAAAATGTAGATTTAATATTTCACAAAATGTAGTCAACTATAAACATTTATTGTGCTTGGGTTATCAAACGTAAGGACTCTTCCACCCAACAAAATAAATGTACGGACTATATAGCTACACCACAAGTTTTTCTGTAGAAACTAACTACACCACATAATCAAACATAACAATACCATACATAAAATTGAAAAAGTAATGCATTTCACCGGTCATTTTCGCAATGTACATCAAAAGTATGTTTAAAGTCGATAAGAATTATTATTGATCAGATCAATGAAAAATCATGATTGTTTAGCGATTAAAAAATAATCAATCCAAATTAATATATTTAATTTTGACAAAATTGTCCATTTTTTGTTCGCTAGAGTTGTTAAGACATCATGTACTTAATAGATTTATGGGTTAATTTTATTATTTTCAATTGATTTATGATGAAACCTGTGGGTTTATACACGCATGACCTATGAGTGTAGCTAGGTATGGCGAGCGCATTGGAGACACTATGCGGACAAGCATTCGGAGCAAAGAAGCCAGAAATGCTAGGCATCTACTTACAACGCTCATTCATAGTCCTCTTCCTATGTTGCTTCCTCCTCCTCCCCTTATACGTCTTCGCCAACCCGATCCTCCATCTAATCGGCGAATCCAAAAGCGTGGCGGACCTCTCAGGTACGGTCGCCATTTGGCTAATCCCACTTCACTTCAGCTTCGCCTTCATGTTTCCTCTCCAACGCTTCCTTCAAAGTCAACTCAAGACCGGCATCATCGCGTGGGTCTCCTTTGTTGTCTTCCTGTTACATTGTCTAATGAGTTGGCTATTCGTCTACGTGTTCGACTGGGGCCTACCTGGCCTCTGCGTGGCACTTGACGTGTCATGGTGGTTACTCGCTGTCGGCCAGGGTGGATACGTTTTCCTCGGGTGGTGCCCTGACACGTGGAAGGGGTTCTCGATGCAGGCGTTTGTGGGGCTCTGGGAGTTTGTTAAGCTTTCTGCTTCTTCTGGGGTCATGCTTTGGTACGCTCTTCACTTTACTTACCTTATTTTGTTAAATAAAAAATAATTGTAATGAATTATGTAATGTGGTTGAGGAACACTGCAGTCTGGAGAATTGGTACTACAGAATACTCGTGCTAATGACTGGTGGCCTCAAGAACGCAGAGGTAGCAGTTGATGCCTTGTCCATATGGTAACCTCTCCTCCAACTAACCTTCCTTGTACGACCGGTTGTTATATGTAAACTTCTTACTTGTTTTTGTTTTCTCACTGGAAAACAATAACATAAGTCCATTCGATTTATATATTTTCATTAATATCATTCACAAGTCCCGATCAGTGACGAATTTAAGAGAAATAACAAAACAAATATATATATTTACGTTATCTACCTCAACTGAGAAAAGAGTTTGATTGAGAGAAGAGTGGTTATTAGAATTTTAGGTTTTTATTTTATTTTTTCTTAGACAGAAACGTAACATAAAACCAAAGTAGCAGCGTACCTTTTACCAAAATTACAATGTTACTTCTAAATTTTTATGAATCTTCAAAATGAATTTGAAGACAACAAATTATATATATATAAAGAGAGTGGTTAAGCTATTTTTAATTAGTTGTTTACCTAAAATCGAAGTGATAATTTATTAAAGTTTGCGAAAAGTCGAATACCCATTCGAATAATTACCTAACAAAATTAAAGTATAAAAACATTTATTCCTGACAATTACCTGTGTTTTGCATGAATTTTGCAGTCAGACCATCAACGGATGGGAGATGATGATCCCGCTCGCCTTTTTTGCCGCCACGGGGTAATTTAATTTAATTTGTAACGCTTGTTTTTTTTTTTAATAATAATTTTATGTTTACAGATTGTGATATTAGCCAGCGCCATCAAAGATGAATACTAATGTAAAAATGAACAATGTCTGGGCTCTTTTTTTTTTTTGTGACAATCGAAACAATTTTGATCGTGAAGCTGATAGTAAAATATGTATGGCAAATGATACTGCAGAGTACGAGTAGCGAATGAGCTCGGCGCAGGAAACGGGCAAGGAGCAAAATTCGCGACAAAGGTTGCGGTTGCGACTTCAACGGTTATAGGGCTCTTCTTTTGTGTGCTCATTGTGGCTCTTTACGTTCCCATCACTCTCATATTCACTACCAGCACTGAGGTCATCGCAGAAGTCGGCAAGCTCGCATGGCTCCTTGGTCTCACCATTCTCCTCAACAGCGTTCAACCAATCCTCTCTGGTTTCTCTCTCCCTCTCCATACGTACTATATATATATATATATATATATATATATATATATATATATATATATATATATATATATATATATATGTATGTTTTTCAATGTTATAATGTTCAAGTATGTGAAACTGTTAGGTGTGGCGGTGGGATCGGGATGGCAAGCTTGGGTGGCGTATATAAACATAGGTTGCTACTACATCATTGGTCTTCCTCTTGGAATCGTCCTTGGATGGGTCTTGAATACCGGAGTTATGGTATGTTATATCTAATAACATACCAAAATGTTATAAGAGATTTATAGCGTTTACATATGGATAGTGAAGTTGTATGTTATAACGTGACAGGGTATATGGGCGGGGATGCTTATCGGCGGCACTGCTCTTCAGACAGTCATTTTGTCGATCATAGTGGCTCGTTGCAATTGGGACGACCAGGTACCAAACTCTCATCGTTACAAATTTCCAACTTGTGTATAGTTTTAACTAATATAATGGGTACATCTTTCCAACACCAAAGGTTTGGTGTATATTTTGTAAATAATATGATTTCAACGACTCAATTTGCAGGCGGAGACGGCCGTTAAACGGGTACAAAAATGGTCTACTTAAGACATGGACTCTTTCGTCGGCATTTTCCGATGCCGTGGAAGAGGTTCGAGTGTTGGCGGCAACAACAAACGAATTCAGCTAGTAATTTTTGTTGGGAATCACGGACAATAGCACTAGGATTTTGTAATTCACATTTTCTGCCCCTGGTTCCCGAAAAAAATAGGAATAATACCCTTTAAATTTTCAATTAGTCACTCTTTGGTATCATTTCTAAATGGGTGATAAACTGCATCTTCCCAAAAGCTAGCGTTCTAATTTCATCAAATTTGTTTCATCTTCCCGTAGGGTCCTTTTATATTATATTTCACCGTTATCGTTATGGTGTGTGGAGTACCAGGAAAAAAATAATAATAAACAAGAAAGAAAACAACATATAAATATATAATAATTCGTCACATATTAGCTAGTTAAGTAGCTCTTAGAATTTTTATTGAGAGTTCAATTTACATACGAAATGGATAATCTAACGATATGGACAACGATATAATAAATAGAGTACTAAAATCTTGAAGATAATACTTCACGACCAAATAAAGAAATGAATTAAACAATAAAGACTCACCCCCCGTTTTGGTTGTAATTCCGGAAACGGTAACGGAATGAAAACGAATCTAGTCCATATATGTACCTTGTTCATGGAATTATTTTGGTTGGTTTAATGTAAAATGCACTTGCATCCCCTTACTTTGTTACCCTATAGGTATTAAAACTAATTAAATTCTATTACAATTAGTTCAAACCACAAGGAATGATTCCCAACAACTTCATGAACAAGGGTGTACGTATGGACTAGATTCGTTTCCACTCCGTTTTCGTTTCCGGAGTTTAAACCAAACGGACCCTCAAACTGATTATGGATGACCTAAACTACCGTAAACTATCTCACCTCATGATGGATAATGGTAGAGAAGACCACCAATATATTGATGTTATTATGAACCTATATATATATTATATTAATTACAAGGGAATTGGATAAGAAAGATCAACAAATATAAACTGGTCTAAGAAAATGAGATATTATTCTTATTTTTCTAAACAATAACATATCTCCTAATACCCCACCCGAATTTCATTCCTCAATACACGACTGCTACAGAAATCTACGAAGTGGTTTAACTCATAACAATAGGTTAGAAACACTTTCATCAATTTTTTTATTTATTTTGCTCTAAAATTTAGATCTAATGTGTGGAACCATCGTTTGATGGGAAATCCACTAGAAGGTTGGTAGGTCGATTTCTCTGCCTCTTCTCCACTTGTCTTGGTATCTCTTCAGTTGTCCAACATCTGTCTTTGTTTGTAACATAGTTGCGTCAACCTCATTACGATAGACGCAGTCATGTATTGAAATATCTCAACTCTACAGTAGATAAATGTTTATTTTATCTTATCCAAACTTTTATCACAGTCACTGGGTTTTCAAACGTTGTTTGTGTCAAGTCATCTACAAAGGCAAATTATTGCAGTATGGCAACTGATTGCGCTGCTGGTCTCAATTTCTTTCTTATGTTACAAAATGGTCCAACAAATTGTTGTTAATTCATATTTTAAATGTTTACTTTAATGTGTAGTACTGTAGTGACTAAACTTGGATAGGAGAATTAATGGAAATAACTTAATACGATAGTTTTAGGAGTTGTAGTGCTTTGCTATAAGTTAACTACGGTCAATGAGGTTAAACTGGTTAAATTCATGATTATTATAATCGGGTTCTATGAGGTCACATACTTAGAGTTGACGGACTAGATCAATGAGAAATATGGTCTATTATTAATTCATATATGATATTGTTAATGATAAAATTTTTTTTGTTTATTTATGATATTGTTAATGATTATGTAATATATATATGATTAGAGGTGAAGTTAGGAGGAGTAAATGAGATGTTACGTGCATATGTTATAAGGCTTTTGATACTACCTCCTTGATGATATTGATTTCATTTACTTGACTTCATTTACTTAAAAAAATAAAAATAAAAATTGTTGTTTGATAGCTCACAAAAGGAGCAATCACTTACTAGGCTAATAAATCTCTCCTAATATCTTGACTTTCTCTCGTGTATCAATATTACGATTAGATGTTTAGATTTTATACTAAAGGCGGTCTATAATCTGGACTCGTGTAGACTTAGTAGAGGAACAACAAGTGGAGCTCTCGATCTCTTCCATTCCCTCCCTGAATAGTTTCGGTTCATGCATCAACGGGTAAATCCTACGAACAATGATTGAACCTATTATTTTATGCATGAGATCCAACAATTAGATGTTTAGATTTGATCTGAAATTTCGCTTATTGCATCTAATAAACCTTCAATTGATATTAGAGCGGTTTGAATAAAAATGATAGGATCAATGGAATTAATTGCTAATTTGATGCGGATCTTGATTTAAAATTGGTGGTAAATTTCATATGGATTATTTTGCAAGATTGAAATTAAGATTATGATTGATTGGAATTTACAATTGTATGAGATTAATAAAAAGAAAATTAAAAAAACCGAATTGGATTAGATCCGATTTTGAGATTATTTTTAATTTTTTGACCACTAAACCAAGCCGGGCTCGTTTTATTCTAGGAGATGGACGCACATAATTGATCGGGTTTTAATTAGATCATTATTCGATTTATAAGTAAATAATTTATTTATAATTAGTTTTGATTATATTATGATATTGTCTAATAAAATCATTTTCTAAGGAGTTAGGAAAATCTCACTTAATACAATGCTTCCAATAAATGCATGTTAGATATTAATGTTGATTAATTTTATATAGGGATTTAATTTTAAATTGAGATATTATTATTCTTGATTTTATATTATGATATAATTTGCTGACATAAGGTGATTAATATGACCCATAAATATGATCTACGTATCACTTATGTTTTTCCTTGTACACGATCTACGTATCATTATGGATTTTTGTAATCTATTTTGGGTAAAAAGATTATTAGAAAAATATTGTAATACAAAGAGAATAAGACATGAGAGAGTTCAAGGATGGAGATACATGATGAATGCAAGGGTGATGACCCGTGAAAATTAGATCGTTAATTTTTGCATCGTAAGGGCCATATTAGGATCACAATTTTAATTGTATTTTGAATGCTATTATTTTAAGATTTTTTCACATATTATTTTTTTATTTATGACATTTTTTAACTTATAAATAAAAAAACAAATAAAAAAAGACTTAAGTTTCAAATGTAAATTGGGGCAATGCCTTTTCATATAATAACCCATTAAGTTCTAGATTTTGGTTGGATAGGCTTTACAAAAGTGAGGGTGTCTTTCCACAATCTCGGACTGAGTGAGGATGAATCTATAAGGGGGTTCATAAACCTTGATATGGTAGTACCTAACGAGAGACCAAAATACAAAGTTTTGGATCTTGAGGCATGAGATGATGTGGATCATCAACCAAGAATTATAAAGAGTTATAATTAGTAATTGTTACTTACCGTGAACATATAAGACTTAAGACAATGTAAAATATGTTGAGTCTTGTCTGAGATGAAATCTTGGAATATTTTATTCAAAGGGATACCAACAACTCAATAAAATGTGCTTTTACTTATTTAAATTGTTTAATTATAAGTATTTTCAATTTCAAACAAAACTGATTTGTATGTCATTTATATTTTGTAGATTATGTCGAATGATAATTTGAAATTCTCTCTGCGCTCAATCGTTGAGAAAAACAAGCTCAATGGAACGAACTTTCTTGATTGGGAAAGGAATCTAAGACTCATTCTCAGGTCCGAGGGACGTGAGGGCGTCCTAACTACCCCTATCCCCATTGTGACGGACACCTCATCAGATGAGGAGAAGGCAACAAAAACTCGGGTAAAGTCAGAGGCATTACCCGTAACTTGCCTCATGCTTGCTACAATGAAGCCTGATTTGCAAAAGAGGTTTGAGCATTCTAATGCTTATACTATTATCACTGAACTGAAAATGTTGTTTTATAATCAGGCATGGATAGAACGATATAAGACTCACAAGGCTATACTTGATAGCAAGCTTGTGAGAGGGATACAGTGACTCCTCATGTGATTAGCCTGACTCGGCTTTTCAAAGGGATAGAAAATCCAAAGACCCCATATGACCTTGAGTTGGCCACTGATATTGTTCTTAGATCGTTGCATGATGGTTTTGCACCATTCAAAATGCAATACCATATGAATGTTCTGAAGCATGATCTGAATGAGCTTCATGGCATGCGTTAAGAGCTGAAGGAAACATTACTAAAGACAAGAAGAAGGAAGTTCTAAATGTCAACTGAGGGAAGAGTTTTAAGAAGATCGATAAGAATAAGAACAATTACCAAGGAAAGACAAGAAAGTTGCCAAACCCAATGGGGTGAGAAGCCAAAGGTGGTTGCTGATCATGATTGTTTTTACCACAAGGTCAAGGGACACTAGAAGAGGAACTGTCAAAAGTACTTAAAAGGCAAGAAGAATGGAACTGTGAGTTCCTAGACTTCAGGTATTTATGTTATTGATATAATGACAACACATTTTCTCACATTAGAATAATATCTCATTTGTGTATTAGATACTACTTGTGGTGTTCACATTATTTCTTATGTACAAGAATTAAGAAATAGATGGCAAGTACAATAAGGGGAGATAGACTTGCACGTTGGAAATTGAGCAAGTGTTGTTGCACTTACAAAAAGTTTAGTAAAGGTAGCCTTCTTAGTCTTGTATGTGGATGACATATTACATATTGAGAATGACAGTCCGATGCTAGAGTCTATAAAAGAATGGCTAAAGAAATGTTTCTCAATGAAAGACTTAGGAAAGGCCGAGTACATACTTGAAATTAAAATCTATAGAGATAGATATAAGAGACTTCTTGGATTGAGTCAAGAAACTTATATTAATAAGATTCTTGATAGATTCATGATGCAAGATTTCAAGAGGGTTGAAGGGAACTAATTCAGGTTCGAATCTAGCCACAAATATATGTATTTTGAATTTGTATTTTGGCCTTTCATTATATTTTTAATTATGTGCATCTTCTACTTCTAATTAGACATATCAAACTTGTTAAAGCATAATTTAAGCTACATGATGGAGCAGCAAAATTGATTGGGGTAAACTATATATGTACAAATGAATGCACCAGAAAACGCTACTATTGGTCAATGAAGATGAACATCATATGTACCTGCATATATACAAATGAATGCATCTAACTAAACCCTTTTCACTAGGGTTTTATTTATCAAATGTTGCGATTATAAACCAGATAGCACAGAATCTCGTACGTACATGGCTGTCTGGTTTGTGTTTGCAGGCCATGACTTTGACAAGATCACAAGAGATGTAAGACAAAGCAAACAAGGCCTATCTAGAGAAGTTTTTAGCCCCATTTCTTCATTTGGATGCATATATAGGTGGCTAATTGAACTACTTAACCAAAAGGAAAGGAAAATTATCTCCATTCTACTGCTTGTTTAATTTAGAAACCATGATTAATATATATATATATATATATATATATATATATATATATATATATATATATATTAATATTACAAGTACCAGACATCTGTAAAAGAACTCATCAAGCTATATTGATCTTATAAGATATCATCTTAACCAAAAAAAACTAGACAACACCGCAAATGCTAACTATGGTCTTGACTATGATGGAAGAGATTTTCAAAGGTTTTCTTCTAATTTGTAAAAATAACAATTGTTGTTTTAACTTGTACTACATGTATTATATCTAGTCTTTTTTTATTGGTGTTGTTGTACTATTTTGGACACTTATTCATGTAGTATTTCCAACAAATGATAGTTGTTTGTTTGGTGAAAAATACAAAGAGATGCCCCAGTGCAGAATAACTCTTGAATCTTTACTTTTTAGGAATTCCAAAGTACAAGAATATTTGGCTCGCACTATTCTTATAGGACTTGCGTTATTGGGTGAAAGTTATATGATATTTAAGGTCATTTGCTTGTCTCATTCCATCTAATCCTTGTTTTCAAAATGTAACCATAGGCTATCATATCTGGTACACAAAAAGGGTTACTCTACTCTTGCGTACTTCCTCGACTGCTTAGGGAAAAGACGCGGATCTTCTTGGGAAAAATAAGGCTCTGCATGGAAATGAAGAACAAATATCTCGGGTAAATCACCGATACTAATAACCTCTATATTGTAAGTAAGTTTAGATCCATTAAAACTTAATTCGTAGAAATCAGACTTTGCTTCTTCTTTTTTTTTCCTTTCCGTTATTGTAGTGATGTTATACCTTTGTAATGGAAGTTAAAGAAAAAAAAAAAATATTTTGTAAACAATACCTTACTTGTTACTTATACTAATAACCTCTTTGTTTTAAGTCAAGTTTAGATAATCAAAATTTAATCGGTAGAATTCAGGCTTTTCTTCTTCTTGTTATAGAGGCAAATAATACCTTTGCAATGGTAGTTATGGAAAAAAAGTATATATTTTGTAAACAATACCTTACTTATTATAGAGGCAAATAATCAGATATCATCCTTGTATTTTGCTAGTAAAAGAAGTACAAACTATCGAAACATAGTAAATAGCAACAAAAATAAGCTCAAAATTAACCAAATGGATGGAAATATATCATAAATGACAGTAAAGTGCAGGAACGTTAGATCTCAGCGTTTCTTAATACCCACCCAAAATGACAAGCACCTGTATTCCTTCATTGCCCCTTCCATACAAGCCCAATTTGCTCAATTTAATCCTCCACACCTTTGTTCACTGAAGAGGTATAGCATTTGCTAAACAACCAACAATTCCACTCGTAAATCTTAATTTTTATTTATGTTCTACATCGACACTAACAGTTTCGAAGAGGTATATCTAGGTTGCCTTCATTTGTTTCATTTTTGCTCTTTAGTTTATATTTTATCGTGATTTCTATCATCTATGCTCGAGTCTCTGCTCATTTTTTTCTCTTCGAAGACTTGTAAGAATGGTTGCAACTAGCTCATTGCTTCCAAAAGTTAGTATAAACGATCTAGATGGGTAACTACATATAATGAAAATTATATAATCATAGGAGCTACTCTAAATTAGCTTTGCATGTACTGGTGTATCTAACTTTCATAATTTAGTCATTTATTTTAGCTTTGCAGGTAATGCTTCATGGAGCTTTTTTTTTCCAAATATTTTGATTGTTTTCAACGTTGAGAAAAGATTATCACCTTCTATAACTTGCCTTCATTCTTGTCAATTTCGGGGAGCTTTTTTTCTCAGACGGTGTGGTCCTTACTACATTTGTTAATCCACATTCTTTCTATCTTGTTTGATCATTGCAACACTTTCTTAAACTCGTAGTTGATATTGGGATATTGCAGGTTCCTCACCTAGTCTAAAGCCAATGGGTAGTGAATCACTCGAATTTAGAATCTTAATCCAAACTGTTTATATATTTATATACTTAGTAGTGTCAGGAATTAGATTTCTACTCTTTCCGCATTATATAGGTATATGAAACAATGTGATAGTTTGATGGAGTTTGTTGGGCGTTCCCCAATTCCATATAAGAGACGAGATATGTTATGAGTTATGACCACTGTAACATTGTATATCTTTGATGTAAATCCCTAGCTTGCAATGCATGGAGACCACACATGGATCTAGTATGTGGCTGGAAGTAATGAAAACTATGGATGGTATCCATCTTGATGTGGAGTCATCAAATATTGACACTGTTGTAAGCTCATGTTGTAAGGTCAAAACATGAGCTGTAACCTTTAGAAATGTTATAGAATTTTCTTTTATGTGCTGGATCAACAGGTTTTTAACATATCGCATAAACTGTGTAAGCAAAACGAGTTGGTGATGAGCAATTTGAGAGACAGCACATTGTGCTTTGAAGTGTGCTTTGTAGTGGGTAATGGGACCTTGTAATACTAATTGATTAAAGTAACATTTTTGTCATTTGTAAACCTTGAAATATTAATTGGTTAAAGATAATATTTTTGTCATTTGTTACCTTGTAATATTGATTGATTAATGATAATTTATCAACTTAATTGTGTAATTTGTATTTGTTAACCTCATTAGGACGAAAATTGACCATTTATATATTTTTTTTAAATCAACGGTGTTGCATACCGATTATATACCGGTTTTTAAAATAACCGGTATGCGACTTTTTTCGGATTTCGGTTTTTGAAAAACCGGTATCCATCTAGTTTATTGCGGTCTACTTTACACTGTTCAAAAAATCGGTATGCAATGTGAAAAAATAGCGGTATAAATTGGCGTTTTTTGTACTAGTGTATGACTCGGGAGTTTGAAGCTCGGATCAACCGTACGTCATTTTAAGTTTCGGGACGAAACTTATTTTAAGGGATTATTTTAAGGGATGACTGATGTAATAACCGAAATTTTTTAATAATATTCCTTGTTATTTTAAATTTTAATTAATTTAAATAAGTTGTATCGATAATTTTATTAATTAAATTCAAGAACTGAATCGAATTTCCGAACGGAACCTTAACGCTCGAACCGGACCAACCGGGTTCTAAATCCTTGAAACCAATCGGTTCAATTGTTTTCTCCAAGCCCACTATCTTCCTTACTCTTCCTGGGCCCAGCTCCAACCTGACAAGGCCCATTTACAACCACTCCGCTTTATCCTTTGAGCCCCTTGGGCCGGCCTTCTCCTTCCACGCTTCAGGGGCTGCTTGAGAGATCTGAACCAAGACACACTTTTGCTTCTCCTGGCCACGCCTCGTCCAACGCAGCGGCAACCGGCGTTACGCAGCAATGAAGACCTGCAATTAAACACAAGCCATTGAAGGACATTAAAGATGCCGACGGAAGTAACCGCGACATTGAAGAGAGACGTAACCGTCTCGCCTCACAGTGTCGCCCCTCTTTCACCGTTCTTCGTTCAACCTCCCTCACCGTGACAGGAGACTGGCAAACTAAACCCTTCTGCTTTCACTACTCCGACAAGTTACTCGGAGATCTTGACCTTCCCGTTCTCTTCCCAAATCCTCTCCTTCTCGATCACGACCGGTCTCACTAACCTGCTTCCGACCTCCTCTGTCTGCACCCTATCGGTTCAGTGAACCACGGACGGCCGTCATCGTCCACGCTCCACGTACTCTGCCTCCGTCACTCTCCGACCACGTCTGAGCTTCTGTGCACTTTCCCCCGCCTACCTGGTGCCTGTATCTAACCACACGTTGCACCTCGCCTCCCTCTCTCCCCTCTGTTATGCCTCACGCCGAGCCACGGCCCCTTATCTTTCTCCCTACCGTCACATTCCCGACACTCAGCAGTGAAGGAAGACCTTCTCCGGCGAACTGAACCACTCCCCACCGCCACTGCAGCGCCGGCGTAGGTGAGAACTCCGATTCTTGTGACTCTTCAGTCGTGCAGGGTAGATGGTACGGTTGTGAAATAAAATGTGTTGTGTATTGCAGTGTATAGGAATCGAACAATGATCCGTTGCAGCCTTGTAGCCACTTGGTACCAATTGACACCGATTAACCTCTTTCCAAGTCAATTAAATATCGGTTAGATCCGAAACCGATCATTTCCCGTTAATTTCAATTTCAGTTATAATTTGAATAATAAATTATAATTTAATTAGTTAGAATATTGCTTGGTAATTTAGTTACCAATTAGAGCATAATGACGTAGAATTATTTGATAGGGCGAAACTAGTTAGAAAATCGGAAGGTTAGTTTAGTAGAATGGAGAAAGTATATTGTCGGAACCGGAATAAGTATGTTGAGCAGTTAAGCATTTGGATAATGTTAAGGATAGATTATGCATTGCCGAGATAGTGAGTTTTAATGAAACGATTATGTTGCCAGAGGAACCGAGATGAGTGGGTAAACCGAGATGAGTGGGTAGCAATGAAACCGGAATGAGAATGCGGAATAGTCCGGAAGTTTGATAACGTAGACAAAATATGCACTTCTAAGATATTAATACTTTAAGGGAATGACCGTGCTATGGATAAGAAAATGTGAATGGATATTTAGGTCCCTAAACCAAAGTTATTAAAGAATGTCAGAGTATTGATGCTAGATATCATACCCTGACTATTTAAAATGATAAGTCGCGCAATAATAAGGGTTGGAAGAGTTCTAAGGGTGATAAATGTTGATCGGGATAATTGGATCTCTGACTGGCAGGATCGCGAGACGTTGAGACCAGTACCGATAAGGGGAGTTCGTAGGGCTCACTTAGTTACCTTTTAAATACCGAGTGTGCACTAGGGTAGTGTGTGTTATTCTTGTGAAATAAAACGAATGAACTAGATCACTGTATTTAATTTTCTAAAGAGAGGCACAAGTGTATGATAACGTGCCGAAACCGTCAGTTCGGGGCCGATGGTGCCGGAGGATTGACTCGTGACCAATTCAATAGTGTATACGGGGGAGATGCATCAAAACCAATCCTACTGGTAAACGGGGACGGAGGCAAGTGTCGGGAGACTCTTGTGTTACAAGCAAAAGTTGGAAAATAGAATGACTAAATCCACCTAATGAAAGATAATAAACCGGGACATATGTGTGTTGCATGCTGATTGATTTACAGTATTTCTTTATATTTGCGTGCGCTTTAGTGACCTTAGTATTATAATTGTAGCTAACGGTTTTACCGTGTTGTTAGGTTTTTGCAGGATAGATCTCTACCAGAAATCGGGAGTGGAGTGGTCAGTCGGGTTTTCGTACTAAGAGTTTAAGTGTTGGGTTTATATAATAATGGTTTAATTATTTACAGTAGAAGTTAATTTTTTTAATAGTTGGTTGATGTACGAGTCTAGAGTCTGTTAAGATTTAAATATGTATTTGTGAAATAATTTGTATTTAAAATATTTGTGCCTTGTTTACAAGATATGACGTCATTGACGTCCAACTAAGGTCGGGACCCACTGTGAGGTCCTATCCGGTAACGTTTCGAGTTCCTAGAATTCGGGGTGTTACACTTACTACTACTGTGTGACATGGACATATATTAGAAAAACCGTATATTAAAATCGTAAAATGAAAAATAATAATAATAAACAATTTGCTACATAAAATTAATGAACAACCATTTAATTTTAAGATAAAATCTTACCAAACTTAGACTTATACAATTATAGACGATAAGTTGAGAGCAAACCCGTATGTATCATTGAAGTAAATTAGGTGACTGGCTCCGACAAAGAACTTAACCCATGTTTGATTGTCTAATATTAATTGGTTGGTCAATTTAAGAAAACTAGGTTATAAATCTTGTTAAAATGAGAAGTGTTAAAGTTTTGATTGATCCAAGATGATTCATTACTTTGGTTCGGTCTACAATAAATTTCCTCGAGGGGTGTGTTACTGCATTTTCACGTACATTGCTGATTGCTGCTTCTATTCTACAAGACACTTCATATTTTCACCATGGGTATAAGGGTAGAAGTGGGTATTTATATGGGTAAATGGGTGGAATGACGTGACTTGTAGGGGGTGTGATTGATTGATTTGTGTTTAATGGGGGAAGTAAGAACATCTTCATCCCAGAATTAGAAATGAGTTTCTTATCTGATTTTTTCTATTACTTTTTATTTATAATATTAGTTTAAGAACTCATCTTCTCCATCCCAAAATTCACTAGGGTTTCTTTAATTATTTTTGTTTTATAAAACTTTAACAAAACACCTATTAATTCCCTACATTTAGGCAAAAGTTACAAAAACAAATCTGATTTTACTCTTGATTTACGTGAGTTGGGCTGGATCCTGTCAGATTTTATTTCTTCTTCAAGAGACTTCTTTTCACTCATTACCTCTATTCCCTCACCCATTCTGACATTTATTTTTAATTTTACAAATTTAAATAGAAGAAAAAACTTACAATATTTGGAACGCAGATGCACTAAGAATGGGGTTCTGCAAACCAAAGCCAGCCACTTGACATGACACCCGGAAGGAACGTTATACAAACGTCTTTGTATAAAAGAAAAGTACGTTTACTGGTTACAGAGGCGTGCAAATAATAGTACGTATGAGATGGCTTTTGCCTTTTGCGATGTATATGATGATATAAGGAAAGAAGGAAAGCACGAGACGAGGTTGCAACAATGATGCACTCCAACTCATCATTATTAAACAACTCACGCCTACTTTCTCATCTCTTGTTGCTCATGACAGATCCGATGAATGAGACACATAAATTAAGGTGTTTCTTCTTTCTTAAACTCAATTAACCATTTATAATTTTTTTCATATAACTGTCCATTTGAATGTATAAATAAAAAAATTATAAAAATTCATTTTTCGTCTCATTTTTAGTGTTATAATTATAAATAATTACATTATGATGGAGAATTATTGCACTTAAACACTCCTGTTGGAGAGTGTAATAATTTAATAATTCTATTTTATTTTTAGTCTTTATTAATACGCGTGAAAAAAATGATAGATTGACAAATAATGTAAAACTGTAAAATAGAAAAACTATTTTTTAATAAATGTAAATAAAAACAATATTGTATATCTTATATGACTATATTTCGCAAATTTGTATCGGATAATCTCAATTGTAAAAGTATTATGAGCTTTTTTTAATGAAAAATTGTGATCCCAAAAAAATAAATAACTGACATAGTAAAATAGTTGTTTTTATATTAAAATGTAATTATGAATTAACAATCAAATAAATCTTATTTTGAAATGGATTCTCCTAAATAACTGATTTCTTTTCCTATAAACTCTTAATTTTAATGTATACTAGTTTTTATTTTATAACTAGTGTAATACCCGCACATTGTGCGAACTTTTGAATAATATTGGATTAGATGCATTTATTTGTTAATTTTAAGGAAATAAATTTTAAACTCTAATTAACGTTAATGATTTATTTATTTTTCTATTTTTAAGAAATTTAATTAATAAGACTTTTGTTAACGTAAAAGATTTATCAACTTTTCTATTTTTTAAACTTAATTAAAATGAAATTTTTTATTGACGTAAAATATTAACTTTATAAAAGATTTTTTTTAGCTGCGTGAATTATGGCGTTGACACGTGGTAATAAGGGTCTCTCCTTTAATACTTATATATATATATATATATATATATATATATATATATATATAAGATAAGATAAGATAGGAAACACATATACTTATTGTTAGGGTTTATAACAAAGAAATAATATATATATATATATATATATATATATATATATATATATATATAAGATAATGATAATAATAAAAAATAATTTTTATGTGAAGGTGGAACTTACAACTTTTATAGGAAACGTATTGTTAGGGTTTACAACTAAAAAATAAAAATTTATATATATAATATTTTGTTAAGATCTTAATAACTAATGGAATTTATATAGATGATGATGTACATGTGAAGGTTGAGTTTACAATTTTATAGGAAACACATATACGTATTGTTAGGGTTTACAACTAAAAATAAAAATTTATATATACATACATATATATATATATATATATATTAATAATAATAATAATAATAAATAAATAATAAATAATTTTTATTAGCAACATCCGATTATGTAAACATTTTTTAATAATCTAAATAAATAACTTTTTAAAAAGATTTTGTTGGGCTTAGATAATAATTTATATTAACAACTTAAAATAATTAACTTTTTTTAAAAAAAAATTAGACTGCGTTAAATCTGGTGCTGACACGTGGCAAAGAAGGGCTCTCCTTTAATACTTATATATTATAAGATAAGATAAGATAAGATGACCTGTAACCAAATAAATCCATATTAAAATACGTGGTTTTTAAACGTACCGGTGAAAATTGTTATTTGACACCGTAACTACGCACTTCGCGTGCGTAGTTGAGAACTCACCCAACTACGCACTTGGGGTGCGTAGTCGTAGTTAATATTACAAAAAAAAAAAATTTTTGCTTACTACGACTACGCACCTCAAGTGCGTAGTTCAATTTTTTCAATTTTATTTATTTATTCTCCCACTCCAACTACGCACCCCATATGCGTAGTTCAAAACCCGTCAACTACGCACGCGAAGTGCATAGTTACGGTGACAAATAGTGATTTTCACCGGTACGTCTAATAATTCCCTTAAAATATTGTGAAATTTTGGATGGTTCCTTCCACTTTAGACTTTTTGAATGAATAACTTTTTCTTTTTTCTCTATTCAAATGTTGGATAAATATTAACTTATAAATAATAGAACGATAAATATTAACTTATAAATCATAAAAGGATATAATCTAAACACACTCCAAATTTTAAGGGTGTAATTTAAAAATAATATGATCCTTGGTTAGAATTCTGAAAAGTGATAAGTATAGGAACACCATCTTAAACTTTGTTAAAATATTTTTGAAGTAGGTAAAGTTTTGGTGGTCGAAACTTTTTGAATATATAATATTGTTATTTGCTGTTGAGTTTGGCAAAATCTGAAAGATTGTAATAAAATGAATTACTCAAATGTTTAGTAAAAGGTGTTTTTTTGAGTGAAGTTAATAAATCGTACACGTTTTTATATAGAGGACATGTTCGGTGAAACGAGTTTATTGTGAGATGAACTGAATATTGTGAGATGAACTGAAAGTTGAAGATAAAAGTGGTGAAGGCGATGAAATAAAATATAAATCAGTTAAGTGTTTGGTAAAAAGAGAATTATTAGATAAACTGAAAGTTCAACTTCAACTTCAACGTAAGTGATTGTGTTGAATTTTTTTATAACTTCAACGAATGCTTATTATGTTGAATTTCAAATTATAACTATTAAATTTGAACATTGTGTAATAATTTTAGAAGTTTTTGACAAAATTTCTTAAAAGTTTTTGACAAAATATATACATGTATGTTGTTAATAATTTTTGACCAGTTTGTACAATAGTAAAAGTAGTGCAACATTTATTGTTTTTACTTTGTACGGAACTTCAAAGTTCGGAATCAATCTTTTATTTTTTGTTGATTTGTATGGATTCAATAGTTTACCTCCTTTTTTGAATTTTATTGTTTGTAATATAATATAAGTAGCGGACCATCTTTTTTGTCTCTATTATACTTTTCAGCTTATTTAAAATCTTTTGAAGGTAAGATCAAAAATAATCTAAACTATGAAGATGTGATAAGAATATTTATACAAGTCAAAATAACATACAAAATGTCATTTGATCCAAAGACAAGTCAACAGAAGATCCAAATACATTATCACCCAAAACCAAAATACAAGATCCAAATACAATTCATAACAAAGTCACTACTAGGTCGCTCGAATTTGTGAACCTCATCAACAATACGGAGTTCCTCCTACATCCCCACCACCTTTGTTGAATCAGGGTATGTATGTAAGAGGCCTCAGATCCTACCACCATATACATGAAGGTATGTTTAAAAGAAATAACTAATTAAATTATTGTAATACAGGTTGATGTAATGATTACAAGTATTTATAAGATATTTTACCCGGATATTCAAGACGTGAACAAGGGGTGATTGATGTATAAGAGACACATGTGTAGTAAACCCATGGGAAGGAATCCATCTCCAAGTCATTCAATGAGAAGCATGGCAACTTATTACGCCGGGTAGACTACCTATTATACAATGGATGATACCGAACCTTGTACGCTCGACCCCCAATAGCCGGATGGTCCTCTACATGGACGGGAATGTGAGGCTCGGGTCCATCTAGACACGTCCAATTTGTTTAAGGACTATGTTTGTATAGTTGTTCGATGGTGGCTATACGGATGACGTCTCTATAACAAAAGATAGCAAAATCCCCTTGAAGTTGAGAACGCGATTAATATATGACATGAACCTCACTTCCTTTGGTCTCATCTCCTCCACCTGAGACATTAGAGACTTTAACCTCTATAACGTCAAGGCGGAGTTCGTTGGATCGTCATCCTTTAAGTCCATTGTGTTGATTTGTGTAGCCCAACATCCTCGGTTCCCAAACCGTAAAATAGAAGGAAAATATGCACAGATCCATGCCTACACATGAAAGATAAAGTATTATTGGATGATAAATATGTGAAAACATTTTATCATAAACAAGTCTTAATTTGATACCTAGAGGAGTGAAGTGCAATCAGTTATGGTCTTCAACTTTGACTAGGAAGATAAATCTAGTCGGCGGTACAAGAAGTTAAGGACTCTAACATCCCACACATACAACCTTTGCCCTCTCATGATCATGTACAAGGTTGATCACCCATATAAGATATATTGTATCTAGGGCAGTGCATTCGGTCCAGACTGGACCGGAATAAAATAAAATAAAATTAAAAAAATATTTTTGCAAAATACTAAAAACATATTCAAAAAATATATATTTTTATTAAAATATGTACTAAATATATATGATTTTTTAAAATATATAAATTTAAATCAATAAAAAAAAAACTATTTTTAAAATATAAATTCCGGTCCGGTCTTTTTCGGTCCGGACCGGTCCGGTTTTCCAGTCTGGTCAGTTTTGCACAACCCTAATTGTACCGGTTAATAGTCTTATCAACTCCAACTTTTCTCCCAATAAGAAGATCGGATAAACCGATGACACCGTGATCGTTGGGGTATCACGAAGTAGGAAGAGTGGTGTGAGACCCTTCTTTAGAGGCTCTACCCGAATGAATGCTTGATGCATGCATGTTTGTACCTCAGATATATGAAAAGTGGAACTCAACCAACTAGTGCGGTCTACGGGCCTCAAAGGTTTCTTACACGAATCACTATTTATCTAGAGTCTCGTGAGAATGGTGATGCCATGGATGGTAATCGTGATCTCAACCCATGGGAGAGGGAAGATGCTAGTCTCCGGATGCCACTGTTTGACAAAAGCATGGCAAAATGCGCGATCCCCCGTTGAAGTGGTATGTCTCTAACTCATTCAAGCAACTCTAACTAGCCATAACAAGCTATCGATTGAGGTCCTCAAGGTAATGATGATAGGTGTTCAAGTATCTAACTTGGTCAATACGTTAATATGTCTTCATCACCTCCTCCATGACGTCCTTCCTTTTGTTCAAGAAAAAATATTACAAGTAAAAAAAATAACAAACAAGTAACTTCACAATGTATATATAGCTACGAAAACATACCTCACCCATCCTAATTTTGGTTGCCTTATGATCGATCAAGGTAGTCCGTCAACAAATCTAAGTCGGGGCCCCTGAGCCGGTGGATTGGCATACAAGATTTGCATTGGGGTAGTAGATGAACTCAATGCGTGGATAGTAAGGGATGTGTAGGGGTTGGTGGTTGGGGCAAGAGATGATACAAATATAGGTGAGGACGTGAGGTAGTGTCCGTAGTAGGGGTTGGCAGAGTGGGTGAAAGAGGACTGAGAGAGGAACGAGGTTAAGTAGGTGAAATATGAGTGAGAGAGAGACAAGCAGGAGTTTTGACAATGATGTCCTCGTCCTTGGACAAATCCTCCATTGAGCAAGTAGTGATCCTACATCAGTATTTCAACCTTCTCTTGATGGTCACCTCATCGTACACGCAGTAGGTCGTCGCCTCTGTTGTCAGATACAATTTAAATCGAAAATGAAAATAGAAATCAAACTCCAACTAATGTTACTTATTACCTAGTTGTCGACCTACCCCTGATGTACTCATAACATAATTAATCATAAACTAATCATAACTATATACCTATATTATTCATAACATTATTAATTGTAACATAACCATAAACAAATCAATATTTATTTAATAACTAACCTAAACTAATCTAAACATATTAACCCAGCTTTAATGTTGTCGGAAAGTGATGAAGTTTGAAGTTCAACTTCAATGCATTTGACCTACATTGAAGTTCAATTCAACTTGTTATTCCAAACCTTTCTTCAACATAGGTGACAACGAGCAGGGCAAAGATGGAAGAGATCGAACAAATACGGGAAAAGAATCATATTGAAAATGCTCCTAACCCACCTTCGTGCAACAATAAAAACACGTTATATAATTTTGTTTATGAATATTTTCGGTCAGATCTGATGCGGTCCCGTAAATTTCTAACACAAATTTTACCCACATTTCACTTATTCTACCTAACCAACCTCCTAATCTAACCAAATCCAATAGAAAAACGATTGAATAATTCAATAAATGAAAAGAACAAAAAAAAAAGTTGAGTTTGTAAAATGTTGGGGGACATAAACACTCTTATTTTGCGTCGAAAGAGTGTGTTATTTTTGTAGCGGCATAATAATTAATGAAGAAAAAAGGAATAGTAAAACTAGAAATTTTCACATGGTGCTTTCCGGTCCTTGTTCAGTTTGATGATCCATCTGACAGCTATGTTGAACTTGTTTGACCACATTTTTCCTTACTTTTGACCACATCGGTAACCCTCCAATTATAACAAACTTCAAATTACTCTACTTATAAACTACTCCTACTATCAACTTTCGATGTCTCAATTAAAATATACCAAAATTGTATAATCATATTATCTGATTGTTGATCACGTCAAATAAGTTAATGTACCAAGACAGCATATCTTGTCTGGAATTGTATTTCGATACATATATCATATATATCCTCTACAAACAAACTACATTCCTCCAAACCATATATTTACACAATATCAGCTAAATTCCTGTATCCCTATTTGGAATAAATAAACAAATTGGATTTTTCAATTCCATATTACAATTCAAACCTTTCTCTATAATATAAATTGTACACAAATATATCAAATCCCAACAATTTCCAATAATATAATAATGTTAGTTTGAAATTGATGCCACAAAAAAATTGGTTAATTGAAAAACAAAGTTACCAAACAAATTAAATAATTATCAGGATTTCCAAGAATAAACGAGCAAAGAGAAGCCAGTGGGGCCCTTCAGCTCGCTCTCCTCCACGCTCTCCCACTCCAACACCGACCCGCACGCCGACGACGCCGACGATGCCGACATCGACGCCAATGACGACCCACTCCTTGTATTCGCCACTAGTCCTTTCTTCTTCCTCCATCCTCTCTCCGCCGGAAGCTCCTCCGTTAACAACACTCTCTCTCCTCCTTCTCCGACAATCTCCGCCGCCGGAGATTCTCCCATCTCGTTCTCGAACCGGAAAGTGAAGAGCGCAAACCCTTCTCCCTTATCGCAGTCGTCGAACAACCAATTGTAAACGTCCCAAGAGATCAGAACTGGGTGGCCGTCGATGTCGATTCTCTCTCCGCCTCGGAACTTCCACTTCAGATGCTTCACTTGAAGGACCTTATTTCCATCGACCCGGATCACAAGCCTCGGATCCGGGTCGGAGTCGTTGCATTCGATTGAGATTCCCCGGGTTTTGCCTCCGATCACCGCCTTCGTAGCGTGCAATTTGGTTCCCTGGACATGCTCCCTCCGCATCACCAATGACTGCGAATTCGGGTACCCGGAATCTGGTTTCGGGTTCACGTCTCCCACGACGAGGATGGGCAGTGAATCAACAAGAAGGGCGATGTAGAAACCGGATTCGGGTTCGGGTCCGGATCTTGATCCGAATTTGGCTCGAGTGAGGTCCCATGTGAGGGTGGTGGGACCGGAGGGGAGGGGAAATTGAACGGAGCCGTGTTTCCGCCAGAAGAGGAATGGGCCGAAGGAGAGGCGGTGGGAGTGGTGGGGGTGGTGGATGACGACGGAGCGGCGGCCGAGGAAGGAATGGGACCACGTTAGGGCAATGACTCCCAGACGGGTGTGGTAGAGACTGGTTGTCAGATTGGTGGTGGTTGTTGCGGAGGAGTCGACTGTGGGGCAGAAGCAGGAGGAGCCCCGGCGGCGGCTAAGTGTCTTGTTTATCATCTTGTCAGTAATTAGTTCCTCTCACTTTAGTTAATTGGAGGGAGAGAGGATTGGGGAATCGGGTTTACAAAAACTAGGAAGAGTGTATGGGCGATTTATTAAGGGAAGGAATAGGGTAAAACTGGGTTGCGGGTAGGTTACTGCTTTTTTTTTTTAGCTTTCTAATTATATTCCCAAATTTATAACTGGGATAGCTTTTTTTTCTCTTATTACTATATTATATATATGTATAATAATATCAAACTAGAAAGCAATATATTAATATTTCGAGACAAAATTTGTGGGACCGTCATGTTATTATTATGATATCTTATTTAAGTAAAGTATATAGTTATAGATTTGTGTTTTTCATTCTAAAGTAATACTTTTGAAAATTCACGAGAAATTATAATGAATTTTGGTTCGGAGAGGAAGGGCGTGGCAGAAAAAATGACAGCAATTGGGCCCTCGTAGTACAAAAAGGAAACCTCAGCCTCTCTTTTCTCCGTCAAAAGTTATAATTAACACATATTAATATTTGATATTACTTTTAGATAAAAATAAATAAATAAATGATGCAGGCCATGCTAAATTGGAAATATTAGTAGTACAGAAAGAATAAAATACTAGTTTCCTTACAGATTGATCAGTACTGGAGATGCTGATGGAGGATCGGAGATCCACATCTAATTTACAAATTAATTGATTTAATTATGAATTGATTGTCTTTTTGTTTTTTACTTAAATTAAAGATTAAACAATTGATGCCAGTATCACTATCAAAATAAATGGCACATGTTAGTATGTTCTGCACATCAAGCAAGCTAAGGCTAGCCCATAAAATTCCCATCATAAACTATTTAATAAATCATATTTATTATATTACATTCCATTTTTCTTTTCTTTTTTTGGTATAGAAATGACAGAAGTGGTGATCCAAACAATGCCTTAGCCCGCTAATTGCATGGCCTTCACCAAACTAGAAGAAAACCAACCAAATTGTTTGGTTAGATTTGGCAAGAAAAATGGTCTCCACCTCAACATCTTCGCTATCAAGTGTCCTACCATTGCGATGGATGTTTCTTTTTTGCTTTTTCTTGGGTTTGAGGGGTTGGGTGTTGTGTGCTTTGAATTCTAGGTGTAAAGATAATGCCATAATCACTTTTCTAATTACAAATCGGAATGAATAAGATATACTTTTTAGGACCCATACATTATGTTTCAAACATCGAGTCAAATTACAAATAAAAATAACACAACTCTATTTTGTAATCTTTATAATAGATATAACAAGGTAAATATAGTAAAGTAAAGAGGGATACACAAGTTACGTAGTTCAAACATGAACCCTACGTATGTGAAAATTCAAGAGGGGAGATCTGATCCCATATCCACTAAGAAACTATTCCAAACAATCCATAATAGTCGTAACAAGAGTTTCGTGCAAGAAACTATAAAGTTACAAATCACTAGACATAAGAATACAAGAGAAAGATTGCGCAAAGCTTCAACAAAGCTTTGCTTTCTTTTTGCAATGTCAATCGCGAAGAGAAACTCATAAACAAGGATGACGTGTACATCTTGAGATCTTCATCGCCTACCACCAACACTCTTAACTCACAAACTCTCTATTTCATGTTAGAACCCTAGCAAGGGAGAAGTTGAATGCACGATAACACAATTAGTGTGACAAAGCTTTATAGCTAAAATTTTGATCTAGTTGATTTATGTAGCATAAATCACACACAAATAATCAACATGGGCCTAAATTTCCGTTTGCGTGTATGATCTAGTTATAGATTTATTTGGTAATGACAAAGGGAAAAACTCTCCGTACAAGTATGAGCTTTTATGGAAAAACATACCCCATTCCAAATAATGTAAAAGAAGAGCTCTAGAACTAACGAGGAAGATTTTCTAACCGGTGAATCACAACCTAAGAGAGAAGGCAAACTTAGCTAGTAAATATGCCACCCTATTACCTTCATAATTAACATGGTTGAAATTAACAATCTAGTCCCAGATAAGGAATCCTTGACATCTTACCTTAAGCACCCCACAAAATTATCGTTCCATATCATTTGAATGAGGATTTGTGATTACATTATAAGAAATTGGGTTGATAACCATGTCAACAAGCTATAATTCTTCTTTTCAAATGGTTTGGTGAGAACAAAAAAACTCTAGAGTTAAGCGTTCTTGGGTCGGAGCAATTTATGAATGGGTGAACTCTTAGTAAGTTTATGCGCAAGCATGGTTGACATGGGGTCAACGTCCCTAAGACCTCAGGTCTCACATATGGTATCCCATATCTCCTATCGTTACAAGTAGGGTTGTGCATCCGGTCCGGACTGGAAGTTCTAGTCCCGATTCGGACCAGTGGACCGAAATTTTCAAAAACCTGGACCGGAGACCAGACCGTAAGGTCTGGACCGGAATTTTCAAAAACTTGGACCGGAGACCAGACCGTAAGGTCCGGACCGGAATTTTCAAGATCATGAATGACACCTCATGACTCTTCCACCGGAGTTGTCTATTGCAACAACACTTCAGTCTTTGAAGGTAGGCTACTTGATAACATCTATTTAGCATCTTTTTTCACCATTCTTATCCATCCTTTGAGCATATAATACAGTTTTACATCATTTTATGGTAGATCTAACATTACACGTATGATAGTCTTCTAAAAGCTAAAATAGAGTTATTCGTGGAAGAATGCTTGTTACACATGAAGGTTCTCCCAGTGATCAAGGAAGTCGAGGTCAAGATTGAAATGATTGAAATTTGAGAGGGAATAAATAAAGACCGCTTGAGTAAAGAGTGACCATTAATCACATTAACGCTTGTTCCAATATATTGTGTCATAGGGAGAAATTAGCGTGTTGTAGACATTGTTTCGGTAATAGTTTTATATTAGCTCTTGGAAGACCTAGAATGCCTACAATATCATAAAGGCATGAGTACATCTCCAAAACTCAAAAGAGAAGGAAATTCACCATAATATGATGCAAATCTATGGTATATGCTCAAGAGATGAATAAGAATGAGGGTGAAAAAATAGGGTAAAATGGATATTATCACTAACCACTATCTACTATGATGGTACCAATACCTTATAACAACATGTACTTGATGTGGATCTCAAATTAGATGAGGGGAATGATGAAAGCCATAAACACTGAAAAGAGTATGCGCTCTCTCACGCGATCATCCTCTTCCCCTTGCTCTCCTTCAACTCTCAAAAACCCTAAACAACTCAGCCGCCACCTCCTTCCTCTAGTCATTGTGTGGCCGGACGAATCAAAATATCGCTATCTAAATCAAAATACAAATTGTGAAACCCCATCGTTCCCTGAATCTCCTCAACGACGATGTCGAATCATAATCTTGTTCCAGTGCGAGGTTTTGCTTTGCTATCTTGTTTGGATACAAGATCTAGTTCTTTATCTTCCATTCCAGATATGAAGGCATTTGTATGGCTCTTTCAATAGAAAGAAGAGAAAAAGGAGGGAAAAAGAAGAAGAAGAAAAGAAGAAAACAGGAAATGCACTACTATATCAACAAGTTTAATGGTGTCGAGGAGAAATCTGCCTTAGGATATGACGGATTTTTGAAGCTTCTTTGGTGGTGGTTGTTCCTGAATCTTATCCCCTAAAAGTTCAAGATAGTGAAATACATTGATGTTATGGCAGTTAGAAGAGGTATCATGATGTAAAGTTCTGCCCAACATGTTTTTTCTTCTCTAAAACCTAGTCGGATTTCATCTTTTGATATCTCACATGGTTTTGAAAATCTGGTTTTCAACCCTAACATAGGTATATGTTTGAACCTAGAGGTTGGTTTCTTACAAAATCCTCTTCTCTATAAACAAGAACAATTCGAATAGAGTCTTCCCTCTAGACTACAATAATATTTGCAATATGAATTGTTATTTCTGCCTATGTACCTGATTAGTCTTGAGAACATGCTATTCAATCTTAATTAGTGTTTAGGTGAACAGTGTATTCTGAGCATCAATCGATCCTAACCTATTTGAACATGTATATGGAACTTGATCTCAAATTTATGGCCATAGATGGGAATCATAATCTGTTTTGGATACTTGGATTGATTCTTTGTGTTGTCTCGAGTTTAGGCTATCTTACTGATTATTGTATATATGTCTTAGTTCCAAATATACTTCTTCAATCCCAATATCTAGTAATATTTGGTAGATATTTTGACATATGGTGTTGGATGAGTTTTTCCTTGCTTTGTTACCGGTGGCTTCAATTTTTGTAGAAACCTAAACAAGTGTACCAAGTGATGAGTAGTAGCAAGTTCGATCAGGAATACCAAAAGGCGAAACCCTCAAGCAATGATAACAATGTGAGCTTAAGGCTCTTGCACAAAGAAACTTGCACTTTCTATAATAACTACTCTCTATAACAAATGAACGAACAATGTGAACCGGAAATTCTTGAAACTTGTACATTTGTTTTTAAATAATTGATAGGTTTCTTCAAAATATTTAAGGCCTATGTATATATGTGAGTATAAGAACTATTTAAACTTTAGGTTATCAGATCTCCCGAGGAAAATTCTGAATATATGTAACAGAGTCCCTATGTGTCTAAATATATGTATCAAAGTCCCTATATTATATTGCATGATTGTCAATATTTTTGTAAACCGGAGCTTTTATTGTATAAATGTGACAATATATGTTCATTTGACATAAAAACCCATTTGAACTCTAGACAAGAAAAACAAACAAAGATGAAAGTAATAGAACTAAATATCACACAAAACCATGCATGAGCGGAAAAAAAGGCAAACGTACCTAGCAAGAAATGATGCCCTCCCAAGAACGTATAAAAATAGCAAAACATTGTTCCACAACAAATTAATTAAATTAAAAACTAACTATGATGAACAAAAAAAGGAAAATATTCTAGTTATCAATTACAGATACCAAAAGTGGGCATGAACATCGGGCAAATACCACCCAACCTTTAGTAAATCATTTTATCGAAGATTGCGTTTTGGAATTGTAGACGGATGAGGAAAAAAAAGTTTTGGGATGATATAAATATTACCTACAAAAATCAACACGTTCAAATGATCATACTAGCAAAACTCAAAACTAGTACTGAACCACCTTAGGCAACTTGGAGAAGTGCGGGCTTCGACAATATTTGCTTTGCACCAGCTGACGGCCTATCAGGTTGTCTCCGCCTCTTATGAAAAAGTTTCTAGGTCACAAATAGACATTGAAGTCACAAATATTGATAAAAGGTTCATAACAATAACACACACTAACCTACTTAACAACTTTATCATGTCCATCGATCTTCTGCATCTATGCACCTCCAAATGAACTACAAAAGGATGAATTTTGGACAAAGCTTACAAATCGGATAAACATAAGTAACTACCCGTCAATGGTTATTGGAGATTTCAATGAAATGCTAAACCTGTCGGATAAAAAGGGAGTGTCCCTATCAATGGTAATAAATTTAGATTTTAATGAAATGCACAAGGGTTATCTATATGAAGTTATCATGCTATGATCATCAACTAAAATAAAGACATATGTAAACATGCAGTTGCATTCCAAAACAAATCTCACAATTTATCCATACCAATAACAAAATAGTAAACCATAATCACCATAATAATAATAATTTATAACGGACATGCACATGCAAGTATGAAAGATGATTATGATATGTTCATGAATGCAATGTCATGATGCATACTCTCTCAACTCTCGGCAACGTGGTAACGCAACAATTTCCCTCTCTCAAGTCATATGTACCCTTCCGATGTCTGATGGTTATAGTAATCTATAATTCCGTCTCCTATTTTAATTATCATCCTTCTTTTCTTGGCTCGGTCCCTACTAAAGCACTGTCCAGTCCAAAACATGAGTGCAAGAGTTTATATATATATATGGAAGGGATTTTCACCACTTCGTATGGGCATGCATGGGACATCACTCCCTCGACAAGGTCATCAACCCATTTCCTATACCGGTAGTCACCATGTGTAAAATTATCCGATATCTAAAATATGTATGACAAAACCCTGTATTATGTGTGTGTGTATATAATACTAATAACCTACAAACGTTCAAAAGATAAGAAAAACCAGTTCTATCTACAAGTTACCTACAATCCATAATCTGAACGAAACGACAACTAAGTAAGTACGGAGATTTACCTTGTTAACGTAAAGCTCACTCCAACAAAACTCCAACATCGGTCTTACACCAACCTCGATCCTAAACAAGAATTGATATTTATATGTCAACACTAAATCTAAAGCAACCCGTAAACTTACATTCAAAAATAAATCATGACATAATAACACTATGGCACAACACAAGTCATGACAAGGCTCGTTAACCAATCTCCAGTTATAACGGGATATATACTAACATAAACTCTCAAAAAAATAGTTTAAGACATTCACATCAATTACTATAATCTATCACCATCAACCAAAGCAATCTCAAGTCATACATTCCACGTACTAAACATTCCAACCATTGATCGACAAGCATACATATATTCTAATCATCTCATTTTTACCCACAACATAACATACATCTGACAAATCCGCTCATAACTTTCCTTAACAAATATACCAATTGCCCATATAATTAGCCTTCTTCTTATCCAAGGCTGCAAATTCCACAAAACTCTCCATACTTCACAAAAATTAGTAAATAATTATAATTAATCAAGAGATCATATAATTATAAACAATTAACTCCAGTTTAACCTAATTTCACAAAAGCCCCAAATTTAGCAATCTAGGGTTTGAAGCACAAGAATCTCACACTAGGAGAAGGGTTAGGTTGAAGATTTGTTTGGGCTGGAAGGGTGGCGGAAAGGCAGCCGGACCACGGTGTAGACAACGGCGGCGGTGGCGGAGACGGCCTCAGGCGATGATAGCCTTTGCGACGAATCTTGGCATCGATAGCCTCTGTAACAAAGTCCCTATATTATATTGCATGATTTGTAAAGATTTTTGTAAATCCGAGCTTTTGTTGTATAAAAACCCGTTTAAACTCTAGACAAGAAAAACAAATAAAGATGAAAACAATAGAACTAAATATCGCATAGAACATGCATGAGCGGAAAAAAGGCAAACGTACCTAGCAAGTAATGATACCCTCCCGGGAGAGCATAAAAATAGCAACACATTGCTCCACAACAGATTAATTAAATTAAAAATAACAATACACGGTATGACTATAAGTAATGTGAAGTATAAGCCCAATACAAATACCATGACACAACCTAAGGAGGATATTCCACAAAAGAACAAAATTCAGGGAACTAAAGATAACCCGGACCAATCTAAACTCAATATGACTAACTACGATGAACAAAAAAAGGAAAATATGCTAGCTATCAATTACAGATACCAAAAGTCGGTGTTCATTGGGCAAATATCACCCAACCTTTAGTAAATCATTTAAACGAAGATTGCGTTTTGGAATTGTAGACGGGTAAAGAAAAAAACTTTTGAACTGATATAAAATAGGAAAAATGATAAGAATAGCTCCTTCAACCATTTTGGTCAATCTACAAAAAAAAAATCTAAAAGAAATAAGGGCTCGTATGGTAAGATTCTCATAGAACCAGGAATTGGAATGATTATACTCATACGTGTGTTTGGAGATACTAGGAATCGGGATGGAAATGCTTCCATGAAATGATTCATTCCAACTCTAGAAAACAACTTAGGGCTCGTTTAGTATGATTGTAGTTATAAGGTTGAAATCAGGAACCGGAATGAAATAAAGAATTGGAATAAGCCATTCCTAAAACTTGGTGTTTTGTATAATGTTGGAATGAATGATTCTTGAAACATATTTATTGATTTTATATGAGCGGTGAAATGAAAAAGTGTATCATATTTGATGATATATGTGTGAATGTTTATAATGTAAATATATGCTACTTTTTAATCTACATTTAAACAAAAATGAAGACCAACTAATAATGTAAAACATAAATACTAAACAATCATCAACCCAAATGAATAAGTATATAACTTCTTCTATCAAATTTGTTTTACTAATTGAGCCAATTATATTATTTTCGAGCATATTATGATAACATAACATTTTGACCGAAATATCCGTATTATAGTTTATTATTTAAAATTTTATTATATACGAATTACAATTTATATGCTTACAGACTATGAATAACATAAGACAACATAAACTACTCTTTTTTCTCTAACCAAATAGATATTTACTTTTCATTTTCCCTCGAAATCTGATCCCGCCTTATATTAGGTTGTGATTCAAACATTTATAAAGTGTGGCCAAAAAATGATGTTGGTTTTGTTTGGTTGTACTAACTATAGATGGGCGTGTTATTTGTGCGACACTCGATTTACTGGTTGTTGACGAAAGTTACAAAATGACGCGGGGCAAGACGAGCAGAGTCGGAGGCCGTTGACGCTAGGTTTGGTTTGAATGCACCTGGACGGCGCCGGCACCGGATTTGGGCATTTTCGAAAGGCGTCAGTTCAGGGCCCTGTGACTCATCAAATTGGAACGTTTGAGTGTTTTTCATAAAAGAAACCAACTTCTTACAGCCCAAAAATTAAGGCTTTATTTGCAGAGTAATCGTATATGTAAAATTTGAGTGCCACCGACCAACGGTTGTACTTATAAACGTACTCTGAATTCGAGTTTCTTCGTCGGTTAGTAAATCTCATGTTGTGTATCTTGCTTTTTTGAACTATAAAACCCATTTCTACGACTGTTTTCTCTGACAGTTTTGCAAATTTGAATCATTATTGTTATTAAATTTTGGAATTTTCATTAGACAATTAGGCAGACAAAAGCATTAAGCCCATGTATAGGCCCGACAATGGTCTCAGCCCATTTAGGGCTGTCTCACCCTTCCTCGAATACTTGTCCAATATCTTAGGGCCTGTTTGGATTGCCAAACACTTATCTATGCAGTGGTTTAAGAGATCAACCCTGATCCCGGTAATCCAGTGAGGCCATATCCGAACCAAGCTTTCAAGCTTGTCCGGGTTAAAAATTATTAACAAATTTAATATAATTATAATACACTAAGTATATGCATTAAATAACATATATTAAGTATTCAGTACATTTCAAAAGATATTCATTAAAAATAAAATCTTATTTAAATATTTTTTTGTACATATATTAAAAAGTGGACTACCCAATTGGTTATTGGGCAAATCTAGACAAGAGTTGATTGTAATTGGATCCGACCCGAATAAGTAGAACCGACTTGCTGTCAAAATCTACTTGGATCCGAATTTAAACAGGTCTATATGTTATACACAACTTCTTCTAAGTGTAACAATTAGAGATAATAAGTTTTAACATCTAAAGTTGAGACATTATGAGTCTAATATATAAGGTCGGTGGACTCCTATTATTATCAGTTGGTTTTAGGATGAAACTTCATTGAAATTACGCGATGAACTTGGACCTAATGTATATATACACTCGTATACATACGTACGATCCGTCTTATTGAACTTTTTACTTTAACCTTTAATAATGAGATATTTGTAAAATTTATGAAAAATTAATCACTCCATTTTACACTTGCCATTTAGGCATGTACAACTCCAAAGTAGATTAGCCTCCTCCAATTATGATATTCCTCCTTGATTTGACCTAAACCTACCTAATGCTTTCTCATCACCATTTCATTATCTTTTCCCCCAAAAAAAGTGATATGGCACTTGTTAGTTGGAAGTAGTCTTCATGATATCTCATATAGCCTAACGTACATATAATTATTTGTGCAATCCACCATGCATGAATGTTTCCCCTCTCAAATGAGATCACCAACTTTCATTTATCTTCAATATATAATCACTTTCTTATTTACAACAACGTTTATATACTGTATAAATTAAAGAACACTAGTACTGTGGTAATGTCATAAAAGAAAATACATTTAGGCATGCAGAAATAGACAAAGATTTCTATATTATACGCATGTTCCTAACCAAATGACCGGGAAGAAGATGGTAGCAATTAAAGATTATAGATAAGACAATTTCACGTCAATGTTTAACATGCAGTCACATGGGAAGGCATGGGTGCACGTACAAACAAATGTTACTCTATACATTACAATTTAAGTTTTGTAGGGCAAGCTTTTCATAAGAATCCAATACCTGATTGTCATACAATTAATCACATTCTTGTTCAAATACAAAATTTAATAGTAGCTCGATCTTGGCCATATAGCTATTCATTCCCCACCGGGATCGGTATTTTGACGATTTGGATCTGAACCGAAAAGTCTCGGCCCTTGAATCAGACCCGTAAGCTAACCAAAATTTAAAATTGGACCCGTAAATAGTCCAAAGTTATCTAAAGTCCACTTGAATCATGACTGGATCCAATACAAACTTTTTAGACTAATTCAAATTCGATCTTGAACCGATGAACAACCCTACTCGAGCTCATGTATACCTAAACCTTAAAAATGAAAACCACAAATTAAATTGCACCCCAAAATAAAAAATGAAAACCACAAAATAATAACACTACTTCCCAAGCCATAATCAGATAATACATATTCCTTTCTGTGAAAATAATTACCATTTTAATTAGCAACTACTCTTACTAAAAATTGTACAAAAATTATTTTTTTACTTCTCTGAAAATCGCAATTAATATGTAGTTAAAAAAATAATTAACATTTTAAATTTTAATTAGTAGTTACGCTTACTAAAAGTTCTAAAAATACATATATATATTTTTTACTTCTCTGAAAATCACAATTAATATGTAACCAATGATTATAAAGATAAATATGTAAAACAAATTTACCGTTTAATAAAAAGTATAAGGATGTAACTATAATAATTTTTATACGATGAGGAATATATATGGTATTTTGGTATGCCAATTTTTAATTAATTTTTTTATATGGGATTAGTAATATATGAGATGTGTTGGGTAAGTTAATTTATAACAAAATAATTAATTATTCAAGTTTAATTGGATGAAAATTCTTAGAATAATTCAAAAAAAAATTAATAGTCCAAAATAATCATTTTACTGAAGGGAGTCGTGGTATTTTATTAGAGTACAGATGTAGAAAAAGCAAATTTGGTGTTTATGGGGTTCCAATTGAGATATCTTGTATGATCTCATACAACTGATACATGTATCCCTGTGCTGTGATTGGTTGAAGCTAAATAATTAAGGATTAAAGTTTTACTGTTTTACGAAAAAAATAATAAACTATATAAATTTTATCAATCACACGAAAAGGATAGAAGGATACACATGAAAAGGAATACGATCGGTTCAGGTAGAGCATGCTACTGTGTATGAACACGTCCCAACAATAAAGGTTGCCGCCCTAAATATAGCTGTCTCCTCCTACTACGTCTTCACTTGATCCAATGAAGTATAAAAAGGAAATATACCTAAAATGACCTCAAATTAACCATCCTTAATCAGGATTTAACTGAAATTCTCCATAATGTCTATGGTGTTCACCAAATTAACAATATCCACATGCATTAATTAAATATATATAACAATCTTATCTAGTGTAAAATTATAAAATGTAGTAATTTATAAATTATCTATTTGAAAAAAATAATCATAAATCTATGTAAAAGTGTGTTCACTGTTTAAATAACAATTAGTTCGTTTGTCAATTTTCTGCATCTCGATACACCAAAGATATTACACCAAAGATATTTTGCATTGTCGAGTTTTTTACCGTGTTTTCTGAAAAAAATAAAAATTATAAATACTGTAGTAAGAACATTAAAAAGGAAAAGAAAAAAGTAGTGATATTTTCTTCATATAATGATTGATTTGTCTCTCACAGAAATTTGCACATGAGATTCCACATTCACCCCATCATTAGTACGCCATCATTCACTTTGACTGCCCTTTTTTTATATATTTTTTTGCTCACAATTGTAAATTTAATCTCATATAAATTATAAATCATAAATAGTTCATCATGGTTTATTAAATACCTTTCTAACTTAAAAGCTTCCGGAAGCTTATCTGTTACGTCAACATATAACATCATAAACGGATTGAACACGATTAAACTATGGTCGCGATGAGGGTTAAAATTACTCTAAAAAGGATACAAAAGAGATGAACAAGACATACATAATTGTTACCAAAAAACAATTAACACAATGAATTTGCTAATTTCTCGATACTCGTAACTAATAACATATTCATATGTCAATGATTTTTATCATATATGTTTCTTTTCTAATTATATAAATTCATATCCACAAAAGCTTTAAAAAAAATTAGTTATAATATTTGTTGTGTCCCGTTTCCTATAATTTTTAAAATTGCCGCTTTTCCATTTCTTTTAGAGTCTATTTTCCGTTTTCATTCCATTTATGTGTAACATTGTTAGGTATTGAGGATATACGTACTAAACATGTGGCCAAATTCGAATTACAAAACCCTTCAAGTCGAAGATACCGCAATATTAATAGACGAACTCATCGGAATTTGTTCGATCTCATTCCAAATACCTCGCATAATTCACCCATTATACCATATATAGTTTGCTTAATTGCAAAACCTACTCTAAGTAGGTACTTAATATTTACAACATAACTATCACATACTGGACACACAAGTAAATGTAAAGACATGATTTTGATTGAATGTGTATACTTATACCTAGTGTGTACGTTTATCCACACACCACACGACCGAACTCTAGAATAAACAATGAAGATAATCCTACAGCCCGAATGTTCGGGTCATATATGCCATAACCTCATTTCATGACACTCGAGTTGATAATCTGCCATCATTTTACTGATTCTTCACATATGACGGGGTTGCCTGGAGAAGCCAATTATATTCTTTATTTTTTCTTTTATATACGGCTCATTAACAATTCTTATGATATTTAGATCATATATTGAGATACGTGGAAAATTTTCTTTAAAATTTATTTATAAATCTTATTATTATTATTATTATCAGATTTATATATTATAATAGATAACTATATTATATGACTTTTTATTATCTGGCTAATAAAAGTGATTCTATTGAATAAAATTTATTGATTTTAATTAAGTGGCATGAGTTTAATGGTTGATACCGGATTTTAGCATAATAGGCTTATTGAGATTCTATTGAGTCATTATATAAACGATATCAGGTTATAATTCCCAATACATCATATTGATTAGTTGTTTTCTATTCTCTACCCATAAGAGAGAAATCCTAAGAAGGTTTGACTGAAGAAAACGATATATCTGCGACGCTCATTTTGATCGTAGATTCCCTACTGAAGATTGATCGATTTCTACTACTAAAACATGTGTGTAATTTTAAATTCCTTAATACCCTTACATGATTGATCTTTGTTTTATAGTTTTGAAAATTTAATTATTCTAACAATTTCTTCAAGTTATTTGAGTAACTCTCATGTAATCACCCCTTTCGTTCGTATTTTTTAAGTCTAGGGTACCGACAACAAATATTTGTAACTTGACTAATCACAAGAGATGCAAGAGTGACTTTTGTAAGGTAAAGTTAAAAAGGCAATGACTCATTCATTGACATGTTCAACGAGATAACATTTCGAATAAGGAGACAAAGAGCGAGGAGATGAAAATTTTAATGGTCAGAAAAATGATTTACCAACAAGTTAGATGTAATATTATTTGCTCACATTCGCTAGACAAACCGGTCTTCTAATGTACTATTATTCGGCAAGAGATGAACGTCCCATGTGATGCCTTCATCAATTGACTTGCATGCATTTAACGATTCTCGTGATAAAACCTTGAGCATAGAAGCTTATTATCTCCGACGATTAAAAGTCGAACGTTGTGGGTAAACTCCACACTGAACGACAACAAAACTAGAAATTTACCTTTGGTTTATTGCAGTGAAAACCATTCAACGCAACAAGACATTTAACCACGGAAGACAAGCGAACATGGTCAGTCAATGTCCAGACAAACCCCATTTCTTAACTTAAGGTTGTGTTGTTTTGTCCTCTTTTTGTTTGAGCTAGCAATTATTGGGCTAAAAATATTGGAACAAACAATGGTGGAAAACTATGTTTGGGATTATATATACATACATAGAAAATCGAAACGTTGCACATCATTTCACTCATCATAAATCTTACTTTAATATATATTTTTTCTTTTATATTAAGCTTTTCTTTATTTTTTTGTAAATTACATTTTGGTAACTTTATATTTCTTTGGTCACTATATTTATATTTTTATATTTATAATATTATATATAAAATAAACATATAATACAATTTTAAAGTTATGGCTATTAGAATTGAGTTTTAATTAGCTCAAATATTTTATATTTGAGCGAGTATAATATAATCTGAACTAACAGAACAAAATAATTTGAACGAAGTGTACACAAAATTTGAATAAAAAAAGTGTGTGCTAGAAAAAGAAGAAGAAAGGGGGAAAACTGAAACTAAAAAGTTTAATTTTTTTTTTTTTAAAATGTTTGAACGAAAATGTATAAAAATTTTGAATGAAAAAGTGTTAAAAATAAGAATTATTAGAATAAACAGTTTGAGCTTATTGAACAAAAATGTATAAAAATTTTGAACGAAAAAAGTATTGAAAAAAAATAAGAACTATTAGAACAAACAGTTTGAACTAATTGAAAAAAAATATGTTTCAACGAAATGTATACAAATTCTAAACGAAAAATGTGTTATAAATAAGAACTATTAGAACAAACAATTTGAACAAAAATATGTTTGAACAAGTTGTATAAGAAATTTTTAAAAGAAAAAGTGTTAAAAACAAAAACTATTTTAACAAATAGTTTGAACTAATTGAAAAAATTATATGAATACTTAGAAGTTTAGAACAAACAATTTAAACTAACGGAACAAAAACAAATTCTCACTACACCTTTTAAAAATCACAAAATTGTCACCACGTCCAAACCTTTTAAACATATTTCCAAAAGGACAAAATTGATGCATGAACTTCATATAATTACAAAAATGCGACCGCGTTGCCCCAAAATCGTTAAATGACGTGGACAAATCTGGACCGTTGGATCAAGTGCATTAACGGTGAAAAATGCTATGTAACTCCGTACCCGTAAATTTGCTTAGTACCTGAACCGGATCGAAAAAATAAACATATTTTTATCTTCCTACACTATATTTTGAAAATAACGCAGTCACATTTGGATCCATTTTAATTACAAGTAATAATTCCCTTCATTATATTTAGGAAAACCATTTTTTTCAGTGTAAACATCATTCTTTCCTTGTAATATGAAGGAGAAAAGGGGAGTAAGTTTTTAGAAACTGACCGTCCTAGAGTATCCTTTCGGATGGGGCCTTCAATATCGTGCGGAATGGCGTTAACGTTTGAGCCCGGATTGTGTCCAAGTATCGCAAGTTTGTCCGCAATATTGTTGATTTCCTTGAAAATATGTTGCAACCTGAAGTGTGTAAATCGTGCAATCATGGAGGAGATATCTAATATGATCATATTCGTCTCCCACAGTGGTTTTCATACATGGTTGATCGGATTAATGAGCATCAGGTTGTCTCCTTCAAGCTCAATGGAAGTAAATCCTAGGCTTATGGCCTTTTGAAAACCCTCTTGAAGTTTCCGCCTCCAAAACATATACTGCCTCACATTTACCCCTACCTATAACGTACTAGAGGGATTACGTGGTTATTTTGAATAATATATGCAAAACTCTAGACCGTTATCAATTCGCAACTTTTTGATCTTCTTCCCTATTTGGTTCTCCACTAACATTTTTCACTCCTTGAAGTTCATGAAAGCTTCTCCTTTGTGTTTCATGACAAACAATCAACTTATTCTTGAATAATCATCAATGTATTCAAGAAATACCTCTGACCTCTTAGAGACTCAACGCTAGCCATACCCCCAACAACCCGAATGGATATAATCAAGTGTGCCTTTTGTATTGTGAATACCCTTTGGAAATTTGTTGCGGTGAAGCTTCCCAAGGACACAATGCTCACAGAAGTCAAGACTCATAATCTTGTGACCACCAAGAATATCTTCCTTTGCCAAATTTAACATCCCCTTTTACCCATATGACCAAGTCTCATATATATGCTATAACTTATTCATATCATCATTGTAAACCTTTGAAGATGCAACAAAAATATACATAGATACAGTAGAACTCTGCTGAAAATATAAAGTGTCCCTCTTGACATCTTTTAGAATAACATTGGAACCCTTACAAATTTTCAGAACTCCACCTTTACCTTTGAAACAAGGATCCTTACTATACAGCATACTTAGGGATATCATATTCTTAGCAATAAGTGGGACATGTCTGACCTTGTTCAGTGTACAAAATATACCTTCATGTTTCCTGATTTTAATCGAGTTAATTCTTACCGCCATATAGACATAACGGCTGGGCATGGAAATACTGCCATCATCTACGTGCTTATAAGTTTCGAACTACTCCTTGTTAGGATATATGTGATCGGAAGCTCCGGGATCAAGAACCCACACATTAACCTGATACGTGTGTTCACTTGCAACCAAAGCTATATCATCATCTAGTTTAAAACCATCTTATGTAACAGCTACAAAACTAGAATATTACGGTTTCTTCTTCTTATGGCATTCATTCTTCCAATGCCCTCTCTTCTTACGATAGTTGAAGACGTCATTGGGCTTAGGACCTTTTGAAGAAGAAAAGTTCTTGTCCTTCTTCTCTCCTTATTTTATGGTCCCTTGCCTCCGCTTGTAAACAAACCAGATGTCTGACAGTCCTTACCTACACCACTTTCATTCACTTTGTGGCGTAGTTCCCTTGTATGAAGGGTAGATTTGACGTCTTCCAAAGTAATAGTATCTTTTTCAACAACAGAATATTGAACAAAATTTTCATATGATGACGGCATAGATACCCACAAAATCAATGCAATATCCTCGTCCTCAATCTTAAAAAGGATGATTTGGTTAGGTAGGCTAATTTTGCCTAATGTAGCATCAAGTATGCTAATTTAATTAGGTGATAAACTAGACCCCTCTTATTTATTTATAAAGATTAATTAAAAGGGTTAATTGGTAATTTTAATTTACTTAAGTCCAAGCCCAATCTATTTAGTAAAGTCCAAGCCCAATCGAGTTACACAAGTCCACGACTAGAATGACATGCCTCCCTCCCACCCTTATAATATCTAGAGTGATTGAACTTGGTAATATATTGTTTTTTTTTTAAAGTTATGCTTAATGTCTACATACAAAAACTAGTGTTACACAAACGTAACATACGATTTACAAAATGTTAAATACAAATCTTGTAGTTACACAAGTTACCTCAACTCAAGTTACACAAGGTCCGTTGAATATACAAATATCTTTGTTAGTGGGTTCGATTTACACAATGTTAAATACACAATGTCAATACACAATTTTAATTAAACAATGTTAAATTCTATAATTAACAAAATCGGCCATTTCCCATCCGTTGTTTACACAAGTCGAGCTACACAAGCCCTAAAAGGTCCATTGTTTTCACAAGTCGATCTACAAGCAATGCAATAATTAAAATTGGGCCAATTTTTATAAACCTAGTTACACAAATCTAAAAAAGTTACGCATAGCTTCCATAAATATAAACCTGCTCCAATTTTTGTAATTATCGTTTTTAAGGGCATATTTGCAAATTTAAAAAATCTAGACAAATAGTATAAATACATATAGAGGATATTTTTTATAATTAAATTTAAATGTAAAAACCCCCTAACTATTTCCGTCATTTTGTGGCTGGCGCAAAGATGCAGAACCAACCTTCATCCTAATTTGTGGATGACGCACATCCGTCTTCAACCAACGCGACATTGGCAAGATTCCTCCGGCGAGGATTCGGTGGCTCTAGGAGGCGGACTAGCTTTGTGGTTCCAAGAGGCGGACTTGGTGGCTCCAGGAGGCGGGGAAAAAATTAAAGGCGACATTGGCAAAGTTTCCTTCGGCCACAACGGCAAGGTTCCGATCCGGCGGCTAGGACATGCGGTTAACGGCGGTTTTCTTCTTTAGACAAGACGACAGTTCCAACTGCAAGCGATATACCGCTTCTTTGTCTTTGATGGAGGCGACAACGGGAGGCAGACGGCTCTACAACTTCGACGGATGCGACAACGACAGTCGGACTTGCCGGCGGGTAAATGATGGAAACTAGGGCTTCTCGATCAGATCCGATGGTCTCAGCGGCAATTCCTTTTTTGTATCAATTAAGGTTTTGTGTAACCAGACTTAAATCGTATTTATAGGGGGTTTGATTTTAATTTATATTTCAAATTCTCATTATACCCCTATTTTTAGAATTAAAAATAAATTAGAAATTAGTAGGGGCTAATTAGTATGTTTTATCGTACAAAAAAGGCTTATATGCCCCATTCTTCTCTCTTAACATCAATATTACGCAAATCTAGAAGAATTGTATTCAAGTGATCTAAGTGCTCGCGAAGTTGCGTACCTTCTTGTATTCGCAAGTTGAATAGCCGTTGCTTCAAAAACAACTTGTTGATGAGAGATTTTGTCGTGTAGAGGCTCTCCAACTTCAACCACAATTTGGATTTGGTATCCTGATCCGAAACCTCGCATAAGACATCATCTTCGAGACACAACATGATGGCCGGATGCGCCTCATCCTTCTGAGTGGTCATCTCAACAACATCGCCCTTTTCCTTATCATATTTCTTCCTTGACAACGGCCCCCATAAGCCATGTTGTTTCAGCAACGCCCGCATCTAGATCTGCCACGGACTGAAATTGTTTCTCCTTGTGAACTTGTTGATCTTCGTGTTGAAAGAGGACATCTTTCTCCCATATTATATAAAACCAAAGAATCTAAAGCTCTGATACCATCTTATTGTGTGAAATTAGTAAGGAAGAACAAAATTCAACAAACAAGAAAGACTGCACACATAGATTTATATATAGTAGTACACCCAATAATGACTACATCCACTTTCGAGAGAGACTTTATTTAGGAGTTTCATAATACAGATTAACATATGATAACTAGGATATCCAGATTATTTTGGAGGCAGAGGAAACACTACAATATATAATTTAATGAAACCTTAAGTTTATACTTGGATGCCAAATATATGATTGAGCCAAACAGAAAAAGCTCAAACCAAGATAAACCCAATTCAAGACATATCGACACCCAATACAAAAACTCAATGTGGTTCCATCGTAAAACTATTGGCAATAGAAGTAGTTTTTAGACCTTATATACTAGCTAGACTCGGAATGTTTCAAACTTTAGGTATTTGATCGAACTTATTATCTAACAATTAGATTCATTCTTTTTACAAGGTTTGTTTGATTTAGTGAATCAAAATAACATGGAAGTTCTCAACTTGTTTTAGAAATGATAAAATTAGGTTCAGTTATAGCTCATCATCATCCATCACACATGCACGTACATGATTGATGAGCAAGTATATGGAGTCACATTTGGATCCATTTTAATTTACATGTAATAATTCCTTTCATTATATTCGGGCAAAACAATTTTTTTCCCGTGTAAACATCATCCTTTCCTTGTAGTCTGAAGGGAACCTATAGTGTGATATTGTGAATACAAGGCAATGCATATGTACGCTACTCGTTATATGAAAAGGGTTTTCTGCTTTCAGTAATTTGTAAAGCATTCTGAATAGATGCAAGCCTGCAGGGTTGTTTTGGGGATAAAGGCAACACTACTTGAAGTGGAACTTCTGCAATCGCCTTTTACAGTGCCACGTACCCTATAAAGTCAAACGTTGTACCTTTCTCTTATCTTGTTGGTCTTTTACTTAACTTCATTTTTTAAATTTAAACTGTTTAATTAGCAACCAAATTTGATTACAGGAAACACCCAAAATTTCATAGATGATAATGATATGACTTACTTTAAATTTGAATATTTCGGGTTAGGTGTCTCGCTATAATTAAACTGATGGGACTTGTTAGATCTAAATATATATTTGACCAACAAAAGTAAGGTGTGTTAAAACGTTTCCTTATAACCGTACGGACTGCTCATCTATTAGCATGAATTAGGGTAACTTATGAGTCTCATTAAGGGTTTTATACGAGCCGAATGAACATAACATCGATATTCTCAAACTTAGCTCGTTTATAAATGAATCGAGTTTGAACCGAATTTATACGAACTTGAACCGAACTTTTGACGAGCCAAGTCCGAGCCGAGGTTTTGACGAATCGAATGCGAGTCGAGCATGAGTAATTTGTTTCATATTTTAAGTCCCTGATCGAAGGTTGAGGCTGAAAATTTTGATAATTTGTTCAACATGTAACGTAAAGACAAAAAAGAGTAGAGGTGAAAAGAGCAAAATAATGTTTTTATGAAAGAAGAAACTTCACTTAAATTTAATAATTTAAGGAAGAGGATTACAGTAATCATGTAAAAGACACATGATAGGTACGTACTAAAATATACATATATATAAATTGTGGTGAAACTAAGAGCTAGTAATTTTGAAGATATAGAGTGGTTTGACTTAAAAATAGGTTTTGAATTCTTAATTGAAAGAGATTGAATCTGAAAGGCAAATCTCAACGGAGCCATTATAGTCCATCAATTCTTGAATCATCTGTTCAATGTGATCATCTTCCAACGTTTTAAACTGCTCATCTTGCTGCTGCTGCGTCACCGGCTGCAATTCTTGATGATGATGATAACAGTGATCCTGCTGGAAAAAACTCCACTCGGGAATCCCGTACCCGGCGCCGGAGATGACGGTGGACGCCGGAGATGGTGGCGGAGGCGGAGTGGGTGGGTTGAGCTGGACCGGTTGACGGTCAAGTGAAGAAGCGTTTTTGGTGATTTGTAAAGAGGCCATGTAGCAGCGGTGGAGCTTAGCGGTTAAGGTTGCGGAGAGAAGCTTTGAAGAGGAAGACGACGTCGTATTGGGATTGTAAGGGAAGTTTGTACGAGCACGTGGCCCGCACATGAGTCTTGCAGCTTCGTCGTATGCTCTTGCAGCGTCTTCGGCTGTTTCGAATGTCCCAGCCAAATCCTGGTTTTCCTGCATTTATATTATTTTGGCGAGTAAGTATTGAATGAATGAAAATGTGGCATTGTCTGTAGATGAATTGGACTTACAAGAGAGGATGGCGGATTTCGGAAACCCAAGAGCCCCAATGCCTTTGTCTTACGCCGCGATATCGTTGCTGAGGCCTTGCCATTGATGATTTGGTGAAGGGGGGATTGAGAGAGAGTGAAATGGTTAGTAGTTTGTGTGTGTTGTGAAGAGGGAAATGATGGAGTGGAGAAATTTGAGCAGAAAGAATTATTGTGTTTTTTTGTGCAATTGATGGTGTTTTTGTGGTGGGGAGAGGGGAGTCTCTCATTTTGGGGTTTGGAGGGGTTTTTGTAGTCCAAACTGGAGGGGTCCCACCCTCGTTACTAATTGTTGCAGGTCGGCCCCACTCTATTGCGGAAAGGGAATGGTCCCACATCGAGGTAAGTCCGTGGTGTTTTTTTTTTTTTAAACATACTATTCACTATGGTGTGTTTCGAGACGATAAAGTGATAAAAAAACTAACCGTCGTGTTTTAAAATAAACGATAAAGGATGAGAACATGATACATATATATATATGAACTCTAGTCAAGAGGGGTGCGAAAGGAAAATAATAAATAGGAGCATAAAATAAACGATAAAGGATGAGAACATGATACATATATATATGATCTCTAGTCAAGAGGTCTAGTCAAGAGGGGTGCGAAAGGAAAATAATAAATAGGAGCAAAAGAATGCAAAGAAGATGTTGACCGACATGATAATCCCGAAAAATGACAGTCTAAGCCTCGTGTTTTGCACTAGATCATAAGCAAATATATTTCGATCACCCATTCATTACCCCTCCTAAGCAGACAAACTTGATCTGTCGTCCAACAAATACTCTAACACCAACATATGCAATTTTAAAATCGGAACTCAAATGTGCAACAAGACCTCTCAAATATAGGATGATTTGTCATTCATTTGGGTCAAAAAGGTCGAACCAAGACCAACTAAACTAATTTTTTTAAACTAATTTTCCTTTTTGTTGGAAACATGAGTTAAATTCGACGAGAGGAGCGTAGGAACTCAATAATGAGATTAGCAAGTACTCTCATACTCGGAATTTCCAAATCATGAGAAGATCATACCGCGTCTCGGCTCGGCGTGCACGTTGTCTAGAAGAGCGTCTCTCCATAGACTTTGTTGACCAGGATATGCTTATTCACATATATACGGTGTCTCATCAATTTTCACATTGTCGATGTGGGACACGTTTTCTCCACAATTAAATCTCCTTATGTGCATTTAATACACTCATCTTAGGACTTTAAATTTTCTTTCATTTGGACATCACTTTATTTATATGAGTATACCAAATTGTATTATTCGAAATCACAAAGTTAATGCTCCCGTTTTCCAGTGTTGATTTTGGCCTGAGCCTACCGAAAAATCTTTCCGACGCAAGTTCTTTAAAATTGATTCCAACAGATCCTCTATTCCTCTTAATTGTTTTTCCGTTCATGGTGCTGGAGTAAATGTTTTTCAATAAACGTCATTTCTGGTAGAAATTGAGTCACTAAACTCGATGAGGTAGATTTGCAAGACAAGTGAGCAAAGAGGGGAGATCGAAACCAAAATTCCTCTCTTCTAATAGATTTGCAAAAAATTCTTTTTAAATTTTTTTTATTTTTATGATCGATTAGATTGGTTCGGTTCTGATTTTTGATATTCATAGTAAAAATCGTTTGAATAAAACAAGATCTTAGATTGGATTTGGGACACAAGGTTTAGATTGAAGAAGATGGGTGGATACTAAACTAGTTTGGGTTGAACGAAAAGACAACTATGGTCAAATATTGTCAAATCTTTGTACATTAGAATGAATTAGATTGTGACATCCTTGTTGATTTTGTTAGAAGGTTGCGTCTTTTTAGGTTTCGTTTGTGCTTGTATATTACTCAACATTATTTTTGGTAACCCAAACCTTCATTGTTAGAGGAAGATAGAGCTTGGTGCACCAAACCGTCTCTAGATTTGATGGTTTCATTGTTAAAATTTTGAAATTGGGTCTTTCAATAGTAGTCCGAAGGTTTTAATTCATTCTTGAGATGAAAAAGGCCGTGAATAATCGTCGTAACTAGTATATTACTATGCCATGTACGAGATTAGACCATTATGTAAACTGAGCTACACGAGTTCAACTCGTACAATGTTTGAAGTTTGTTCAATTTCTAAACAAGTTAAATACAAACACAAAAACTCGTTTNTATAGCTGTCTCCTCCTACTACGTCTTCACTTGATCCAATGAAGTATAAAAAGGAAATATACCTAAAATGACCTCAAATTAACCATCCTTAATCAGGATTTAACTGAAATTCTCCATAATGTCTATGGTGTTCACCAAATTAACAATATCCACATGCATTAATTAAAATATATATAACAATCTTATCTAGTGTAAAAATTATAAAATGTAGTAATTTATAAATTATCTATTTGAAAAAAATAATCATAAATCTATGTAAAAGTGTGTTCACTGTTTAAATAACAATTAGTTCGTTTGTCAATTTTCTGCATCTCGATACACCAAAGATATTACACCAAAGATATTTTGCATTGTCGAGTTTTTTACGTGTTTTCTGAAAAAAAATAAAAATTATAAATACTGTAGTAAGAACATTAAAAAGGAAAAGAAAAAAGTAGTGATATTTTCTTCATATAATGATTGATTTGTCTCTCACAGAAATTTGCACATGAGATTCCACATTCACCCCATCATTAGTACGCCATCATTCACTTTGACTGCCCTTTTTTTATATATTTTTTTGCTCACAATTGTAAATTTAATCTCATATAAATTATAAATCATAAATAGTTCATCATGGTTTATTAAATACCTTTCTAACTTAAAAGCTTCCGGAAGCTTATCTGTTACGTCAACATATAACATCATAAACGGATTGAACACGATTAAACTATGGTCGCGATGAGGGTTAAAATTACTCTAAAAAGGATACAAAAGAGATGAACAAGACATACATAATTGTTACCAAAAAACAATTAACACAATGAATTTGCTAATTTCTCGATACTCGTAACTAATAACATATTCATATGTCAATGATTTTTATCATATATTTCTTTTCTAATTATATAAATTCATATCCACAAAAGCTTTAAAAAAAATTAGTTATAATATTTGTTGTGTCCCGTTTCCTATAATTTTTAAAAATTGCCGCTTTTCCATTTCTTTTAGAGTCTATTTTCCGTTTTCATTCCATTTATGTGTAACATTGTTAGGTATTGAGGATATACGTACTAAACATGTGGCCAAATTCGAATTACAAAACCCTTCAAGTCGAAGATACCGCAATATTAATAGACGAACTCATCGGAATTTGTTCGATCTCATTCCAAATACCTCGCATAATTCACCCATTATACCATATATAGTTTGCTTAATTGCAAAACCTACTCTAAGTAGGTACTTAATATTTACAACATAACTATCACATACTGGACACACAAGTAAATGTAAAGACATGATTTTGATTGAATGTGTATACTTATACCTAGTGTGTACGTTTATCCACACACCACACGACCGAACTCTAGAATAAACAATGAAGATAATCCTACAGCCCGAATGTTCGGGTCATATATGCCATAACCTCATTTCATGACACTCGAGTTGATAATCTGCCATCATTTTACTGATTCTTCACATATGACGGGGTTGCCTGGAGAAGCCAATTATATTCTTTATTTTTTCTTTTATATACGGCTCATTAACAATTCTTATGATATTTAGATCATATATTGAGATACGTGGAAAATTTTCTTTAAAATTTATTTATAAATCTTATTATTATTATTATTATCAGATTTTATATATTATAATAGATAACTATATTATATGACTTTTTATTATCTGGCTAATAAAAGTGATTCTATTGAATAAAATTTATTGATTTTAATTAAGTGGCATGAGTTTAATGGTTGATACCGGATTTTAGCATAATAGGCTTATTGAGATTCTATTGAGTCATTATATAAACGATATCAGGTTATAATTCCCAATACATCATATTGATTAGTTGTTTTCTATTCTCTACCCATAAGAGAGAAATCCTAAGAAGGTTTGACTGAAGAAAACGATATATCTGCGACGCTCATTTTGATCGTAGATTCCCTACTGAAGATTGATCGATTTCTACTACTAAAACATGTGTGTAATTTTAAATTCCTTAATACCCTTACATGATTGATCTTTGTTTTATAGTTTTGAAAATTTAATTATTCTAAACAATTTCTTCCAAGTTATTTGAGTAACTCTCATGTAATCACCCCTTTCGTTCGTATTTTTTAAGTCTAGGGTACCGACAACAAATATTTGTAACTTGACTAATCACAAGAGATGCAAGAGTGACTTTTGTAAGGGTAAAGTTAAAAAGGCAATGACTCATTCATTGACATGTTCAACGAGATAACATTTCGAATAAGGAGACAAAGAGCGAGGAGATGAAAATTTTAATGGTCAGAAAAATGATTTACCAACAAGTTAGATGTAATATTATTTGCTCACATTCGCTAGACAAACCGGTCTTCTAATGTACTATTATTCGGCAAGAGATGAACGTCCCATGTGATGCCTTCATCAATTGACTTGCATGCATTTAACGATTCTCGTGATAAAACCTTGAGCATAGAAGCTTATTATCTCCGACGATTAAAAGTCGAACGTTGTGGGTAAACTCCACACTGAACGACAACAAAACTAGAAATTTACCTTTGGTTTATTGCAGTGAAAACCATTCAACGCAACAAGACATTTAACCACGGAAGACAAGCGAACATGGTCAGTCAATGTCCAGACAAACCCCATTTCTTAACTTAAGGTTGTGTTGTTTTGTCCTCTTTTTGTTTGAGCTAGCAATTATTGGGCTAAAAATATTGGAACAAACAATGGTGGAAAACTATGTTTGGGATTATATATACATACATAGAAAATCGAAACGTTGCACATCATTTCACTCATCATAAATCTTACTTTAATATATATTTTTTCTTTTATATTAAGCTTTTCTTTATTTTTTTGTAAATTACATTTTGGTAACTTTATATTTCTTTGGTCACTATATTTATATTTTTATATTTATAATATTATATATAAAATAAACATATAATACAATTTTAAAGTTATGGCTATTAGAATTGAGTTTTAATTAGCTCAAATATTTTATATTTGAGCGAGTATAATATAATCTGAACTAACAGAACAAAATAATTTGAACGAAGTGTACACAAAATTTGAATAAAAAAAGTGTGTGCTAGAAAAAGAAGAAGAAAGGGGGAAAACTGAAACTAAAAAGTTTAATTTTTTTTTTTTTAAAATGTTTGAAACGAAAATGTATAAAAATTTTGAATGAAAAAGTGTTAAAAATAAGAATTATTAGAATAAACAGTTTGAGCTTATTGAACAAAAATGTATAAAAATTTTGAACGAAAAAAGTATTGAAAAAAAATAAGAACTATTAGAACAAACAGTTTGAACTAATTGAAAAAAAATATGTTTCAACGAAATGTATACAAATTCTAAACGAAAAATGTGTTATAAATAAGAACTATTAGAACAAACAATTTGAACAAAAATATGTTTGAACAAGTTGTATAAGAAATTTTTAAAAGAAAAAGTGTTAAAAACAAAAACTATTTTAACAAATAGTTTGAACTAATTGAAAAAATTATATGAATACTTAGAAGTTTAGAACAAACAATTTAAACTAACGGAACAAAAACAAATTCTCACTACACCTTTTAAAAATCACAAAATTGTCACCACGTCCAAACCTTTTAAACATATTTCCAAAAGGACAAAATTGATGCATGAACTTCATATAATTACAAAAATGCGACCGCGTTGCCCCAAAATCGTTAAATGACGTGGACAAATCTGGACCGTTGGATCAAGTGCATTAACGGTGAAAAATGCTATGTAACTCCGTACCCGTAAATTTGCTTTAGTACCTGAACCGGATCGAAAAAATAAAACATATTTTTATCTTCCTACACTATATTTTGAAAATAACGCAGTCACATTTGGATCCATTTTAATTACAAGTAATAATTCCCTTCATTATATTTAGGAAAACCATTTTTTTCAGTGTAAACATCATTCTTTCCTTGTAATATGAAGGAGAAAAGGGGAGTAAGTTTTTTAGAAACTGACCGTCCTAGAGTATCCTTTCGGATGGGGCCTTCAATATCGTGCGGAATGGCGTTAACGTTTGAGCCCGGATTGTGTCCAAGTATCGCAAGTTTGTCCGCAATATTGTTGATTTCCTTGAAAATATGTTGCAACCTGAAGTGTGTAAATCGTGCAATCATGGAGGAGATATCTAATATGATCATATTCGTCTCCCACAGTGGTTTTCATACATGGTTGATCGGATTAATGAGCATCAGGTTGTCTCCTTCAAGCTCAATGGAAGTAAATCCTAGGCTTATGGCCTTTTGAAAACCCTCTTGAAGTTTCCGCCTCCAAAACATATACTGCCTCACATTTACCCCTACCTATAACGTACTAGAGGGATTACGTGGTTATTTTGAATAATATATGCAAAACTCTAGACCGTTATCAATTCGCAACTTTTTGATCTTCTTCCCTATTTGGTTCTCCACTAACATTTTTCACTCCTTGAAGTTCATGAAAGCTTCTCCTTTGTGTTTCATGACAAACAATCAACTTATTCTTGAATAATCATCAATGTATTCAAGAAATACCTCTGACCTCTTAGAGACTCAACGCTAGCCATACCCCCAACAACCCGAATGGATATAATCAAGTGTGCCTTTTGTATTGTGAATACCCTTTGGAAATTTGTTGCGGTGAAGCTTCCCAAGGACACAATGCTCACAGAAGTCAAGACTCATAATCTTGTGACCACCAAGAATATCTTCCTTTGCCAAATTTAACATCCCCTTTTACCCATATGACCAAGTCTCATATATATGCTATAACTTATTCATATCATCATTGTAAACCTTTGAAGATGCAACAAAAATATACATAGATACAGTAGAACTCTGCTGAAAATATAAAGTGTCCCTCTTGACATCTTTTAGAATAACATTGGAACCCTTACAAATTTTCAGAACTCCACCTTTACCTTTGAAACAAGGATCCTTACTATACAGCATACTTAGGGATATCATATTCTTAGCAATAAGTGGGACATGTCTGACCTTGTTCAGTGTACAAAATATACCTTCATGTTTCCTGATTTTAATCGAGTTAATTCTTACCGCCATATAGACATAACGGCTGGGCATGGAAATACTGCCATCATCTACGTGCTTATAAGTTTCGAACTACTCCTTGTTAGGATATATGTGATCGGAAGCTCCGGGATCAAGAACCCACACATTAACCTGATACGTGTGTTCACTTGCAACCAAAGCTATATCATCATCTAGTTTAAAACCATCTTATGTAACAGCTACAAAACTAGAATATTACGGTTTCTTCTTCTTATGGCATTCATTCTTCCAATGCCCTCTCTTCTTACGATAGTTGAAGACGTCATTGGGCTTAGGACCTTTTGAAGAAGAAAAGTTCTTGTCCTTCTTCTCTCCTTATTTTATGGTCCCTTGCCTCCGCTTGTAAACAAAACCAGATGTCTGACAGTCCTTACCTACACCACTTTCATTCACTTTGTGGCGTAGTTCCCTTGTATGAAGGGTAGATTTGACGTCTTCCAAAGTAATAGTATCTTTTTCAACAACAGAATATTGAACAAAATTTTCATATGATGACGGCATAGATACCCACAAAATCAATGCAATATCCTCGTCCTCAATCTTAAAAAGGATGATTTGGTTAGGTAGGCTAATTTTGCCTAATGTAGCATCAAGTATGCTAATTTAATTAGGTGATAAACTAGACCCCTCTTATTTATTTATAAAGATTAATTAAAAGGGTTAATTGGTAATTTTAATTTACTTAAGTCCAAGCCCAATCTATTTAGTAAAGTCCAAGCCCAATCGAGTTACACAAGTCCACGACTAGAATGACATGCCTCCCTCCCACCCTTATAATATCTAGAGTGATTGAACTTGGTAATATATTGTTTTTTTTTTAAAGTTATGCTTAATGTCTACATACAAAAACTAGTGTTACACAAACGTAACATACGATTTACAAAATGTTAAATACAAATCTTGTAGTTACACAAGTTACCTCAACTCAAGTTACACAAGGTCCGTTGAATATACAAATATCTTTGTTAGTGGGTTCGATTTACACAATGTTAAATACACAATGTCAATACACAATTTTAATTAAACAATGTTAAATTCTATAATTAACAAAATCGGCCATTTCCCATCCGTTGTTTACACAAGTCGAGCTACACAAGCCCTAAAAGGTCCATTGTTTTCACAAGTCGATCTACAAGCAATGCAATAATTAAAATTGGGCCAATTTTTATAAACCTAGTTACACAAATCTAAAAAAGTTACGCATAGCTTCCATAAATATAAACCTGCTCCAATTTTTGTAATTATCGTTTTTAAGGGCATATTTGCAAATTTAAAAAATCTAGACAAATAGTATAAATACATATAGAGGATATTTTTATAATTAAATTTAAATGTAAAAACCCCCTAACTATTTCCGTCATTTTGTGGCTGGCGCAAAGATGCAGAACCAACCTTCATCCTAATTTGTGGATGACGCACATCCGTCTTCAACCAACGCGACATTGGCAAGATTCCTCCGGCGAGGATTCGGTGGCTCTAGGAGGCGGACTAGCTTTGTGGTTCCAAGAGGCGGACTTGGTGGCTCCAGGAGGCGGGGAAAAAATTAAAGGCGACATTGGCAAAGTTTCCTTCGGCCACAACGGCAAGGTTCCGATCCGGCGGCTAGGACATGCGGTTAACGGCGGTTTTCTTCTTTAGACAAGACGACAGTTCCAACTGCAAGCGATATACCGCTTCTTTGTCTTTGATGGAGGCGACAACGGGAGGCAGACGGCTCTACAACTTCGACGGATTGCGACAACGACAGTCGGACTTGCCGGCGGGTAAATGATGGAAACTAGGGCTTCTCGATCAGATCCGATGGTCTCAGCGGCAATTCCTTTTTTGTATCAATTAAGGTTTTGTGTAACCAGACTTAAATCGTATTTATAGGGGGTTTGATTTTAATTTATATTTCAAATTCTCATTATACCCCTATTTTTAGAATTAAAAATAAATTAGAAATTAGTAGGGGCTAATTAGTATGTTTTATCGTACAAAAAAGGCTTATATGCCCCATTCTTCTCTCTTAACATCAATATTACGCAAATCTAGAAGAATTGTATTCAAGTGATCTAAGTGCTCGCGAAGTTGCGTACCTTCTTGTATTCGCAAGTTGAATAGCCGTTGCTTCAAAAACAACTTGTTGATGAGAGATTTTGTCGTGTAGAGGCTCTCCAACTTCAACCACAATTTGGATTTGGTATCCTGATCCGAAACCTCGCATAAGACATCATCTTCGAGACACAACATGATGGCCGGATGCGCCTCATCCTTCTGAGTGGTCATCTCAACAACATCGCCCTTTTCCTTATCATATTTCTTCCTTGACAACGGCCCCCATAAGCCATGTTGTTTCAGCAACGCCCGCATCTAGATCTGCCACGGACTGAAATTGTTTCTCCTTGTGAACTTGTTGATCTTCGTGTTGAAAGAGGACATCTTTCTCCCATATTATATAAAACCAAAGAATCTAAAGCTCTGATACCATCTTATTGTGTGAAATTAGTAAGGAAGAACAAAATTCAACAAACAAGAAAGACTGCACACATAGATTTATATATAGTAGTACACCCAATAATGACTACATCCACTTTCGAGAGAGACTTTATTTAGGAGTTTCATAATACAGATTAACATATGATAACTAGGATATCCAGATTATTTTGGAGGCAGAGGAAACACTACAATATATAATTTAATGAAACCTTAAGTTTATACTTGGATGCCAAATATATGATTGAGCCAAACAGAAAAAGCTCAAACCAAGATAAACCCAATTCAAGACATATCGACACCCAATACAAAAACTCAATGTGGTTCCATCGTAAAACTATTGGCAATAGAAGTAGTTTTTAGACCTTATATACTAGCTAGACTCGGAATGTTTCAAACTTTAGGTATTTGATCGAACTTATTATCTAACAATTAGATTCATTCTTTTTACAAGGTTTGTTTGATTTAGTGAATCAAAATAACATGGAAGTTCTCAACTTGTTTTAGAAATGATAAAATTAGGTTCAGTTATAGCTCATCATCATCCATCACACATGCACGTACATGATTGATGAGCAAGTATATGGAGTCACATTTGGATCCATTTTAATTTACATGTAATAATTCCTTTCATTATATTCGGGCAAAACAATTTTTTTCCCGTGTAAACATCATCCTTTCCTTGTAGTCTGAAGGGAACCTATAGTGTGATATTGTGAATACAAGGCAATGCATATGTACGCTACTCGTTATATGAAAAGGGTTTTCTGCTTTCAGTAATTTGTAAAGCATTCTGAATAGATGCAAGCCTGCAGGGTTGTTTTGGGGATAAAGGCAACACTACTTGAAGTGGAACTTCTGCAATCGCCTTTTACAGTGCCACGTACCCTATAAAGTCAAACGTTGTACCTTTCTCTTATCTTGTTGGTCTTTTACTTAACTTCATTTTTTAAATTTAAACTGTTTAATTAGCAACAATTTGATTACAGGAACACCCAAAATTTCATAGATGATAATGATATGACTTACTTTAAATTTGAATATTTCGGGTTAGGTGTCTCGCTATAATTAAACTGATGGGACTTGTTAGATCTAAATATATATTTGACCAACAAAAGTAAGGTGTGTTAAAACGTTTCCTTATAACCGTACGGACTGCTCATCTATTAGCATGAATTAGGGTAACTTATGAGTCTCATTAAGGGTTTTATACGAGCCGAATGAACATAACATCGATATTCTCAAACTTAGCTCGTTTATAAATGAATCGAGTTTGAACCGAATTTATACGAACTTGAACCGAACTTTTGACGAGCCAAGTCCGAGCCGAGGTTTTGACGAATCGAATGCGAGTCGAGCATGAGTAATTTGTTTCATATTTTAAGTCCCTGATCGAAGGTTGAGGCTGAAAATTTTGATAATTTGTTCAACATGTAACGTAAAGACAAAAAAGAGTAGAGGTGAAAAGAGCAAAATAATGTTTTTATGAAAGAAGAAACTTCACTTAAATTTAATAATTTAAGGAAGAGGATTACAGTAATCATGTAAAAGACACATGATAGGTACGTACTAAAATATACATATATATAAATTGTGGTGAAACTAAGAGCTAGTAATTTTGAAGATATAGAGTGGTTTGACTTAAAAATAGGTTTTGAATTCTTAATTGAAAGAGATTGAATCTGAAAGGCAAATCTCAACGGAGCCATTATAGTCCATCAATTCTTGAATCATCTGTTCAATGTGATCATCTTCCAACGTTTTAAACTGCTCATCTTGCTGCTGCTGCGTCACCGGCTGCAATTCTTGATGATGATGATAACAGTGATCCTGCTGGAAAAAACTCCACTCGGGAATCCCGTACCCGGCGCCGGAGATGACGGTGGACGCCGGAGATGGTGGCGGAGGCGGAGTGGGTGGGTTGAGCTGGACCGGTTGACGGTCAAGTGAAGAAGCGTTTTTGGTGATTTGTAAAGAGGCCATGTAGCAGCGGTGGAGCTTAGCGGTTAAGGTTGCGGAGAGAAGCTTTGAAGAGGAAGACGACGTCGTATTGGGATTGTAAGGGAAGTTTGTACGAGCACGTGGCCCGCACATGAGTCTTGCAGCTTCGTCGTATGCTCTTGCAGCGTCTTCGGCTGTTTCGAATGTCCCCAGCCAAATCCTGGTTTTCCTGCATTTATATTATTTTGCGAGTAAGTATTGAATGAATGAAAATGTGGCATTGTCTGTAGATGAATTGGACTTACAAGAGAGGATGGCGGATTTCGGAAACCCAAGAGCCCCAATGCCTTTGTCTTACGCCGCGATATCGTTGCTGAGGCCTTGCCATTGATGATTTGGTGAAGGGGGGATTGAGAGAGAGTGAAATGGTTAGTAGTTTGTGTGTGTTGTGAAGAGGGAAATGATGGAGTGGAGAAATTTGAGCAGAAAGAATTATTGTGTTTTTTGTGCAATTGATGGTGTTTTGTGGTGGGGAGAGGGGAGTCTCTCATTTTGGGGTTTGGAGGGGTTTTTGTAGTCCAAACTGGAGGGTCCCACCCTCGTTACTAATTGTTGCAGGTCGGCCCCACTCTATTGCGGAAAGGGAATGGTCCCACATCGAGGTAAGTCCGTGGTGTTTTTTTTTTTTTAAACATACTATTCACTATGGTGTGTTTCGAGACGATAAAGTGATAAAAAAACTAACCGTCGTGTTTTAAAATAAACGATAAAGGATGAGAACATGATACATATATATATATGAACTCTAGTCAAGAGGGGTGCGAAAGGAAAATAATAAATAGGAGCATAAAATAAACGATAAAGGATGAGAACATGATACATATATATATGATCTCTAGTCAAGAGGTCTAGTCAAGAGGGGTGCGAAAGGAAAATAATAAATAGGAGCAAAAGAATGCAAAGAAGATGTTGACCGACATGATAATCCCGAAAAATGACAGTCTAAGCCTCGTGTTTTGCACTAGATCATAAGCAAATATATTTCGATCACCCATTCATTACCCCTCCTAAGCAGACAAACTTGATCTGTCGTCCAACAAATACTCTAACACCAACATATGCAATTTTAAAATCGGAACTCAAATGTGCAACAAGACCTCTCAAATATAGGATGATTTGTCATTCATTTGGGTCAAAAAGGTCGAACCAAGACCAACTAAACTAATTTTTTTAAACTAATTTTCCTTTTTGTTGGAAACATGAGTTAAATTCGACGAGAGGAGCGTAGGAACTCAATAATGAGATTAGCAAGTACTCTCATACTCGGAATTTCCAAATCATGAGAAGATCATACCGCGTCTCGGCTCGGCGTGCACGTTGTCTAGAAGAGCGTCTCTCCATAGACTTTGTTGACCAGGATATGCTTATTCACATATATACGGTGTCTCATCAATTTTCACATTGTCGATGTGGGACACGTTTTCTCCACAATTAAATCTCCTTATGTGCATTTAATACACTCATCTTAGGACTTTAAATTTTCTTTCATTTGGACATCACTTTATTTATATGAGTATACCAAATTGTATTATTCGAAATCACAAAGTTAATGCTCCCGTTTTCCAGTGTTGATTTTGGCCTGAGCCTACCGAAAAATCTTTCCGACGCAAGTTCTTTAAAATTGATTCCAACAGATCCTCTATTCCTCTTAATTGTTTTTCCGTTCATGGTGCTGGAGTAAATGTTTTTCCAATAAACGTCATTTCTGGTAGAAATTGAGTCACTAAACTCGATGAGGTAGATTTGCAAGACAAGTGAGCAAAGAGGGGAGATCGAAACCAAAATTCCTCTCTTCTAATAGATTTGCAAAAAATTCTTTTTAAATTTTTTTTATTTTTATGATCGATTAGATTGGTTCGGTTCTGATTTTTGATATTCATAGTAAAAATCGTTTGAATAAAACAAGATCTTAGATTGGATTTGGGACACAAGGTTTAGATTGAAGAAGATGGGTGGATACTAAACTAGTTTGGGTTGAACGAAAAGACAACTATGGTCAAATATTGTCAAATCTTTGTACATTAGAATGAATTAGATTGTGACATCCTTGTTGATTTTGTTAGAAGGTTGCGTCTTTTTAGGTTTCGTTTGTGCTTGTATATTACTCAACATTATTTTTGGTAACCCAAACCTTCATTGTTAGAGGAAGATAGAGCTTGGTGCACCAAACCGTCTCTAGATTTGATGGTTTCATTGTTAAAATTTTGAAATTGGGTCTTTCAATAGTAGTCCGAAGGTTTTAATTCATTCTTGAGATGAAAAAGGCCGTGAATAATCGTCGTAACTAGTATATTACTATGCCATGTACGAGATTAGACCATTATGTAAACTGAGCTACACGAGTTCAACTCGTACAATGTTTGAAGTTTGTTCAATTTCTAAACAAGTTAAATACAAACACAAAAACTCGTTTACTCATTAGATTTTTTTTTCTCCGGATAGAAGAGCTTGTTCAGAGTTTCTACCGAGTGCCATACATATAATTTTCCTTATTAAACTATAATCCACCCCCGTAAAGTACTCATTATCCTTTAAATATATTTTTCAAATTACAATTTTGGATTAGTAGTTACGAGTTGTCTTGTAGCTAGGTTGATGTTTTATGGTGAGCAGGTGTTTTGGAATATATAAACATGAGAATTTAAGGGACATGACTAAATTCAATTAACATTCTCATCAACATAGCTCATTAGCTTCCACCTATTATGTCTTGTACATATTTTTATGAATATTTTATAAATTTGATTCATTACATTTAGCAGGTCAAATACCATACAATATACTTCACATGAACAGGTACAAATAATTTATTCAAGTTCGAACAAAAATTGTCGGCTTATCTCATATCAATTTTGTAGGCATGTAATGGATTTTATTACGTGATTATAAGCAGCGGGAAAATGGGCGATTTAGGTAATACAACTTTAAGAGCCGGTATTGTCTCATCTTATATTTTCATATTGTCGTAATAGGGTACATATATTGCTATATTGTTAATCGACTCATGTAACTACGTTTGTATCTTCAAGGATTCTTTCTAGTCCTAGATTACATATATCACAATTAACTTAAGGTAAGGTGATTTATGGTTAAAAGTGTGAAGGAATTACAATTATCATAAAAATGGTTGTGGTTGAACCGACTATTTAGTAGTGTTTTAATGAACAAATGGTGTTATAAAACGTTATTCGGAGCAAAATTGAAGCTTATTTAATATCGAAATTTCAATCTACAAATATCAACTACAACCGACCAAAAACATCGTAATATCGAAGCAACATCCAAACAAGATCGACATAGAAGAAGTGATTGGTTTTCTCGTTCTCGAAGAATTAAAAATAGCAAATACGTTTTTTGAAATATTTCTCCCAAAACAACCTATAAAACTTCGAGAAAATTCTCAATTTTGAAAACAACCGTAATATAATTACACTCTACAACCATTTCGTTCACAATCGACCGAAGATCGACAATGAAAAAGTGATCGACTGTACTTTCTTCATTCTCGAAAAAAAAAGAAAAACCCTTTTTGAAAAATATTCTCCATGTTGTTCATTATATATAAAATTGTTCAAATATATGGCAAATTGATTAACTATTCCACACATTGTTCAACTGTTCTATAGACAAGTTTTGGAATTTTGGTGAATGTACTCTTTGAAAATAAACACACATATTATCGGTTTTTGTAACCTTCAAACCATATTTCATAAAAAAAAATTGTTGGGTTAATGATGAGAGTTAAAGTGAGCTTCACATCTCGCAAATAATTACAAGATTCACTATAGTATATGGAGTCAAGATCGAACACAAAGAATGTGATGTCTAGCTTTGACAAATTAATTAAAGAAACTAAAATAAGCAATAAACTAAATATAAAACAAAGTAAGGCCGATCGACCTCAAAAAAGTCGATCGTCCAAAGACATGAACTTTGACCTAATATAGATAAATAACAAAACCAAAAACGAAATTGAATCGAAAAGAGTGAAAGATGTTAATAAGGTTGATTGGCCATAAAAGGTGATATTGATCAACCACCTCATAAAATAACGTAAAAAAGTTTTTTATTAAAAAAGAAAGGGGGATGGACAATATTTTTTTGCATAACCAAAACCCGATTAGCTCGAAGGTAGAATAGAGAATAAGATATCAATCAATAAGAAATTCAACATCAATACAACATGAATATAAAGTAAATCTCGAATGATAATTGCACAATTGAATGTAAATCTAGTTATGCAGGATACAACTTTATTTGATTGTCATGTTGATAAGACTTTGCTTAGCATACATTAATGGTTCATCCCAATTGATTGTCATGTACACAAGACGGCACTTATTCTTCAAATCAATTCCGCATGGAGGCATGACTGACTTGACTATCACATTTTGTCATCAACACCTAGAAGAACATATAGCAAAAAAAAGATTTCAAACTTCGCTTTCAAATTTTGCAAATAATCCAGTGACTAGCATAACTCATACAAACATACATCCAATACTGTAAAATCAATTCAACTTCATAAATCGATACAGTTGGGCTCTCTACCCTAAAAAATATGAGAATTAGCCACACATGCTCGAACATTATAACCGACCGGTCTTAGGGTACAAAACCGACGACATAAACTAGTAAAATGCAAAATAGAAGATGCTAAAACCTAATGGTTCAAAGCCTTAAAGGAAAATAATCTAACATATCTCCCCAAGATCTATCTTCTAATAAGATAAGATCTTTGTAACTACCAGATCATGTCTTTAACTAATGACAAGTTTGTCCCTAAAAGATAACTAATGACAAGTTAGTGAGTATGAGGTCATTCCGCAAGGAAATGCTCAGTTAAAACAAAGGTGAAGCTTTGGGCAGCCTCAAGCCCGAAAATGATTGATCCATTTTCCTATAGAAGTCTTGTAACGGCTATTCAATATCTCATTTACCCCAAAGATATTACTTATCCAATAGGTTTATCTCTCCATGCATGATCTTAGGATGCATCACCTCCATTTTCTTAAGTGCAACTGTTAAATTAGTGGGACATCCAATCTCGGCATTCACATTAGCCGTTCCTCTACTTCCAATGACACTTCCTATTCATATGCAAATTGTGTAGGCTTCCTATATACTAACCACTTTACATCCCGTGTGTTTACCTTGGAGACAGCATTTTGTCTTCGTCATCGAAACATCAAGCCACTATACACGAGCTAAGGAACAAGTTATCGTCTGCCATTATAGTGTGCTATGACAATGTATTTTCCATATAGATGTCTCCCAATCCCATCCACCATCAACGCATTTTACACATCGAGTTTGACATTCACTTTGTCAAGGACAATTTCCCGTTAGCCCAAGTCCAAGTGTTCCATGTTTCGTCATTCCCTCAATATGCGGACATATTTACTAAGGATCTCTCATCTCCATTGTTTAATGACTTTTGTTCTAGTCTTTAATATGCATTTTCTCAACTTCAACCGACTTGGGGTGTCAAAGGATAAATAGATTGTTTGTCACCTCGTGTAATTACGTTTATATCCTTTATTTATACAAGTTCTCAAACCATCAGCCTTACTTGATAGTCGATGTGAGATAGCAAGCCCGTGAAAATATTTAATGTAAATAGATTGTGCCTGTAATCTTTTAAAAAGAGAGAATTCTTACTAAAATTATAATAAAATCATTTAAAAATCAAAATCCAAAAAATATTAATTGTTTAAACGATAAAAAGTAATGCGAAGTCATTACAAAAATAACTTTATTTAAAATAAAATTTTAATGGCCAAATATAATTTTATAAAATATTTTTGTGGCGATTAATGAATGAGATGAATTTCAAAATATTAAATCCGTGAAACGTCGCATAACTTTGATGTACTCTACTTTAGCATATTTATATTGATATGTTAAGACAAAGAGTCTTTTAATCATTCGAAACTCATAAACTACTTGATTTTTAGTGTTTTTTTTTACCCAAAATACATGGGATATATTTTGTCTTGGTATAATAATAAACAAGCCTATTTATTGACCCAACTCACTCTTTACAAAAAGAAATAAATGAATTAATTATATGTAGCATATTGGTTTGTCCAAAACATAGGGATTTGATTTAATTATTATTGGTGTGATAATTAGGTGGTAGATGATTAAAAATCATTTCACATGATGTGCATTAGCCGTGGAAGTTTCAAGTGTCACATGAAACTTATTCGCCCAATCTTGCATCCGGATCTCCACGTTCTTTTAGTTTACGACCCTTATTAACTGTTTTAATAGCTAATGGAAGCTTATTATATTTATAAAAAGAATAAGTTAAATGTGATAGTTTTTTTTTGAAAGGAAAGATGTATTAGTAGAGCAGAATCGGCAAGGAGAATGTCTACAACTAATTTAGGATCCGTGTCGTATACGGGTATTTGTTAGAAAAAGAATTTTTTTTATAGCTTTTAATGAGAGATTTGTATTTCAAAATACTCGCTCCATAACATGCCTGTCAACAGTCATTCACCCTATTTTTGTATATTTATTTTGATAGATTTAATATATATATATATATATATATATATATATATATATATATATATATATATATATATATATATATTAATTGATGATTGATAGGTCAACGACCCACCTACAATAGGTCAATGACCCACAAATACATTAGATCAATAACCTACATACATTAGATCAACGAAAGAAAAATTCACATAATCAACAACCCACAAAATAGTAGGTTAATGGCAATATGAATACAAATTATACTTGAACTTAGTCAAAAGTCCAAGAAATGTATAATTTATTCAATCTTCAAAACCTCTATTTATAGAAGTTCTCAAATTATCACCCTTACATATAGTCGACGTGGGATAGAAAAATTCATGAAAATATTTAACATAAATTGATTGGGCTTATAATCCTCACAACGCATCACGTCAGCATTCATATACTCTATTTTAGTATATTTATGTTGATTGATCAAGTGTATTTATATTGATTGATAGGTCAACAAACCACATATTAGTAGGTCAACGACCCCCATATATACATTAGATCAACGAAAGAAAAATTCACATAGTCAACGACCCACAAAATATTAGGTCAACGACCCACAAAATAGTAGGTCAATGACCCATAAAACAGTAGGTCAATGATCCATAAAACAGTAGGTCAACGACATACTTGAACTTAGTCAAAAGTCCAAGAAATGTATGATTTGTTCAATCTTTAAACCTCTATTTATAGAAGTTCTCAAACCATCAGCCTTCCATAAAGTCGATGTGGGATAAAAAAATTCTTGAAAATGTTAAACGTGAATTGATTGAGCTTATAATCCTCACAACGCATCACGTCAGAATTCATATACTATACTTTAGTATATTTATGTTGATTGAATTTTGATAGGTCAACGACTCACATATCAGTAGGCCAACGACCCACATATCAGTAGGTCAACGACCCACATATCAGTAGGTCAACGACAATATGAATACAAATTATACTTGAACTTAGGGCATGTTTACTTGTAGATTGGTTTATTTTCGGGTTTATAAACTAAATGAGTTTATACGGGTTTATAGTTTATTTTCAGGTTTATTTCTCAATGGATTTATATATATATATATATATATATATATATATATATATATATATATATATATATATATATATATATATATATATATATATATATATATATATCATATAAGGTTGTTTACTTATAGTTTATTTTTTGGGTTTATTTTTGTTCAAAATACACTTATGCTCATAAAAAATCAAAGAACGACGGGGAATACATAGAAATGAACAAAGAATATCGGGTTGGAAAAGCACAAGACTAAACTCAGATTTTAAACAAAAATAAACCCATCCCAACAAAAATAACCTTGCTCAGATAAGTTTATTTTTGAGTGGTTTATAAACCCGAATAAACTCATAGAGAATTAAACCAATCTCCAAGTAAACACGCACAAAAATTAAATTCAAGATTTATAAACTAAATGAAACAGATATAAACTACAAGTAAACATGCCCTTAGTCAGTCCAAGAAATGTGTTCAATCTTTAAAACCTCTATTTATAGAAGTTCTCAAACCATCAATCTTCCATATAGTCGATGTGGGATAGAAAAATTCCTGAAAATATTAAACGTGAATTGATTGGACTTATAATCCTCACAACGCATCACGTCAGAATTCATATACTATACTTTAGTACATTTATGTTGATTGAAATTTGATAGGCCAACGACCCATATATCAGTAGGTCAACGACTCACATATCAATAGGCCAACGACCAACAAAATAGTGGATTTTTTTCCAAAATAATAGAAGAATGAAAATAATTTCTGAAATTAGGTACGGCAAAAAACTAATTCCGAAAATAGGAAGGCATCCGAGGTTCGGGTGGGAGTCGCCGGCTGAGACTGCGAGTTATCGAATAACTCGCAGTTTCAGTCGCCCGAATAATTTTTTTTTAAATTTTGACAAGGAAATCGCCGTCTAAGACGGCGATTCCTTTTTTTTAAAAAAAAATAAATTATGAAGGAATCGCCGTACGAGACGGCGATCCTTTTTTCTTTTTTTTTTTAAAAATGCCGATGGATGCCAGACTTTACTGCTTCCCAACTGCCACCAGTCCTGTAACCTGTAACCCAACCGTGATTCTCACCCTTTTCGGACTTCAGCCTTCCTCCTTCACTTTGGTTCACAGCCTTCCTCCACATCCACAGATCGAACCTTCCTCCTTCACTTTGGTGTTGCTTTTCCCTCCAGGCCATTTGCTTCTCTCGCTTCTCTCTTCTTTTCCCTCCCGGCCATCGGCTTCTGTCACTTCCTCTCGCTTCTCCCGGCCATCGGCTTCCCTCTCTATTAAAGGTAATTAAGTTTGTATTATAATTTTGTAATTAGTTTATTATTTTGTTACATATAATATTTATTAGTTTATGTGTAATTAGTTTATTATTTTGTTAATTATATGGATTAGTTTAGGTATGGATTAGTTTAGGTAATGGATATATATTATAAATAAAAAAAATTATAAATAAAAGATTATAAATAAAAAATTACAAATAAAGAATTGGGGTTTATACATCTTAAAAATGAAATTACGATTTAGTATACATAATACATTAATAAAAAAAAAAAAAGATACGGACACCATTACAAATTTATTAGGGTTTATGGATTTGTTAGGTTTATGAATTAGTTTGGAATATTGGAATAGTGGATTTATTAAATTTATTAGGGTTTATGGATTAATTTAGAATATTGGAATATTGGATTTATCAAATTTGTTAGGGTTTATGGATTTGTTAGGGTTTATGGATTAGTTTGGAATATTGGATTTATCAAATTTGTTAGGGTTTATGGATTAGTATGCAATTCTTGTTTATTAACTAAATTAACTAATATAGGCATGAATAACAATGTGGATAACAATATGGATAATTCATGGACACAAGATATGGGATTTTACACTAGATTACTCACAAATGATCAAACCGATTTTCACACCGATGAATTTGGTATCGATCACGAGGATGACATGTATCAATCAGAAGAAGATGGTAATGCCGTTGAAGATATGGACACCGTAATCGAGAAAGATGTAGTGGCTAGAGAAGCATCAACTATAGATCCTTCTTGGAATGTCGTTCAAGAGTGTGATCCATCTCAAATAAACTCATGGCAAAACTGGAATGCTACAGAGAAATATGTAGAAGGAGGTGAATTTGCTTGTGGCCAACATTTCAGTTCTTTAGATGAGTTGAAAAGACAACTCACAATTTATTCTGTTGCTAGAGGCAAAGAATATACGGTGAAAGTTGCAAAAGAAAAATACTACACAGTTATTTGCAAGCTACGTGAATCATGCAATTGTCCATGGAAGTTGACTGTTGCTAGGGTTCATGAATTTATGTCCGGACCTCACATCCCTACTTGTGTTAGAGACGTCATGCATGTGGATAGTAGTAATGTGTCTGCTGCATTCATTTGTGGAGAAATTATTTTTCTTATCCGTGCGGACAAGACAATCAAGCCACTTGTTATCATTGCATTTATGTCTGATAAGTATAATGTGCAGGTTTCATACAAAAAAGCATGGGATGCAAAACAACGTGCAATTTCATCAATTTATGGGGATTGGTTTCAATCATATTCTGATCTTCCTCGTTTCATGTCTGCACTTCAAAATACAAATCCAGGGACTGTGGTCGAATGGGAGAGTAGGGTTCATCTTCATGCACAAATATTTGAACGTGTTTTTTGGGCATTTGGTCCGTCCATTGCAGCATTTGAACATTGTTTACCAGTTATCTCTATTGATGGAACGCATTTGTATGGAAAGTATAGGGGTGTATTGTTGATTGCTATGGCCGTGGACGCAGAACATTAGATTTTGCCTCTAGCTTTTGCCATAGTTGAAGGAGAGAATGGATCAAGTTGGAGGTGGTTCATGGATTTGCTTGGTGAACGTGTTACACAAAGAGTAGGTTTGTGTGTTATATCGGACAGACATGCAGGTATCATGAAGACCATGTCAGAATCTTCTAGATGGTGGGAGCCAAATGCTTATCATAGGATTTGCATGCGTCATCTGTCATCAAATTTTCAATCAAAGTTCAAGAATAGGCATTTGAGAAATCTTCTTGGATACACTGATTATCGACATGAACAAGAAGATTTTGACAAAGGGTTTCATGCAATTGGTGAAATGAATGCAGAAGCTCATCAATATTTGGAATCTGCCGGGAAGGAAAAATGGTCTTTGTATCATGATGGTGGCCGAAGGTATGGAATAACTACCACAAACTTGTCAGAGTGTTTCAATGGTGTGATGAAGGGTGCTAGATGTTTGCCTATTACTGCACTTGTTCAGTCCTCCTTCTATCGTTGCGATTCATACTTTGTCCAAAGACATGCCCAGGGTTTACAACGTAGCGCTGATCATCAGTTTTCAAAGAAAGTGGAAGAGATGATTGTAAAAAACATGGAAGTGCAGGGTAATGCTATGGTCACCAGATTCAACGATCGACAACTCATCTACAAGGTTTCAATTCATCTACCGGGGCATCATGACATGGGAGGTCGTCGACAGTTTGTGGTGGATTTGACCCGAAGAACTTGCACTTGTTCAAGTTGGAAGATTTTTAAGGTGCCATGTCCCCACGTATTAGCAGTGTGCCGCATGCGAGGGTTTGATTACACACCTTACATCGATCCTTTATATAAAACAGAAGCTTACTCTTTGACATATAGCGCATCATTTCACCCGGTCGGTGATAAGTTAGATTGGCCAGATGTCCAAGGGCCAGAATTGATTCCAGATCTGGCGATGTCAAGAGCTGTAGGGAGACCTCGGTCAACTAGAATAAGGAATGAGATGGATAGGGGTGTTCCAGGAAGAAAATGTTGTGGAATATGCAAACAACCAGGACACAACAAGAAGACTTGTCCGACATGGGCTAGCACCTCAGGCCTTGGCCACTAAGTATTAGAATTTATATTATGTAATTGCAACTCCAAGTATTAGAATTTATATTATGTAATTGCAACTCCAAATATTAGAATTTTTATGATCTTATTGCAACTCTAAGTATTTGAATTTTTATGATCTTATTGCAACTCTAAGTATTTGAATTTTTATGATCTTATTGCAACTCTAAGTATGTGACTTGTTATGATCTAATTGCAACACTAAGTATTTGAATTTTTATGATCTTATTGCAACTCTAAGTATGTGACTTGTTATGATCTAATTGCAACACTAAGTATTTGAATTTTTATTATCTAGGATGTATCGACCCGTTAGTATCCCTCCCGGACCATACGAGGGATCACTTTTTTCACTCCAGCGGGAGCATAAGAGTGAGGATGTTTGGACCCGTGATTCTAGCGTATGTGATTTGAATTTATTTTATTGCACTTATGTTACTAACTTTTTATTGCACTTGTATTAAATAACCTATTGAAATTCTTTATATATGCAGTCCATAACTCCTCTTAAGGGTAGACAGGCCATCAAGCATTACCTCCCGTAGGATGAGAGGGTCGTTTATTACGTACGGAGAGCAGGATTTTATGGTATTCACCGACTGGTCTCCACATTTGAGATGGAGATGTCACTTATTACTGCTTTGGTCGAGAGGTGGAGGCCCGAGACACACACTTTCCACCTATCAGTTTGTGAGAGCCCTTTTCTTTCAGACCGAGATCGGACCATAGCCGAGATTGGCTTTGGCCGACATTGGTCTTGCCGCACCCGCGGGCACGTATGCCTCCCCTGCGGGTTCCCGCCCCTGCGGGTTACGGCGGCTGCAGCCGGTTTTGTTGACTTCCTTGACCCGTGCTTTACCTTCTTACCTTACCTTCTCTTACCTTCTCTTACCTTGTTGAGCAAGGGTTTCACTTCTTCACTTCACTTCTCTAGCTACCTACGTCCACCTTGCTTATCCTTCTTTCCTTGTGAGCTTGTTCTTGTTTTCCTTGGAGTTGGCTTTGGAAGTGTACTTGTGGTTGTGTTCTGATGCTAGTGTGTGTTTTGTTGTGCTTGGAAGCCAGCTTTGGTGTTTGATGATCCTCCCTGAAGCCTATAACCTTCTGCAGTGGTGAGTGCTTGTTCTTCTCCTTCTCTTCTTCTTTGTTTCCATCTCTTTAGCCTTAGGTTTAGATGTATGTTGATCCTAGTTTGATGTTGGAACGTGTATGTATATGTTTGTATGTGGTTTTGGATGATTGAAGACGTAATTGATCAAGTGACGAGCCGAAGAGAAGTTGCGAAGTGTCGTTCTACACTGTCGCCGCCCTCGCGGCCAAGAGCCACCGCCCCCGCGGCTACCTGCCACAGCGCCTGCGTCGTGCCAGCGGCGTGCCTGCGTTCAGTGTCACCGCCCCTGCGGCTTCCACCTGCCGCGCCCGCGGGTGATCTTTTCCGCCCCTGCGTCCGTAGTTCACGCAGGTGCGTCTTGTCCCGGGACTACCTATAGTTAGGTAGTTCCTTTCCTTTCTAGTACGAGGGAACTAGTATCATGCTAGGTACCGGTTTATGACGAGTATGAGATAGTTATGCCGGTTACGGCTTTGAGGTTTACGAGTTGGAATTGATCCCCTATGGATCCCTTGGGTCTAGGTGTGACCCTTTGTGTGTGATAGGATTGTGATATATATTTGTGTGCCTTGTATAGGCTGTGTTGTCCTCTAGTGGGAGTGGACGTTTCTGGGTTTTGCTCGTAGCGAGATACTTCTGAGATTGAAGTAAGTCCATAGGACTTACTTAGCTGCCATCCTTATATTGGATGTGTGCATGAGTGGTATTTGTTATATGCTTTATAACATGCTTCATGTTGGTCACCGACCTATGTTATATTGACCGCCCATTGTAGTGGCTGTGACAACTTACCCTTTCATCCCGTAGAGGAGTCTGGGAAGTTCTCTGTACGCTAGCTAGACTTGGTATACGGGAAAGGTACTGATACCACTCCTTATGGTATACGGGATGGTGCGCTGATACCACTCCAGCTAGCTATTGCACGCAGAGGCGAGGATTATATTCCTCGTGTCACTTATTTTCATATACTGGTTTATATACTCCTTTGTGTTTAGCGTTATAAAGATAATAAACCGGGTAAATGTGTGATATCATGTTGATGTGTTATTGTTTATATGATGTGTGGTTGTGCTCTTGCCTATCTTATATTTGTGTATGGTTAGTTAACGGTTTTATACCGTGTTGTAGATCCTTTGCAGGTTAGGAGAACTGCAGAGTGATCCGGAGGGGTGATCTGTTGAGGGTTCCGTACACAGGGCGTACTCGTGGGTTTTGGGTTGTTTATATTGTACGGATTTATGTTTGATTTTTGTACTCAGCAGTACTGTGTATTACTTTTGATCTTGTATATATATATACATCAGTTTTATGTTTTGTTTTAATCTATCAGTGTCTTGTTGTAAGATTCAGTGAAGTTGTTGTCAGGCTAGGGCCAAGATCCATTGTGAGATCCTAGCCCAGTAGCACTTCGAGTCCTACGGATTCGGGGTGTTACACAGTTGGTGAGGCGACCATCACCTTAGAGGATGTCGTTGTTTTACTAGGATTACGAGTGGATGAGGAGCCAGTGACAGGAACTGTTGCTCATGATTGGCCAAAGGTGGTACCGGAGCTTCTTGGAGCTATTCCGCCCAAGGAGGATTTAGTAGGTTCGTCCTTACATATTCGGTGGCTACGTGAACACTTTGCAATTCTGCCAGCTGATGCCGACGAGGACACGGTGAAGTGCTATGCAAGAGCTTATATCTTGCAATTCATGGGCGGTATATTATTTGGTGATACGACAGGTAGAAATGTAAAATTACTCTTCCTCCCATTATTGGCAGACTTTGAAGAGGCCAATACATACAGTTGGGGCAATGCTACACTTGCACACATGTATAGACACTTGTGTAAAGCAGCTCATAGGGGAAAAACAGATATAGCTGGACCACTTATCTTGATACAGGTTAATACATTTGTGTTTATTTTTTGTAATCATTTACATTTACAACTTGCTAACTTATTTGTTTCACAGTTGTGGGCATGAGAGCGGATTCCCATCGGGAGACCTACTTGTACAAGAGTCCCATCAGACATGGATCCACGAATTGCGAGGAACATAGCTAGGAGGAAAGCATCTAGGGAGGCCAGAGATTTAGTTGGAAATGAAAAGCCTGTATTTGACTCCCAATTTATTCCTGGTGATGATTCATTAGCTAGAAGGTAAACTTTTATTAGTTTATCCGAAAATATATTTCTTTGTTATAGCTAATAACTAACAATTTGTTTAATGCTTTTGCAAGGTGGGTACATTGTTCCTACAGCTATGAGCATTCATCTTGACCGATCGAGTATTACCAAGATATTTTGGATAGACAGCTAGGGACTGAGGTACATCCTAACGATCTTTATATTTGTTTAATGCTCATAATTTAAATAACATAAGGTACACCTAACGATCTTTATATTTTTTTTAGTTTATATGGGTTCCTTATTCAAGTGATGTACTACAACGTCTTCCTGAGATATGCCGATCGGGGGCACATATATATATGACAGAGGCTCCACTTATATGTTTCGACATAGTGGAGTGGCATCGACCGGGTCGGGTCATGCGACAGTTCGGATTTCCACCAGCTATACCACATGACTGTGACTATGACAAGCAACTACATAAGGTGGACCGAAGAGGAAAACTGGACTACAATTGGGCTGACTATCATGATAGATTTATCAAGTTATGGAATGAGCGCAGTAGTTTAATTGTCATACCACAAGTATAAATTCATTTAACGTAGTAAAAATTTTATTATATTGAATTGTATGTATATGTAATTTTTTCTCTCTCATTATATTGACTTATATGTATGTGCATCACAACCCTTTCACATCCATGGACAAGAAGCAATCCGGCAATACATGAACTGGTTTACATCCGTGACACGCCGTTTCATTTCTCTAGCAACGTCTAATCCAACGGGGTATCATCAACCGACAGCTCCAAATTTGTTCATGCTGGTAAGCAACTGTAAAAAAAGAATTTATAACCATTTATAATAAAAATTCTCACATTCTCTATTTTTCTAATTTGTAGGGACAATATGCGGCTAATGTAGGATATCATGGGCGACAAACGGCATACACTACTCAACAACATCAGAGTTCCCAAGATCTTGAAGGGTTGAGCCAAAACGTGAACACGTTTTGCAACTACTTGTCAACCGAAAGTACAAACATATTGGGTAGAGCAGCCGTTGACCCATTCTACCTTCTTAGGAGCCCTTCATCATATATGCCTACACCGGAGGTACCACAATCCTCCCATCAATCTCCATCATTCTCCACGCCGCCGTTGAGCATGAGTCCATCGGGCTATTCTCCATCGGCCTTCACTCCGTTGGGCACACCGGTCCAACCAAATATATTTGCATCTCCACCTCTACCACATTATGCTCAGTATAGAGATCCAGTTCTTGATTTAGGTGAGCAGCATGTCTCGGTCTCACGAGCCTTATCGCCGATTATTGAAGATGCGTCGACATCTAGGGGGAAGAGGCGCGGAAGAAAAGGCAAAAAGAAGACAACTTAGACCATGAAGAACATCTATGTATGGAGAATGATTTTGTAAAATAATTTGAAGAAATTGTGATATTTTATAACATTATTGCAAAACAGATATTTGAAGTTATTATGTCATTCTATATTATGTATGCATTATGTATGCAGGATGATAATGGACAGAACACATTATGTAAAACAAAATTTGCTGTTTTGTTTTAATTACAAGGAAATCGCCGTCTAAGACGGCGATTTCCTTGTCAAAATTTTAAAAAAAATATTCGGGCGGCTGAAACTGCGAGTTATTCGATAACTCGCAGTCTCAGCCGGCGACTCCCACCCGAACCTTGGGTGCCTTCCTATTCCCGGAATTAGTTTTTTTCCGTACCTAGTTTCAGAAATTATTTTCATTCTTCTATTATTTTGGAAAAAAATCCCAAAATAGTAGGTCAACGACCCACAAAATAGTAGGTCAACGACAATATGAATACAAATTATACTTGAACTTAGTCAAAAGTACAAAAAATGTATGATTTGTTCAATCTTTAAAACCTCTATTAATAGAAGTTTTCAAACCATCAACCTTACATATAGTCGATGTAGGATAGAAAAATTCCAGAAAATATTAAACGTAAATTGATTGGGCTTATAATCTATTTAGTAAAAAAAATAAAGTCATATTTAACATTTTTACGTTAAAACTTATTTAGTAAAAAAGATTTGTTTTGACTTAATTAGATATTTTAATAATAATTAAGGTTTTTAATCTTTAACAACTTTAATAATTAAAATTTTAAATATATATATATTTTTAGGGAGTGACAATTTAGTAATATACGGTGATTTGACTGAAATCCTGAAACCTTAAAGCGTCACGTCAGCAAAATATAGGCAACTTTAGTTATATATAATTTAGTTATATATAATAGATATGAGACGTACAAGAAAATCGAAATGAACATCACCTAGTATATTTTTTTTCCTCATTAACTAAATTTTCTGCATGTATAGCAAACCCACTCTAAGAAGAAAACTTGTAAGTATATTGTTAAGAAGAAAACTTGTAAGTATATTGTTAAAACGTGTTTTGATAGCTCTAATAGTTTTTTGGCTGTGAATATTCCACTTACCTAACTCACCTTTTTTTTTAACCCAAAATAGTTTAGAAATTAACCTGCGTGGTCAATTTTGTGAAACAAAATTTGTTCTACAAGTGCTACCCACGTGGTATGGTGTGCCCTTACACTCACTCTATCGAAAGAGAACCAAGTTTGAACACCATATCCTCATATCCAAATCTAAATCCTTTTTGTTTTGGGACATTGCATTTACAAACTAGCAATGCATGTTATGACCAATCACGAGTGAGAGGAATGGTCAAACCGCCTATCCTTTTTACATGAGATCATGTCCGACGTGCAAAATTTGAATATTGAGGAGATAGACGGTCCGATTTGCAATTCGGGTCTAATATGTATATGCCTTCGGACGTGTGAGAAAATCCACACGTTATATTTGATCCGTAGAATTTCACATGATATTATAGCAATCTACTCTATAATTTTGGTGGGTTACTCCTTTCATAGTCAATTAGTTTAATGATAAACATTTAAATTTATGTCTTGGGTTCAAACCCAACATACATATACACTTTTATGTATGATAAAACCAATGTTATATCTAATCCGCCAAAATTTCACATATATCAAATTTGTAAATTGTATCATCCTACGTCACCATAACTATAAATAAAACAAAGTTTAATACATAAGTTTAGTTGTCTATTCATTTAGGTTATGGTTGGTTTAAATTTGAACCTTATTTTGTGCACACGTTGAGTTTATGTTTAAAACAGTTGTGTATACTTAAGTCTCACGTTATATTAGTCCAACTGATTTAACATAGTATCAAATTAGTTCAATTTTGGTGTTAATTGTTAGACTAGTCGGCCTTACAACATTGATTGTGGATCTAAGACAATAAAGTCAATCACTAGACTTACAGTTTTAAGACGTGTCATCGGTGTCAACAAACTAGATATATAGTTGTATATGAGGGACACGTGAAGAAGAAAATTTCATGTCTCCTATTACCAATTGATTTTATATAAATTAGTTGTAGGGCTCGGAGTCAATGGCACATTATCAAGTGGTATAATAGAATTGTATATATTTTTGTTTGGAAAATGATCTCACACTAACTATTGAAAAGAGAGTCTATTTTAGGATAGACTCATTAAGTGTATGCAATGGTCTCAAACCTGCACGTTTTCAACTACAAACGTATGAATCTCACGTTATGCTGATATATCGAAACTTATGAGTCGGTCATGACATTGATAAGTATAGGTGTGTGATTTATGAAGTTTATGTAATCAAGTTTGGCGATGTTTCCTTAGTTGAAGACCATGATTGATGAAGACAATGGAGGATGTTGGAACAAGGCCATGTGTGGCTTTGATCACAAACTTTGGATAGAACCCTGCATTGGTATCATCATTCAATGAACATGGATTTCAATGTTGGTCCTTCCCACGTGCATTTCTTAATCCATTCAGTTTCAGGCCTTTTGTCTACTACTTACATATATATATATATATATATATATGTCTTACCCTATCTACCAAGTAATCTATCCAACCAAATCCAAAATATGTAGATATAATATTTCTTGGGCTTTTACCTTTTTGTGATATTTTATTTATATGTTTGACCATCACTTGTGTGGTTCGTAGTATGTTCATTTCACGGTCACGATGGGCTAATACGATTGTTTACAAAGGAACGTTCGATGAATTCGAGAAAATTATAATTTTACAATAATCCGATAATTCTTGAAAGAAAAGGCCGAAATTGCATCACAAAATAAACTTTTATACTAATCTCATCCAAATGAACTAGATAATCTACCTTCGTCGAACGGACCCTTATGAGTTTAGTGTTTTCTTTTACAAGAGATACTAGTATAATACCCGCACCTTATGCGGGTTTTGAATAACAACAATGAGTTAGATCTATTAGTGTGTTATTATATATATTGACATTATTTTGTTTTATATTTACATATATATTTTTTTATATATAAATGAATTATTAAGTAATTATTGATTAGTTCCAATGAAAAATTGGACAAACTTTAGATAATATTTATAGATCGAAAAAGTGAAAATATAAATTTGTTTGGTAGAAAAATTTTACAATTAGAAAAAAAATTGTCAATTGATAAAATATTAGTAAATTTATATTGCTGAAAAGATATTATTGTATAAAAAAATTGTGTTGAGAAAAATATTTGATTTTTAAAATTTTAATTATTTTAGTGAAGAGATATTATTGGGTATTTTAATAAATTTTTTAAAGAAATTAGTTTTTTAAATACCAATTTGATATATACTTTTTCTATCTTTTTTGGGCTTCGAGAAACGTGGGTGCGACACGTGGCAATAGAGGCTCCTCCTTTAATAGATATAATATGATGATATGATGATTTTTTATAATTTATAGATTTTATTGAATAAAAAATTTGAACAATTTTGTAATAATATTTCGATTTTTATTTTTTAAAAAAATTTATATTGCTGAAAAGATATTATTGAATAAAAAAATTGTGCTGAGAAAAATATATGATTTTTAAAATTTTAATTATTTTAGTGAAGAGATATTGTTGGGTAATTTAATAATTTTTTTAAAGAAATTATTTTTTTAAATACCAATTTGATATATAGTTTTTCTATTTTTTTTTTGGGCTTCGAGAAACGTGTGTGCGACACGTGGCAATAGAGGCTCCTCCTTTAATAGATATATATGATGATATGATGATTTTTTATATTTTATATTGTTGAAAAGATTTTATTGAATAAAAAATTTGAACAATTTTGTAATAATATTTCGATTTTTATTTTTAAAAAAAATTTATATTGCTGAAAAGATATTATTGAATAAAAAAATTGTGCTGAGAAAAATATTTAATTTTTCAAATTTTAATTATTTTAGTGAAAAGATATTGTTGGGTATTTTAATAATTTTTTTAAAGAAATTAGTTTTTTAAATACCAATTTGATATATACTTTTTCTATTTTTTTTTGGGCTTCAAGAAACGTGTGTGCGACACGTGGCAATAGAGGCTCCTCCTTTAATAGATATATGATGATATGATGATTTTTTATAATTTATATTGTTGAAAAGATTTTATTGAATAAAAAATTTGAACAATTTTGTAATAATACTTCGATTTTTATTTTTTAAAAAATTTATATTGCTGAAAAGATATTATTGAATAAAAAAATTGTGCTGAGAAAAATATTTGATTTTTAAAATTTTAACTATTTTAGTGAAGAGATATTGTTGGGTATTTTAATAATTTTTTTAAAGAAATTAGTTTTTTAAATATCAATTTGATATATACGTTTTCTATTTTTTTTTTTGGGCTTCGAGAAACGTGGGTGCGACACGTGGCAATAGAGACTCCTCCTTTAATAGATAGTAGTGTAATACCCGCACCTTGTGCGGGTTTTGAATAACAACAATGGGTTAGATCTATTGGTGTGTTATTATATATATTGACATTATTTTGTTTTATATTTACATATATTTTTTTATATATATAAATGAATTATTAAGTAATTATTGATTAGTTCCAATGAAAAATTGGACAAACTTTAGATAATATTTATAGATCGAAAAGGTGAAAATATAAATTTGTTCGGTAGAAAAATTTTACAATTAGAAAATAATTTGTCAATTGATAAAATATTAGTAAATTTATAATTCAAATAATCGTTTAAGAAAACAAACACTATATAAGTACGATTTTGTAGTTTAATTAAAAGAAATGTTGGATATATTTTTTCAATTCTAAAAACATTATATAATTTATATGCACGATTGGTTGATAAATCTGATTGTAACTATAGGTGATTAATAATTCAATAATTTAAATTGAATATACAAAAATCATGATAATATAGTTCAGTAAATTATCTTATAAATTAGAATACAAATAAACCAAAGTCGGGTTCAATCTCAAGATTGTACCCATGATTATCTTCTTAAATAAAGTATATATACAAAAATACATAAAATATATATATATATATATATATATATATATATATATATATATTATTTATTTTTAATACTCTAAAATAATTACCTAATTTTAAATGCTTAACCACGTTAAACTCGAAATACAAAATCCTTGTAAAGTTTTCGGTTTTGAATTATATATTTAAATGACATTTCGGATTCGATTACATAATATGAATTTTGGTTTTATTTTTAATTGTAAAATCTTAATTTTAAAAATTAACATGAAGGGGATTACAATTAAAACGTTATATGATTTTAATTAAAACGTTCAAATTAATATAAATTGGTTAAAATATAAAACCGATAAGATTTAATCATTTTCTATTTTTTTTTAGTTGTAATCAAATAAAAAACGTGAGATATGGCCAGCTAAATTTGTTTTAAAAACCAATTATTTTTTAGCTGTAATCAAATAAAAAACGTGAGATATGGCCAACTAAATTTATTTTAAAAACCAATTTGAATATATACTTGAATTTTAGTTTTTAAAAACCAATTTCATATATACTTTTCCTATTTTTTTTGGGCTTCGAGAAACGTGGGCGCGACACGTGGCAATAGAGGCTCCTCCTTTAATAGATACTAGTGTATTATGTGCGGGATTGAGTTTTAATAAACTGAATATATATATATATATATATATATATATATATATATATATATATATATATATATATATTAAAATGATAAGGAGGTAAATAATCAATTACATGGACTATTAAGCTTTTCAATTCTCTTTAAATTATGATTATAATAAGATCACTTTTGTACTAAGTGAGTATGGATTATTTAAAGTAATCGCATTTACTTTTCCTTTTGAGAAAATTATTTTCTCATCCACCTCTATAAGCTTGTAGAATAGTAATAGATATAATTAAAGTAAAAATCATTTAAAGTATCTTATAATTAGGTTTGCTAATCTTGTTGAAAAAGCTTAAAATTTTAAACAAATATTAAATTTGTTAAGGTTTTGTCTGAAGTCATACGTAATTATTAAAATATTTTTAAAAAAATAATATATTAAAAATAAATTATAACTTTCGATGAAATAGATAACAAAGTAGTTTTTATTTTCATAATTTTAAAGTTGGAATTAAAAATTTAATAAAAAATAATATGAACAGAAACATAATTATCGGTATTTAAAATTCAAAAATTTAAAAATAAATTGTAAAAAAATAAATTTATATCATAACCAAGTTTTTAATCAGAATTTTGAATAAATAATTCAAAAATAATGTAGTTCGAAATTTAAAAAGAAAACAAACATTAATTTTGTATTTTAATTATATAAATTATAACTTTCAATGAAATAGCTAAAAAAGTAATTTTTATTTTCATAATTTTAAAGTTGGAATTAAAAATTTAATAAAAAAGAATATGAACAGAAACATAATTATCGGTATTTAAAATTTCAAAATTTAAAAATAAATTGTAAAAAAATTAATTTATATCATAACCAAATTTTTAATCAGAATTTTGAATAAATAATTCAAAAATAATGTAGTTCAAAATTTAAAAAAAAACAAACATTAATTTTGGATTTTAATTATATAAAAAAAGAACTCTATCGAATTATGTATTACAATTCAACAAATTATGTATTAAAAAAGGTTTTTGTAGGTTATCTTTTTTAAAAATTATGATGACATAAATTTTCGGAATTTTTAAATTAATTGTTTAAACAATTTAGAGATAAGATTTGCCGATGAGTAAGAATCTAATATTAACTGAATTTCGAGTATAAATTCTTTATTTAATTTATGCATTTAAAAAAATGTTTAGGCTGACGTTAAATCTGAGAGCGACACGTGGCAGTAGAGGCCTGTAAAATTTCCGTTGGCTGAGAAAAATCTTGGAGGCGACACGTGGCAATAGAGGCCTCTGCTTTAATATATATAAGATATATGATATATGATGATTTGATGTAGATCTGATTAAATCAGAATTTGGATCAAACCTGTTTACTTGCGGCCAGGATCTCCTGTATCACTCCATTCATGTATCACTTGTATCCCTCTTACGTGATTGGTGAAATTATTATTGTTTATTATTTTTCTCGTAAAACACTATTTATTTAACTTTAACCAATCACATGCAAGGATACATGTAACCTTGATATAGGAAATTTTAATTGGTTTACTTGGGTCGAGTCTGACAAACTGAACTAATCTCATGTCCAAGCTTGTCATGCCGGATAACTCACTTTTATTTTATAAAAATTATATTAATAATTATTTTTAAAATATTTTTTTAACAACTATAATTTTAATGTTATACAATACATATACTTAATGTACTGCAATCATGCTAACCATTATATATATATATGAGATAATAAATTCTCACATCTGTGATAATTCGAGCCTAATATATAAGGTCGGTGGGTTACTCCTTTTATTGACAATTAATTTTAGGAGGAAACCTCATTTGACTTATGTGTTGGATTTTTACCTAACAGTCTAACACGCATGCGCACTCATATGCACGTAATTCCTGCTCCATAGTCTGTTTGTGTCGGACTTTAACATATTATTGATGTTATCTATTCATGCATCATTTTAGTTGGTAGTTTCATGCATATTCATCTTCATATATAGTGTAGTTTTGCATGCATTTTAGAGTAAAAGAACATTCATATTGCATTTATGGTGCATACTTCGGTATATTTGGTATATCAGGCATTCAATGTCAAAAATGTACAAAAATCATGAAAAATTTCGAAGTACGAGTCTCAATCCTCCCTGAGATCAAACATATTATAGAAGACATCTATATCGACTAAAGATCGAAGTCCGTGGTAGATTCATGGCAAAAAGAAGAAGAGAAGATGCCACTACTAAACAGGATATATGGTTTACACGTATACCATATTGTACCCCGTATTCCACTTATACATATATTGTATTTATATTTGTCTGTAAACCGTATATGCAGAGCATATAACTACATCACTCACGCTAAAAAGGTTGTTTTCTTTTATTCTTTTAATTTCGGGTGCGGCTTTTTAATCCCGCTAGTGGGATTTTGTGGGCTGCATTTAAGGGCGATTTTCTTACTAAATTAGGGTTCAAACTGGTCACATAGTAACGTATAGAGAGATTAACGTGAGAGTGGAGAAATGTGGGACACATGAAAACTTAGTTGGACCGTTTTGTGTTGAGATTTTGTTCGTCTATTGTTTTCCCTTGGTTTATGTCAATCTCCTACATTTTTCTCTAGCATATGCCCCCCTTAAAAAAGAAATGTTTTGATTTCATCTATTCTTCCATCATATTTGATAGTAGATCAATGCATTTCATATCTTTTGATATGTTTTGCATTCATGAAAGCATTCATATTGCATATTTTGGTGTGTACTTCGGTATATATCGTGCTTCAAGCGTTAGAGAATATTTATGGTGCATAATCATATGAAATACCAAAACAAAAGGATTCAATCTTCCTTGGAGTGGGGAACTACATGAAAACATCAAGATCGACTGAATATTGAAGAGCCAAGTGAATATCATTGGTGTTGGAACAAGACTCATAACTATGTTTGAGAGATTCCCATTTTCAACCATCTTCCCTTTGAAACTAGACATTTGTATCAACAACAAAGTTGTAGATCTTCGTAGGTACTTGTGGGTCTTGTAGTTTAACTAGAACATCCGGAAAATTAATTTTACTAAAGTGTCGAAAAGTTGTCAACTTGTTGAATTGGTGACATGATCTGAAACGACTTGGACACGGTTTGCTAAGTCGTCTTTTCAATGTATATAATGTATTTTTTCGTGTAATCACTACAATAGATGCTAATTTAAAATTCAGTTCTTCAATTATATTTGGACTTTTTTCAAAACTTTTGTGGATTGTATTTATGTTGTATAAGTAGCATATTTTCATATGTTAGAAGAAGGCTTCACGCTTTGGTTATTTGCAATCTTAGTTGTGACGCTAGTTTTCTCTTTTATACTCGAATTCGCCAAGAGCGATTTGGTTAGCGTATTTGTTGAGTTTTACTTATTTATTCTTGCATTGTGAACCTTACATGAGATACTAGATAGATTTATGCAAGTTTGTTTCCATTTGTGTTGGAATTTATGCCTTTAATTTTCCTTTTTAATTGTTTTTTAATCTTTAGCATGTTTAGCCAGTTTCTTATTATCTAAGAATTGGTTGAAGCCTATGATAGATTAATTTATAAATATGTATATGAAGTGTTGAACGAATATCAGTTGACAGTGTTTAACTTAGTGGCATTATTTCGACCTTGACCTTAACTCGATGGCAAGTTCGATCCCTTGAACTTAACTTGGGGAGAGACTTCTACCTTTACCTTAGGGTTCCTGGCTATCATAAATTTACCGGTTTTTATAGCTTTTTGGTTTTGTTGCAAGAGTTTGGCCTATTTTGGTTCTCTACCAGTTTTCTACGTACCTAAAGGGTTTGACGTTAGTCTTTTACAATTGCGAGTGCGTCTTTATGTTGAGTTGATCACGGTCTTTATACGTCGAGCGGTGAAAAAGACTATGTTTGACTATTACCTACATATCCACTTATTGATGTTCATAATGTTTATATACTTAGTTATATCTTAATTTTATTATAGTGGTGATACTTATTCTTTATATTATTTTCTCTTATATTATTTTTTTTATCATCTTATTTGCTTATCACTTTGTCCTTTGATAATTATAAATTTTCAAAACCTTTTTTTCCCTTTTTTACGCACGATTACTAGATCGATTCCGTCATACTTACAGGTTTTAGCTTATCGTGCTAGGTTGTGTGACCTCTCAAGACTCAAGTGAGAGATGATTGACTTCTTTTTCATTGTTTATTATTTTATAATGCATATTTTCGCAAGGCCTTGTTTAACACAGTCGATAAACATACCCTAATAAGTTCTGCATGGATACTTGATAGACATTAGCAAAAAAAAAACACAGTTGTCCACAAATCCAACCAAGTGTAACCCATTACTTTTCTTTTCACAGTATTTGTTACCTTCATATTTGTCACTTGGTCATCAACATCCTTTTCCATGACCTTGGGGTTAATTACCCTCTCCTTTGTTAGATATTTCCTGATTATTTCACAATTTCTTAATTAATCGATATTTTCTGATTTGATTTATCAGTTGCTGTTTTTTAGGAGTTTATGGGCTGTTAGTTCAGAGAGGATATTGCAGCAGTATGTTAGTGTTGTTAGTGGTACTAATTTAGTGTTGAGTCAGTTATGTTTTAGCCTATAAAAGTTTGTTTGAGACTATGAAGAAATATCAAGTATTATTCAGCCAACGTTTCTTGCTCTCTTCTGTTTTTTCTCTATAATCTCATAACAGTGGTATCAGAGCTTTGATCCTATCGTCCTCTATTTCAGATCTGAGTGTAAACACATTAGAAATTTTTTGTGTTTTTTTCCTCTCCAATGACTGCAGAAACAAATTTCGTGCAAGCCTCTATCCCACGCTTTGATGGTCATTACGACCATTGGAGTATGCTAATGGAAAAATTTTTACGCTCTAAGGAGTATTGGGGTGTTGTTAATGGTGGAGTACAAGAACCGGCAACAACCGCAGAGTTGACGGCTGCTGAGAAAGCTGATCTGGAAACAAGAAGATTGAAAGATCTCAAGGCAAAGAATTACCTCTTCCAAGCCATAGATCGCCCCATCCTGGAAACTATTCTTTGCAAAGATAGTTCCAATTCTTTGCAAAAATAGTTCCAAGGATATATGGGATTCTATGAAGAAGAAGTATGAAGGATCAAGCAGAGTGAAGCGTGCACAACTTCAAGCATTGAGAGGCGACTTTGAGTCACTGAAGATGAAGGATAAAGAGTCTGTCACTAGTTACTTAGGGCAAACGATGGAGATCTGCAACAAGATGAGAAATTATGGCGAGAAGATGACTGACGTCGTCATAGTAGAGAAAATTATGCGGAGCATGACTTCGAACTTCAACTACATCGTTTGTTCAATCGAAGAATCGAAAAACATTGATGATCTTTCCCTTGATGAGTTGCAAAGCTCCCTATTGATGCATGAACAAAAGGTGAACAAGAACTCTTCAGCAGAAGAGCAAGCGCTGAAGGCATCTATCAACACCCCGTTCAACAACTTCAGAGGAAGGGGAAGAGGAAGGGGTCGTGGTAGAGGAAGAGGAGGTCAAGGCAATCGAGAGGTTCGAGGAAACAGAGATTGTGACTCCAGCAGAAATTTCAGCAATAACAGTAGTCAGAGCAAAGGCAACAGAGGACGAGATTTTGACAAGTCAAAGGTAGAATGCTATAGATGTCATAAATTTGGTCATTATGCATATGAGTGTCATTCCAAGCTGCCTAAGGAGGAGGAAAACTCACACTTCACTAAAACAAAGGAAGGAGAAACTTTGTTGATGACATTCCAAGACGGAAAGAAGTCTAAAGCAGATGTTTGGTATGTGGATACAGGTTGCAGTAACCACATGACTGGAAGTAAGTCTTCTTTCTCTTATTTAGATGAAGATTTTCGCTCCACTGTAAAATTTAGGGATGAATCCTTTGTGAAAGTAATGGGGAAAGGAGATATAAAGATAAAAACCAGAAATGGTTTTGTGGAGACAATTTCAGAAGTTTTGTATGTGCCTGATTTGAAGAGCAATTTACTGAGTGTTGGCCAATTACAAGAAAAGGGATATATTATTACTATCAAGTCAGATGCTTGTGAAATTTATGATCCTGTCAGAGGTGCTATTGCACTTGTTCCAATGAGTGCAAACAGGCTATTTTCTTTAAAGATTGAAAGCATTCAATCTAGTCTAATGGCTGAAGTAAGTGAGCCGTCGTGGTTATGGCATTTTAGATATGGGCATCTGAATTTTGGAGGGTTGAAAACTCTTCAGCAAAAGAATATGGTAACAGGCCTTCCAGAAATTACAGCTCCTACTCAGATGTGTGAAGATTGTGTTGTTAGCAAACAACATCGGAATCAATTTTCCAAGGGGAAATCATGGAGAGCAAGAAAAGCTCTAGAGCTCGTGCATTCTGATATTTGTGGCCCCATAAAGCCATCTTCTAATGAAGGTAAAAGATATGTAATTACCTTCACTGATGATTTTTCTAGAAAAACGTGGGTTAATTTCTTACAGGAAAAATCAGAAGCATTTACTGCTTTCAAAAGCTTTAAAACTCTGGTGGAAAATGAAGTTGAAAGATCCATCAAAACACTTAGAACGGATCGGGGTGGTGAGTACTGCTCAAAGGAGTTTGAAGCATTTTGCGAAGAGAAAGGGATTCGAAGAGAGCTTACAGCTGCATATACACCGCAGCAAAACGGTGTTTCTGAGAGGAAGAACAGAACAATCCTCAACATGGTGAGAAGATTGCTAACAAGAGGCAAAGTCCCGAAGAATTTCTGGCCAGAAGCGATAAATTGGAGTGTCTATGTTTTGAATAGAAGCCCAACCTTCGCTGTTCAAAATATGACACCAGAAGAAGCCTGAAGTGGTAGAAAACCTGCAGTAGATCATTTTCGGGTTTTTGGTTGCATTGCATATGCTCATATTCCTGATGTCAAGAGGAAGAAGCTCGATGACAAAGCTGAAAAGTGTGTCTTTCTTGAAGTAAGTGAGATATCAAAGGCATACAAATTATACAATCCACTCACAAAGAAAATTGTGATAAGTAGAGATGTGACCTTTGATGAAGGAAGCACTTGGGATTGGAATGGGTTGCAGCCTACCCAAATCATTTATGATAGTGACGCAGAAAGTTCAGCAGCTGACGCCAGCCAGAGGAAAATATCAGTTAAAACGACAACAACAAATATCGGTCCGACCAATGCCGTACCTAGTTCAGCAGAAAATCAATTCATTCGGTGGGTCAGAAGAAGGCCGAATTGGATGGGAGATTATGAGGTAACTGGATTAAATGAAGAGATTACTTATTTTGCTTTGTTTGCTGATTGTGATCCAACAAGTTTTGAAAGTGTTGTGAAAGAAGAAAAATGGCAAAAGGCCATGGATGCTGAGATTGATGCTATTGAAAGAAACGACACGTGGAAATTGTGCAATCTACCGGAAGGTCACAAGACCATTGGTGTAAAGTGGGTTTTCAAAACAAAGCTAAAAGAGAATGGAGAAGTTGACAAGTACAAAGCTCGTTTGGTAGCAAAGGGTTACAAGAAAGAGTTTGGAGTCGATTATACAGAAGTATTTTCCCCGGTGGCAAGGCATGACACAATTAGATTGGTGGTTGCATAGGGTGCTCAGAATTCTTGGCAAATTTTCCAGCTTGATGTCAAATCAGCTTTCTTACATGGATACTTGGATGAACAGGTATTTATTGATCAACCACTTGGTTATGTTAAATTTGAAAATGAGCATAAAGTTTATAAGTTGAAGAAAGCTCTTTATGGGCTAAAGCAAGCTCCAAGGGCATGGTATAGTCGCATTGAAGGCTATTTCTTGAAAGAAGGTTTCATTAAGTGTCCTTATGAGCATACACTCTTTGTTAAGAGTGGGGATAAGGGAAAACTGCTTATTGTTTGTTTGTATGTTGATGATTTGCTATTTACTGGAAATTGTGCTATTATGTTTAAGGAGTTTAAGAGATCTATGATGAATGAGTTTGAAATGTCAGATCTTGGTATAATGCATTACTTCCTTGGCATAGAAGTAGTGCAATCAGGTGATGGAATTTTTATTTCCCAAAAGAAGTATGTCAAAGATATTCTGAAAAGGTTTCAGATACAGGATTGCAATCCTGTTAATACTCCAATTGAGTGTGGTTTCAAGCTACACAAAGATCATGATGGAAAGAAGGTGGACAACACATTCTACAAGTAAATTGTGGGAAGTTTGATGTACTTGACTGCCACAAGACCGGATATTATGTATGTTGTTAGCCTAATCAGTAGGTATATGGAGAATCCTACAGAACTGCATTTGTTGGCTACTAAGAGAATCCTTCGGTACTTGCAAGGAACCAAGGATTTTGGTCTGTACTACAAGAAAGGTAACCGGGCAACTTTGTTGGGATTTACCGACAGCGATTATGCAGGAGATCAAGATGACAGGAAAAGCACTTCAGGGTATGTGTTTATGCTTGGTACAGCTGCAATTTCTTGGATGTCAAAGAAGCAACCTATTGTCACTTTGTCAACCACGGAAGCAGAGTTTGTTGCAGCAACAATTGGTGCATGTCAGGCCATGTGGCTCAGGAAAGTTCTTGAAGAGCTGAATTTCAAGCAACCTGGACCAACTGAAATTTACTGTGACAACAGTTCAGCGATCAAGTTGTCACAGAATCTAGTGATGCATGGAAGAAGCAAGCATATTGATGTGAAAGTTTATTTCTTGAGGGATCTTAGCAAGTATGGAATAGTGGATCTCATTTTTTGTCGAAGTGAAGAACAAGTTGCTGACATTTTCACCAAACCACTCAAGAAGGAGTCATTTATGAAGCACAGGAAGCGACTTGGTCTTTGCACCATGGAAGCATTAAACTGATGTTTGCAAACTTCAGTTTAAGGGAGGATTTGTTAGATATTTCTTGATTATTTCACAATTTCTTAATTAATCGATATTTCCTGATTTGATTTATCAGTTGTTGTTTTTTAGGAGTTTATGGGCTGTTAGTTCAGAGAGGATATTGCAACAGTATGTTAGTGTTGTTAGTGGTACTAATTTAGTGTTGAGTCAGTTATGTTTTAGCCTATAAAAGATTGTTTGAGACTATGAAGAAATATCAAGTATTATTCAGCCAACGTTTCTTGCTCTCTTCTGTTTTTTCTCTATAATCTCATAACATCCTTTTCTCCATATCTATGTATTGCACCATGTTACCCATTTAAACATTACATTTGCTTATAATTAACCCATATTTCGTTATCAACCCTCTCACACTATACATTGAATCTTCATATAAATAACAGACATGGATCACACAAACATGATTTTCTTATTTGTTTTTTTCCCACCTTCTTATCGTTGGCCTGTTAGTACACTGATTATGTCCTCGACTTGCTGACCATTGTTGTTAAAGATGATTTTCTTGTTTTTAAAATATTTTTGACAATGACTTATTGTTGTCTTAGCAATTTTAGATATTTATGAAAACATAATCATTCTAAAGTTTTGTACATGTGACAAATTTTGAACTATTTGATTTGATTTTATCAATTTATGTGCTCACCATTTTATTTTCCGTTTTAGTATTTCATTATTAGAAGATTGTTACAAAAATTTAGTCCAAGTTGAAAGAGCCCACAACAACTGTCAAAGTGAAGCTCTTGTATGTGAGCTCTCATGGTCGAAATATTTTTTGTACTGAAATGTCAAAATCAAAGTCGACAAAAATACAAAATCCGTCTACGTAGCACAAACAAAAACCAGCCTACACAAGAACAAACCTTTATAGTTCAAACTTCACATTAACCCACACAAATAAAATCCAAATTACACTATTTTTTCCCCAGAGTTCATCAAATGTGATCGGATATGCAACAATATTGTAAAATGTGTCATATATTGTTTGATCTTTTAGTTTATATTTATTTATTAATTTATATATTTATTTACTTATATATAAAGGTTTTCGAGTCAATAGAATAATAATCAGGATTAAAAGGTGAAGCCTTTTATCATCTACGTACTACATTTTAATAATCGTAATATGTAAGAATGTAAGAATTAAAATGGTAGTCTACTCTAAAGCACGGGAGCGGGCGGGGCCCAAAGGATCTAAGTTGGGCCGTCAGAGAAAATCTAAAGGTTTTGAAGAGCTTCTATTTCCCGTGACGAGGTCTACCATAGTCACGCCGCACCTCACGCCTTCTCTTTCTCAGTTTTTCCAATTATAATATTTTTATTGTTTTTAAAAATTTTTGGCTGAAATTTGCGAGATGACAAGTTGACAACTACAAGTCTACAAGAAGGTGATGTACTGATGTATCGCCATCAATAAGTTGATTAGAGATTATTAGTTTATTTTTACTGCTACCACAATACAACTAAAATAAAAATAAATAATTATGCATAACGTTAGTTAATTAGGTGCACTATTACTAATCCACCCGGTTTCGTATAGGACATTCTGATTGTGGGGGTTGTGGAGGGCTCGGTCATTGCATATGTTTCTAACATCTTTGAGACTAAAAAAAGTACCGGAGGACCTTAACAAGGCTTCTTTCAGCTATTTTCATTTATCGTTGAAGTTGGTAAACCGGAAATAACCAACAATTTAGACCCATCGCTTTGTGCAATGTGTTCTATAAGATCATGTCTAAAGTGTTGGTCCATAGACTTCAACGCATTATAGGATAACTGAAAAGTCCAGCTCAGAGAAGCTTTATTCCGAAAAGGTTTATTCAAGATAACGTTGTGCTTATGTAAGAGATTATACACTCTATACAAAGGAAGACTTTTGGTAGAAGGTTTTAGGTCCTGGAGCTTGATCTTGAGATGGCTTATGAACGTCTAAACTGAGATTTTGCTTGCTCAACGCTTAGAGATGTGATTTTTCCGGAATGCTGGATTGATATTATCAATGAGCGCAGGTGCACAACCATTATGAGTCTGAATGGTGTGGTTACCAAATATTTCAAACCGTCTAGAGGGATCTTACAAGGGTATCCCACATCCTTGTATATTTTCATTCTTTTTATGGAGAAATTTCTATAATCTCATCAATAAGTTAAGCGGTAAAGGATGGTGAATGGTGTCCTATCAAACTTTCTAGGAATGACGCCCTTCTATCTTAAATCTTCTTTGCATACGACATCACCTTGTTCGTGGAAGCTTCTAGTCACCAAATGAAAGTTATCATAGAGGTGGTTAATAAGTTTTGTGTTTCCTCGGGCCAAAAGGTGAGCATAGCCGAGTCCCAGATTTTCGTATCCCTTAACGTTGTGGTTGTTATGAAAAAGGCATGGGGGCAGTCATTGGTACACAAGTCCAAATAACTTTGGCGATTACTTGGGTGTTCCACTACTCAAAGGTCGCATCATTGAAGGTTGATTTGCATCTCTGCTTAACAAAATTTAGAGTTAAATTATAGGTTTGAGAAGAGGAACCTCAACTTCAAAGGGAGAGTGACACTTACGAAATCACTGCTTGCTTCTATTCCCAAATCTATTATGTCGACAATTCTGCTCCCAAAACAAACATGTGATAACATTGATAATCTTTGTAAAGACTTTATTTAGGGAGACATTAATTGAGAGTAGCAAGAGAATGCACACCACCCCGGGAGTCTTTTTGCAAACCTAAGTTGATAGGTGGCCTCGGTCTTAACCGTATGATGACTCCAAATAAGGCATTGGTGGGGAAACTGGGTTGGAGGCTCTTAACTAGCAACTCATGCATGTGGATAGCGGTGCTAAATGCCAAATATGTTAGGGAAACCGGCCTCAGACATGGGTCGACTTCCCCAACATGGAGAAGAATTGAGGTTGTTGTTAAAGAGATCTTGACAAGAGGTACTCATTGGATCGTCAGGGTTGGAAATGATACACATTTTTGGTTGGACAAAGGGATTGGTGATAAGCCGTTGGTGGATTCTGCTTTGTATGGGATAGATATTACGTACAACTGCCGAACTAAAGGTTATTGGCTATTGGTTAGAACAGGCCGGGTGGAACTGGAATGCGTTGGAATTGTCTCTCTTAACTACGACACTCAAGTTGTCAACGATACGACTGTATGACAACATAAAGGATGTGCTTACTTAGGCTCTTTCTACCTCTAGTGTCTATATTGTGAAGTTTATGTTGTGAAGTCTACAATATTTGGTCTTTTCTTCATTGGTTAAGCACTCGCCCTTTAGAACTTAACTTGCTAAAGGGCGGGTGTTTAACCAATGAAGAAAGAACAATAAGACATCTATCCCGAAATGGTAAATATACCAACTATAGTGGCTGCATGGATTCTCTAGAGCATTTGTTTCACGAGTGCCCCGAGACGGTTTAGAATGTGGAAGGAGTTGCATGCCGAGAAGATGGTTCATAACTTTTTCAACATTCCCTTTGCGAGTTGACTCAAAGGTAATATCACTTGCTTTGCTCAATTTAATAATGCTACAATGCGAACAAACCTTTTTGCAAATGCTCTACGACAAACATAGAAATGGGGAAACGACATAATATTCAACAATAGTGATAGACTTCCAGATAGTCACAATGGAATTATTGAAAAAACCTCAAGCTATCTAAAGGCTTGGAAGATCCACAACAGTACCATGAGTGTAGGTTGCAAGATACCGATCCTTGTCAAGTAGTGAACGTCCCCTGCGGGATGGATCAAAGTGAACATGAATGGTGTTGTGAAGGATCATGGGATTGCTACTATGGCATGTTTAATTAGAAACGAGTTTGGCAAATGAAAATGGGGTTTTATTCACAAACTCGGGATGTGTACGGTGTCTATGATTGTGTTGTGGGGCATTTTGCATGACCTTGAGATTGCTTGGGAATGTGGGGCTAGGAAGGCAGTCTTAGAATCGGGCTCTTAGCTAGCTATCACTCTTCTTAATAACAATATTCTCCGCTACCACCCCCTCTCCAGCCTGATATCCAAGTTCATCACGTTTTTCATGAAGCAAACTATGCGGCGGATTATTTAGTTGTTCTTGCTTTTTATTTTCATACCGGTTTTCATGTATTGGTGACCTTCCCGAGGGTGTTATAAGTATTATTGATGTTGATGTTAGGGGTCGGGCAATCCTCCGCTTGATGACTACTTAAACCTTTTTTCTATATGTATAAAGCGCGACTAGATGCGCAGGAGACCACCGACTCTCCTTCACACAAAAAAAAAGTAGAATAGTCTACTAACCTTATGTATTAGACTCGCAAATTTTCAACTTTAGAATTAGCGACATTATTATCTCAATACACTTCCGCAAGTGCAAGAGGAACATATCAATCCATCTCATTGTACATTCAAGGTCATGTGCATATGAGTCTTCATGTCCAAACTCAACCCATACTAAAAACCAATTGAGACCTTATATAGTAGGACTAAAATCTTCTAACTTTAAACGTAGAGGGGCTAGAAGAGCTTCTCTAAGAATAAATAATTACATAAGCAAATCGACTAGATTATTTATTTGTACGTAAGAATTTGGTTTTGTGAATTGCATCCGCAAAATACAAGTGTTAGAAGAGCTTCTCTATGAAAAATAAAATAAAATAAGCAAACCGAGTAGATTATTCATTAGTATGTAAGAATTCGGTTTCGTGAATTGCATCCGCAAAACACAAGTGTTTGTTTAGAATTCGGGTCTAATCTTTTTTCTTTTTTTCTATAAGAGTAAGTTGAAAAGGGGAGTCAATTTCTAGAAATTGGCCTTCCTAGAATATATTTTGGATGAGGTCTTTAACATCTAGCGAAATGATGACGTCGTCTGAATCCGGTAAGTATCTAAAGAACGCCAAATTTTGTCACGTACATGAAAAAGATTAGACCCAAATTTTGTCAAGTACATATTTACTTAGTTAATTATGTGAACTTATATTTATAGCAAAATATTTATGCAACTCAAACATTATATTAACCTACTTTGAATAAAACAAAAGGATATGACAGTGAACATTATATGAAGAAATCAAGAAATGTGATTGAAAATATGTCTTCACTTTTTTCCTCGCCATTGTCCTTATCATTGTGGATTTTCCTCTGGAAATTGGAAATTTTCCCAATCATGGCAGCCTTACAAATTGTAGCATGTATTACCAATCACTAGTCAACAACAATCAGTGTGCAATTTCTTTCTCTTTTCCAAGCATTATACCATTTTTAGTTTAGCGATTCAATACTTTCCACTGAGAGTTCGTCTTTTCTTACCTTAGTACTCTGTACGGTTTAATCAATTATTTGACACTAATTTAGATTTTATATATTTTAAAATTTTAAAAATTTGCAACTATTAAAATTAATCCTTCATATTTATTTTATGTATTACAAATAATCCTTCATATGTACAACTCCTAGCCGATCCGTTCGGCATGGCCGGGTATGAACTAGGAATGATGCTTGAAATGGCTTCCTGTCCGACTAGATAGCCCGTATATTTATTTTATGTATTAAATATATAAGTTTAATATTTAGAGAGTTAACAGACTTAAACCCCTGTCGGTGTATGCAGAGGAGGAAGGTGTGTGTAGAGGAGGAAAAGACAAATATTCAACAAGAGCTGATTTAGCCTAATATGAATTTCTTTCGTCACAAATAATTTACTAGCACCAGTGAACCACTGATCAAAAAGAAGATTTAAGAGAGATTATTCATCGATCTAGTGGTTGGCGAATCACTGATCAAAGAGCGAGTAGCCGCCAGATTTCATGATTGGTGGGATCCACATATATAATTTGAAACTAAGTGTTTAATAAATGGATCGATCACGCGGATCTGTCCCCATACTCATTCCGCATGCGCCCTATATGATAAAGTTTTGCATTTTGTATGTGCCCGGCCTCTTTCTCCATGTTTCAAATTTGGGATGAGCGACCACGATCGATGAGCCTCGTATTTGTAGGGGTTAGGTTTAGGGCGCACTCGTAATGTGCCTCCGAAGTGAATTTGTAATGTGTCTACAACCCATTCTCGTAATCTTTTTACAGTGGGTGATTGATCGTAATAGGTTTGGGTAAATAACATCCCAACAAGAATATAACGTTTCTGAAAATATGAATGATTGTTATTTTAATCAACTATAGCACCTGATATGGCCCAATACTATCAGTAGGAAAAGTTAGGCCCAAACACTTGCAGATAGCTTATAACAAATAGGCCCAGGCCCAGCCCATTCAGGAAGTGGTAAAAGAAAATTTAGGCCCATGTAGTTGTAACCATTAAAGTATCGTTCCTCCATTTCTAGGGTTCTTCCTGCGTTCCTGCACTTGTTCTTCCTCCTCCAGAAACCACAGGTCGCCGTTCTGCAACCTCAGAACTCCAAGATGGTACCACTCTCAAACCCTCTACCTTCTCTTACACTATTTCTTTTTCTCTTATTCATTGATTTCTTTCTCTTTCGGTACAGCCGTCCCACAAGACCTTCATGATCAAGAAGAAGCTGGCGAAGAAGATGCGCCAGAACCGTCCCATCCCATACTGGATCCGTATGCGTACCGACAACACTATCAGGTAAATTTTCATTATAATTCCATTCACTCTGTTGTATGTTGGGATAGATTTCGTGTCGTGGAATGAATTTGAATGTGACTTTTCTCTTTTTGGGATTTATTTTAGGTATAATGCGAAGCGCAGGCACTGGCGCCGTACCAAGCTTGGATTCTAAGGTGTTATCTACAGATTGCTGCTATGTTCCTTTTTGGATTAGTTTGAAACTAGCTTTTAAGTTTGTTTTGTATTGAGACAGCCGTTTTGGGTTGTAGATGTGATGCTTGATTTTCGAGTAGTCACCGTTGCTGGAACTCATTGGAGCTGTTGATTTTGGATTATTGTCTCTGTTTGTTTTTTATATATCGATTTTGACTCTGCTACAATTCTATGTGATCGGAAGTTGTTTCTTCTTAATACCAAAATGCTAAATTCGTAAAATATCGTAGGTTTGAATCCAACGCTTTTGCAACATAAAATTCTTGCAGCTATTGTTCCTCGCAGCTAATACCTTACATTTTCGGTTTCTTGCAGCTTTTGCAACATAATATTGTGTTTGATCCTACGGTAATGATTCAAATTTGGATACAGGGATACAAATTTACTTGTTTTCAATTGGGTGTATTGTGTTATGCTGATTGAAGTTATGATAGCATTTAGCTTTGTCATTCATCTTTCACACTCACTAATGGCTCTTCTGATGGATGATCGTTAAGCAGCTGAATTTTGCATTTCATAAAGATTAGATTTTGCACTTACCTTTGTTTTTTTCAACTAGGTCGTTATTTCTTCTCTAATGCGACTTTTCTGCTTCGACCACCTCCATAGTAATGTCAGTTTAGAGCCTTCTGAATAGGGGTCTCAACCAGACTTGTTAGATTCGGATCAGATTAGAGCTTTTTGAATAGTTGTGTCAAAGAGATGGGTTAGGCTTGGCCGTTCGGGAAACCATCCCGTTTAGCAAAATGCCCTTAATTTCTCATTGGGCTATCTGTTCTTAATCAAAATATTGAAATATACAGTTTATCTGTTCTCAATTATAAAAAAAAAAAATTGTTTATTGTGAGAATGTTAATTTTTTTTATCTTTAGAAATCTTTATGTTGTAACATGAACAAAGATAACTATTGAACTCATTTGTTGATGATTTATGAAAAGCTATTAAAAAAAAATTATAACGTATTATATTAATGTACTTTATATATTTTTATTTAACCTTTCACATTCTTTAGTCGTAGATTTTGTAATTTTATCCTCAGATGCAATTTTAATATTATTTTTTAACGTAACATTATTTTCCTCGCTTAATCCTCAGTGGGTAATCTTCGAATCTGTGATCGACAATATTCAAAATGCATGAAAACCAGCTTTAAACATGTACAACCCGTGATGAAGTTTAAAAACAGCTATAAACATGTACAACTCATGATAAAGTCGTTGAAACGAGTCTAGAAGAACTGCAAGTATGCACAACATTCAAGGTAAAATGGCATCTTTAATTTGCTCAATGTACAATGCCGGTTAGCAAAAGCTCATAGGACAAGAGAAACCAAGGACAAGGCATATAACGTCAAACTGCTACTAAGTCTCGACACATTCAAAACTGTGCTAATTATGTTTACACCGTCTCCTGATCTACATTCAAGGTGGATGCATCAGATGCTGGATTCTGTCGATTCCTCAGGGTGCCTCCGAGTTGAACCGGAACTAGAGGAATCAAAGAGTGCAGTACATCAGTTATCAACGGCCTATAACTCGGTTCTGGCTGCACACATAACACAGCCACTGCAGCAACCTACACATACATAATAGAATGTTGAACATCTGCATTTTGGTTAAATCCATAAATATAAGATGTTAGTATACGAACTTGATACAAATGCTTCAGGTCCATGGTGTCTTGAATAGCAGGATCAACAATATGTGGAAGCTTTGATCTATCGGTTAACTGCGGCATAGCCCATGTGACAATAGATTGACACTGAACAGGCGATAGTTTCTCGACAGGCTTTCTTCCTAATAGAAGCTCCAGAAGTACCACTCCAAAAGCGTACACGTCGCTTTTCTCTGTCAATTTACCTGTATCATAAGAAAACAATCAATGACCTCATCAACACCACCACCTGTTGATATGTACAATCTGTTACTTGTTGCCAAAACAAACAATATTGATCTAAATGAAACCATCTCCAAATGGTGTTCAGTGTATACATCTATCCTAGTTTGGTCCATACCAGGAAACAAAGGTCCCACTCATTCCTATGGTGTTAAATGTCATCTTCCTAGAAAGGAAATCTTGAAAGATTGCTAAATATGTATTGAAATCTGTATCATATGTGAAACCATTGATTTAAACAATAAGGGAATGAAATCAATTAGCTAATAATAGGGATTTTGTATGATCATGCAAATTTTGGTAGCCAGAAACTGCATCCAGCAATAATGCATCACATTGCTTCTGCCTACCATGATAGATCAAACAACTACTTCTAAGGATTCTACATGTGCACCCATATGCAAACATAAATAACGTAATAAATAAAACAAATAAATAATATATATAATTGTGATGAGTATACACTATATGACGACAGTATTGTATGTATATTCATGACTGTCTAAAGATTAGGAGCATAATGTAACAGTAAAAATAGGTCATACCATCTAAAAGGTACTCAGGGGCGACGTAACCTAAAGTGCCAGAGAGCTTGAGGTTATTCTTGTTCTGAGATCCATCAATTACAGCAAGACCGAAATCCGAAAGCTATGGACAAAGACAAATGTATAGTGTTGGCAATGGACAGAGAAGTAGGTTAAACAGGAAAATACCCAGAGTTTATTGAACTGAGATTTATTGTTTATTGGATATCAGACAAAACAGAAGTACAATCAATTTGTTTATATGTTAATACCTTTGCATTGAAGTTGGAATCCAGAAGAATATTAGATGATTTCAGATCTCTATGAATCACAGGTGGGTTGCAATGCTCGTGCAGATATTCTACCCCTCTGTACAAAACCAAGAAATTTCAGTCCATTAATATACAACAACATAAAAGGTGAATAATGTTCAGAGAAGTTAAAGTTCACCTTGCTACATCAAGGGCAATTTTCATACGAATAGGCCATGTTAGAGCTGATCCTCGAGATGGTCCTGCAAATTTTGATAAGGCATTAAATTTCCTTCTTTGACAATTCACATGTTAAAAAAAAATATATGGTGACCACACTTGAATTTTGAAGGTTACCATGCAGCTGTGTCTCAAGTGATCCATTCTCCATCAATTCATAAACTAGATATCTCGAGTCCCCATGGATGCAATGACCAAGAAGAGCAATTATATTTGGATGCTGAATCTTATTTAACAAGTTAAGTTCATTCTGCATTCAATTTTTAATAGAATTGTGTTAACACATATCCCAATTCATAATATGCAAATAAACAATGATAAAATTGATACCTCGAATTCCAATTGAGCATCTTGACCTCCACCTTCTAATTTCTTCACAGCAACATAATAGTTATCCTCGAGTTTAGCCTTGTAAACACATCCAAATCCGCCGACACCCAACTTGTTGCGCTCATCAAAATTGTCTGTGGCGGTTTCTACTGTTTTGTAATCGAGAGATAGTGATCTTTTAGTATTATTATTCACCTTCAATGAAGTGAAACCATTTCTTGGCTGGATTGGAGGAAATCCTTTAACAGCATCTGCAATCATTTTAAAATCATGATCACTATCAGTCTGATTTTATGTATTGAATTTTAAGAAGAGAATTGATTTGAAAGTGATTACCTGAGCTTTTCCCCTTCTTCTTGTATGGTCTATTTGAGATCTTGTGATAAATCCATAAAGCTAGCAAAGACAAAATCAGCAGAATGATTGAAGCAGAAGCTATGATGAATGCAAGAGCCAATCTATGAATCCTTTTTGGTCCTCCAAATCTATCCATTGGACCTGCTCAGAAAGGGGACAAAAATCAAAAATAAAGAAAATATAATGAAGAAGAAAAAGATTGAGATCTTGGTTTCATTAATATGAGATAAAGCCCCAAATTTTATAGGTGAGAGAAATCAGGAAGAAAGAAAGGTGGATAATACTCATTTTAGGTGCATTAATTTCACAAGGAAAGAACATAAATTTGCTCCAAACTTAGAATTTGTAATTCTGTGTAGCATTTCTTAAAAAAGTTTGAATTTTGAAATTTGAACCTCCAGAGCAGAAATAGAGTGTTGGACCTAATTGAAACCCGTTACCGTCTTCTCAAATGTTCAATGGAGATGAAACTAATTGAAGCAATATTAGCAGCGAGAGGGCAAAAGCCACAAAACCCATTACCAAAAATCAACAAATGTACAAAACCCATAAATCAATTGAAAAGGACAGAAGGGGAGAGGGGAGAGAGAGTACCTGGAGAAGAAGCCGCCATTGTTGAATACATGGGAGAAAAGGGTGAGCTTAAAGGAGAAAGAGAAGAAGACATTGTTGAAACGGATGCAATAGAGAGGAATGAGCTAGGGAAGAAGAACATATAAGTGAAAACCCCCAAGTGAGAGCTCGTTAATTAATCAAGAACAAACTACAAACAAAAGAAGCTTCTTCATCTCATACTTTTGTCATCTTCCTTGTTTCGATGAATCTCAAGAAGAAACTACAAATATAAAGATTGTGTGAACATGGAGATTGGGATGTTTATGGCTCTTTATCATATGAGACTTGAGAGAGTGAATGAGATGGGGATTTTGGGAGGGACAACACATACAAAGTAGATAATTAATTAAATAAATAGAAAAGGCAACTATTTTCTTTCTATATTTTTATATTTATATGTATATCCCCTTGAGTCTTGACAATCATATATATTATTGTAATAACTTTTATTACATTGTCCTTACATTTCATACAGGAATAGTCAAACATCCATAGAGTAAATTAAGTTGATAAAACATAAAGTATCACCATTAATATCAAAATAATAAATAAAAATGACTCATTTAATTAAAACAATTTATTTATAATATTTATAATATTTGTATGGAAAAAACGTAAAAGTGTAACCCATGATATCCACAAACAAAAAGTGAAATGGTTGAGAAGCACGCAAGAGTTGTTCTCTTATCGATGCATCCCATTCTTCATGCTGCTTTGCTTCTCTTTTGCGTACTAAACAACGTAACAGACATTACAATTTCCCAAACTTACAACATCCAACACATAAGTTTCTCCTTTTTGCCTACACCTTTTTCTTCTTTCTTACATATTTACTATACACATTTCTAGTTATTCATGCAATTATACACCTTCTGCTATAATTCACATATATTCTTTCGAAAACTTAACTACTAATGATAATAATATCACGTCATATTTGGGTTACATGTTTTCTTTTTTTTTCTTTCTAAATATCAGAAACAATGTTTGTTGATATACATGACATGCATATTTTATAATCCTTTCGGTTTGAAAGGATCAGAAAAATTAAATTTACTAAAAATAGCAATAACAGAATCCGTTACTATCAGTGGCGGAGCCAGGAAATATTCGAATGGGGATACTGGACGACTTAATGAAATAAAGACAAAATAGTTCATTACTAATACGAAGTTTAGTACAACAAAAGAGTTCACTACTGTAAAGGGGACAAATCCCTCTTTCGGATCTCTTCATCTGAAAATATTGAATAATAACTTCATTGTCAATGCTTTTGAAAATTTCTTTCTAGATATAACAAACCAAACTGTCAGTGAGATATTCATCTCCCATCTTGTTGCGCAAATTTGTCTTGACTATACTCATCGCAGAAAATGCTCTTTCCACCGTAGCTGTGGCAACTGGTAGCACTAAAATCAACTCTATAAGACGATATACCAAATGAAACACTTTTTGATATCCACTCTCAACCATCTTCTTAGCGATATCTTCAATACTTTGCAACTTAGAATACTTTTCATCTCTCCTCATTTCAATAATCCACAACTCAAGTTGTTCTAAAAGCTCCCTTTGGTCACAATTTGGAGTTGATACCTTCTTCCGAATAAGAAACTTTTCCATATTGTAATCTTAATAATACAATTAACAAATCTTTCAAAAACAATCAAATTCAATCATCAAATTAAACCTAATCAAGTAATCAAACACTAATTTTCAATTCAATCAACAAATACCAAGAACTTTAACATAAATTTTCAATTCAATCAACAAATACCAACAAATTAAACCTAATCAACAAATACAACCAATTAAACATATTAATTTCTCAATTTGATTGATTTAATAGAAAACTATTGAAATTAAATAAGTAATTATACTTGATTTACTCAAAAACCTGCAGCGAGGAGCCAGTCATCCAGGAGCCGAGAGCACAGCCTGCATTTGTGCAGCACTTGAGGAGACGAGGAGTCGGAGGAGTTGAGGCTTGAGCAGCGGAGCAGCCTGCAGCGAGGAGCCGAGAGAGAAGGCGAGGTCGCGAGGAGCCGAGAGCTCGAGAGAGAAAGCGAGGTCGCGACTCGCGAGGGCACGCCTGAAGGCTGAGATCGCAGGCCGAGGAACCGAGAGGGGCGAGACTGCGAGAGAGAAGGTGAGAGGCTGAGAGCGCAGGAGGCGAGGAAGAACTGAGAGAGGCCAGGGACTGCGAGAGAGAAGGTGAGAGGGCCGGAGAGCCTGAGCCTGAGAGCGCAGAGGAATCGCGAGGGCGCCGGAGAGGAATCGCGAGAGAGAAGGAGAGAAGGTGAGAGGGCCGGAGAGGAATCGCGAGGGCGCCGCACGCCTGAAGGCTGAAGGGCCGTAGGTTTTTTTTTCCCCTCTTATCAAAACGACGTCGTTTTGGAAGAGGTTTTTTTTTTTTTACACTTGTCGATCCTTGATTGGGGGGGGGGGGCACGGTCCCCCTCCTTACCCGGCTTAAATCCGCCACTGGTTACTATAAAATAATACTATAAGAGTTTATACCTACAATGTCATTGTTAATATTTTTAAAAATGTATATGTATTTCTCATCTTCTTACTCATGTTTGTCTTTATATTTCAATCATAGAAAATGTTATTTTACAATAGTTGTAAGTTGTAATATTAAATATAACTTGATAAGAGTACAGGGTAAATTGATTAGATTATTTCTTGTGATAATTAAGATGAGAGATATTATCACAATATTCCGCAATAACAGAATCCGGGGTGATCATGAAGGGTCTGAAATACTCAAGAAATACTCGAGAGGAATCCGGAACACGACGAAATGTTCCGGAATATGGTAGAATATTCCGGAAGACGTCAGAACCATCTGGAAGGTACCGGAAGGATCGAGACAAGTCTAGAAAACGGCGGAAGTCTCTAGAATCGTGTAGAAGTTGGTGGGACAATCCGGATGGAGGCGGATTTTCCCGGAACACGGCGGAGACTTATAGATCTCAAAGGAGTCTTGAAGACTTAGTTATAGTCTTAGGGAGAGAGTTGAATTCCAGAACCTTCCCGGAGAGGAGGTCGTCAAGACTATAAATAAGGGAGGTCACCCCTCCTTTCCATCACCCACCACAATCCATCACACTCCAAGCATTATAGCTCTCTTGTAAAGATCTCATTTGTAAAGCTCTCTTGAGTAATATAAAGGCAAGGTTTGCCGACAAGTCTCCGAGTTGCCTAGCCATCTATACGGAAGCGCTCATAGTCAAGGAGCGTCGAGGAGTAAGGATGATCTTAGCTTGTCGGGGACGACAATATAGATAAGAGCCTTGCGGTCTGAGTTGGAGAATAACCGGCCCATGACAAGTGGTATCAAAGGCAAGGTTCAAACGATCGTTCTATTCGGGTGCCAAGCGCTTACAACGTAACCAATGGAGACAAATAGGCAAGGACACGGATCGAGAGGAGCTCTCCGTGGATCGTCAAGTGTTTGCAAGGAAGGTTGGTAATTAGGCAGGGACATAGAGCACGTTAAGGTCCGAGGGAAGACACGATGGCTAGTGGAGGTTGGCCCGGAGTTGATGACGAGGGCAAGAAGACCCCGAGAGAACCGTCAAGGGACATGGCAACATGTATAGAAGCCCGCTTAGAGAAGGCCGAGCGTTAGATTGGGGAGACGAGATACGCCGTTGAGAACTTCAATGGCCGAGTGGACGGCCTTCAAGAGGAAATAGACGGCCTCAAGGACAGATTTCAAGGAGCCTTAATCGAGTCACACGAGATCCTATATGAGTGGGATGATGCCTTAGAAGTCATGGTGACGACAAAGCGTGCAAAGATAGAGGCGTTAAGGAAGGAGCTTGAAACATGCAAGGCCGCCGCCAGGACGGGCATGTTTGCAATGGCGCCCACGCATAGGATGGAAGCACCCAAGCCGAAGGAGTTCTAGGGGGAACGGTCGGCTAAGGATGTGGAGAACTTCCTATGGGGCATGGAGCAATACTTCCGTTTCGTGGATATCACGAAAGATGGACGCAAGGTAAGTACCGCATCGATGTACTTTACCAATGTTGTCTTGCTATGGGGGAGGCGTAGGACTTGTGATAGGTTCGTGGGAACCCCTATCGCAACTTGGAGAGAGATCGTGGAGAAACCGATGAAACAATTCTACCCAACCTACGCCAATAACGAAGCACGAGCTAAGCTTCGTCGGCTTACGCAGCGTGGGATTGTGTGTGGGTATGTGAAGGAATTCTCGGAGATCATGCTTCAAATCTTTAACATGGGAGTAGAGGAGGCCCTCTTTACCGTTTTGGATGGCCTAAAGCCATGGGATAAACTTGAGTTGCAACGTCAAAACGTTTATACCCTCACCGAAGCGATGACGGAAGCGGACTCCTTGTTTGAGTTCAAAAGCGGAACGAAGTAATACTTGAAGGAGCATGGGTAAAAGTGTTTGAGAGAATCAAGACGACGAGTCATCGGAGAGTGATGACGATCGGTCCGTGGACCGGAGAAGCACGTCTCGCACGAAGTATGAGGGTTCCGTGGAAAGGAGGGAATTTCAACGAGACGACGAGGGTCCGTCGGAATGGAGGGGCAGGTTCAAAAAGGACAAGGGCGTGACAACGGAAAGACGCCCGCTTGAGTTGCTTCTTGTGCGGAGAGGAGCATCTCGTAAGAAACTGACCGGCAAAGAACAAGCTCGCCGCTATAGTCTTGGCCGAGCAAGAGGAAACCAAGAGGGAGCCGCTTAGGCTCGGGGCTATGGTAAGGAGTACCCCCCAGAGCAAGGCTAGTCAAATGTCTTAGGTGTGACGGTGATCATTTGAACTAGGGACTGCCCAAAAAGAGCGAAGAGGAAAGTGTCGCCGCCTGAGGAGGAGCGGGATGAACGGGTTGTAAGTCTCGGGGCCGTAAGTACATGCAATGCTCCTAGACCAGAGGAGAAATAGTCTAGAGCACCCGGGGCATATGAGGACGAAAAGCCGCCCGAAGACACCGTGGAAGACAAGGCTAGCCCATTGCGGGAAGAGATGCAACAAGAGCCATCGGGAGAAGAAGTTGGCACATTGCGGGAGGAGAAATAACATGAGCCGTCGGGAGAAGAAGTTGGCAGGTTGCGGGAGGAAACGCGATGGTTACCTTCGGAAGACAAGGCCTCTTTGGGGAAAGAGGTTGACAAGGCCTCTTTGGGAAAATAGGTTGGCAAGGTCGAGGAAGACCTTAAGAACGGACTCGCAACAAGGACGTTGTAAAAACAAGTGGGGGAGTATGTCACTGACTGCTTTTCCGTGACGATGTCAAGACCGGCAAAACAAGACGACTTGCCAAGAGGTGTCATCAAGGCACCATTTGACAAGGCCAAGAGAAAAGCTAGACGAAGACCTTGTCAAGATGGCACACTAAGAAAACAAGGAGTATTCCGGAAATATCCGGGATGATCACAATGGGTCCGGAATGCTCGAGAGGAATCCAGAACACGACGGAACGTTACGGAATATGGTAGAATATTCCGGTAGGCTACGGAATATTATAAAAGATGTCGGAATCATCCAGAAGGATCCCGAAGGATCGAGACAAGTCTAGAAATCGGCGGAAGTCTCTAGACTCGTGTAGAAGTTGGCGGGACAATCCGGATGGATGTGTATTTCCCCGGAAGACGGCGGAGACTTCTAGAACTCAAAGGAGTCTTGAAGATTTAGCTAGAGCCTTAGGGAAAGTTCTAGAGTCGTTTGGATAAGATTAAGCTAGGAAGGATTCGGAATGACCTAAGAGAAATGGATTCCGGAACCTTTCCCAAAAGGAGGTGGCCAAGGCTATAAATAGGGGAGGTCACCCCTCATTTTCATCACCAACACAATCCACCAAACTCCAAGCATTATAGCTGTCTTGTAAATATCTCATTTGTAAAGCTCTCTTGAGTAATATGTTATCCATAAAGAGTAAAAAAGAAAAAGAGATAATCCTAGGAAAAACGAAAGAGATAATTGAGATATTTTTAAAAAAAATCTTAGGAAAAAGGAAAGAGATAACATATTGAGTATTATGGTCAAGTATTGACATATTGGTACCACACTTGAGTATTAAGATACATAAAAAATTAACATATTGGGTATTAACATATTTTGTATCACACTTTGATATCATGTTGGGTATTAAAGTATTGGATATTACGCTGAGTATTAACATATTGAGTATCAAACTTGAGTTTTAATATATTAGGCATTACGGTTGGATTTTGACAAATTGGGTACCACACTTGGGTATTAAGATATGTTGGGTAGTAACATATTGGGTATTAAGTTGGGTATTAACATATTTTGTATCATACTTGGGTATTACATTGGACAATAATATAATTTGATATTATGTTGGGTATTAATATATTGAGTACAAGAATTGGATATTAAGATTGGGGGTTGATAGACTTACCGGTAATGTTCTTTATTCATCACCAGTATTACGCACTTCATGTGTGTAGTTGTTGTGATTACGAATAGATTTTTGATGGTACGTTTAGAAACCACCTGGTAACAAAATAAAAGATTGTTTGCCTTCTTCCTAGGATCATTAATAATATCATTTAACTAAACAATTTATTTTCTTTTTTTTCCTAGGATTATTTCAAAAGATCACTCATTTATATAAAGTGTATACTTTGTACACTATAAAAAGAAATTAAAAAATCTAACGCAATATTTTTTTCCTTGATTAAAAATAAAGAAAATAATTTTAAAAAAAAATTCTTCTTAATTTTGTGTTGATAATACATAATTGTATTGTCAATATTTGTTGACAATTTATAATTGTACTATCAACAATAACTTTTTTTTTACCACGATGCTACCTAGCAGTGTAAATCATTTGTCTCAACTTTGTGTTTTACTTCTCTTATTAGATATATTAGCGCAGTCTCTCTTGCATTTCTGATTCATTTGTATGGGCGGCCTTTCTTGTGAGGAGCTACATCTTTCATTTCATGAAGGAGTGAGGGATTCATGGATATGGACCACGAATGGAGATAGACAGATTGACACTTCACCATCCAAGGATCGACCACTACAAGCTATTTGGGTTGAGTTCTTTCAGTCCGTCCTTTCAAATGAAATGGCGAATTTACAGCATTCTTTCAAGCTACTCTCGGGTTGAACGTGGAATGAGTGAAGGCTGAAGTAGTCCTCCGCAACCATCCAATAACGAAGAGAGTATCACACTGCTATCGCAACGAAGGACTTCGGTTGCCCGGTGAACTCCATAATCTACTCCATCTATTCATTTAGGTTGTGATAACATGATTTATCGACTTGTTTCACTCATGCATTTAGTTAGATTTCCCCTTTTCGCATTCATGTTTTGGGCTTAGTTTGTGCCATTTATGCTTGTTTAGTTCTACTTTGCAAGAATAGATGTCTACACACGCTATTTGTGGCTTTGTAGGTGATTTGGTACATTTTGGAGCTAAAACGACGTATTTGAGGATCAAACATCAAAGTGGACGCACTGGAGCGAGCTACGTGCACGGGAAAGGCGAGGAATCGAGCTAAAGACGCGAGGAATCGAGCTAAAGGCGCGAAGGAACAAAGAAGACCGCGTCTCGGACCGAGATGGACCGATCTCGGTCAGACCAAACCGAGATGGTCTAAATCTCGGCCGAGATTTCACATGGCTCGGCCGAGATTCCACTTGGCTCGGCCAAGATGGCCCTTGGCTCGACCGAGATGGCCTTGGCTCGGCCGAGATAGCCTTGGCTCGGCCGAGATGGCCCTAGCTCGGCCGAGATGGTTTGAGCTCGGCCGAGATTTCTCGATCTCGGCCGATCCCCGATGTGCTGACGCGATGAACTTCCTGTTGCTGAATCTCGGTCCCGACTGGCCCGATCTCGGCCGAGATTTCTGCCCGAGATTTCCTGTTCGGCGATTTTATCTTATTTTTGGATCGGTTTTGGCCCAGCCCGTCCTTTGTAAGGTTGTTGGCTATTAAAGGGAAGCTCTAGGTTATTTCTGAGAGTCCGAATTAGTCCGTTTCTTTTAGGGTCAGGTTACCCCATAGGGGAGAGCCGTCTCCTTCCTTTCCCTTCTTCTCCGCCATTGTTCTTCATTAGTTTAGATTCAAGATTCATACTTTCATATTCAGTTTTGTTTGAGAAGACTTTGTGGGATTCAAGATTTGTCAAGATTGCAAGTTTACATTTATTGAAGCTAAGTTCTATTATTCCCTTTTGTTATTAATTTATTTGTCTTTCTTTGATATGATTGTTATTGGCTAGAACCTTGTGGTTCCAAGGTTGACAAGGATTTGTTTATGCCTTTGATTATGATGGATTAGATTGTGCTCTGTTTTGGCTTTGAATTGCTTGAAATTCTAATGGTTGGCTCGGACTTGAACCTAGTTAGAATCCTTCTAGCTAGTAACCTAAGTTGGAATTGAGACTTACCCGGTGATATTCCTTCATAGATACATGAGAGACTGATCATATGTAATAAAGGTTTATCCTTTATTGGTTGAATGTGCTTAGATTCCTTTCTAAGTAAGGTAATACGTGAGACTTACCCGGTAATGGTTTACCTTTCCCTTAGTTTGTAATCTGGTTTGTTTAGAATTTCCTACCTCTCTACCTTGAGACTTACCCGGTAATAGGTAGTTGGTTTGGAACTAGATAGTCTTGAGACTTACCCGGTTTTAGACTGTCAGTCTAGAAACGTTCACCCCTGTGGCTTTTTTACCATATATCTTTATGAGTCTTCTTGAATCTATATGTATAAATAATGATCTTGAACCCTTGAAATCCATCTTCTGTCCTTTAACTTGATTATCTTTGTTTTCCCTTTTTGTTTGTTTGTTTTGACTTTCAATCAATAGTGACAATTGATTGCGAGTCCTTAAAACTCTTTCAAAACCTTTTTGACTTCTTTCCCTTATTTTTTCCAACTTCATCTCTTTAGTTGAGATCTATTATATATTTAATCATTGTTGCATATTAATCCTCTCAGTCCCTGAGATCGACCCTAGAATACTTACATTTACTGTGATTGACCCATACACTGTGGATTCGTTGCTATTTAGGGAATTATTTTCATGTTACAAATATAAACTATCCCTTCCTTGTTTTACTAACTTATAGGTCTTTATCATTATCGATAAAGGTTTATAGGGGTGTAAAATCAGCGAACAAGTTTTTGGCGGCGTTGTCGGGGACTGAGAAAGTTTAATTTGTTGTTTTTTATTATTTATAGTTTAGATCTTTCTGGTTACTTTTGATCTCGTTTTCTTTCTGTCTTTGTATTCTTCAAGTACAAGATGGCTTGGAATAACGGGTCTGGCTCTTGGAGGTATTATCAGGGTTATGTTTATAATCCTTTTGGAGAAACACTCAAACCCCCACAACCTCATATACAACCTCTGCAACAATCTCCCGAAGACCAGTTCAAGTTGATGTACGGAAATTTTATGAGAATGTATGACAGAGTAGAGAGGAGATTGTCTCGCAGGGATGAACCTCGAACGCTAAACGAATTGCGGAGTTCAAGAGAGAAATCTGAAAGCATCTTAACTCCTAGGGAAGAGGTTCATCCAAAGGAAGAGCGCATCGAGGATGAAGAGCTAACGAAGGAGGAAGACGGATCGGACAGCCCTATCCCGACCTCGACCGAGATTATTCCTATCTCGACCGAGATCCTTGTGCAGAAGGAAAATCTCGGCCTAATCCCTACAAATCTCGGTTGAGATTTCTTACATGGCTGCCCGAGATTTGCTGAAAATCGTCCTTGTGGCTTCCATCTTACTCGAGTTACGCCAAAAAACTGGAGGGTAGTGCCAAAGGAACCTCCCAAGGTTAGATTGAAGCTTCTCCCTGACCAAAAGAGCTTATCGTTCAAGTATGGGGTAACCCACAAGGTTATTATTCCATACCATCTTTTATTGCTGGAAAAAGTGGAAATCTTCCTACAGGACATGAAGAGAGTTCTCAAGAAGAAAATCTATGGGTCCTGTGAAGAGTGGTTAAAAGGGCTGGATGAGCAGTCCAAGGTATTTGATGTGAGCTAACACAACCATAGAATTGGGTCTGGCTAGGGACCTTAAACCAAGCGCTTCTCGGGAGGCAGCCCGAGGTAAGAGTCTTTTGTACTCTTGTTTTTGTTTTTGCTTTTGCGTTTCTGTGCGTTTTGTTTCTTTTGTCTTTTCAGGTTTTAGGTAATAAATGAAGAATAGTTGCTTGAAGGAGATTGCACAGCCGCTTATTTTCACTACCACTTCCATTTGGATGTACCATATCACTGATTTTTACATTGTGAGTATTCTTTTTCACTTCTATTTATTCTTCACATTGGGGACAATGTGAGTTTTAAGTATGGGGTGGGATACCCGCAATCTTTTAGCATGTTTCTTTTCTTGTCACACGTTTCCTTTTAGCTTGCATAAAAAAAATTGCTTCTAGGAATGACATGACCCCTATGACGATATTGTGTAAGTAAATTGACTTTTGATTATTACTTTTGAGCTCAATTTGATTTATGGCATATATGGGATTTGAATACTTTGCTTGAATTTTATGTGAATTATGAAAATTATCTTGTCTAGTTGGATTGAGTTTGGATAGTTGAAGCTTCATGATAAGTTCTTATACATTGCATAGGGATGATTTAGGCAATTCGACTTCATTCTTCTTCTATCTTTATCATGCTTAGCTCCTCAAACATGAAATCCATTGTCTCCTATCCAGGAATTAAGAATGTTTAGTTTGAAGGTGTGTGCTGAAATTGTTGTGTTGTGAATTGTTTGAAGAAGTTTGAAGGATGTGAAATGTGATGTGAAAAAGAAAAGCAGAGCTTATAAGGGATTGTTGGCTATGAAAGATGAGTAACTCGGTACCATTCACATAGCCGGGTGTTTGTGCCTTGCCAAAGTCTTATTAGTTTTAAAAACATTCCCTTAGAGTTGATTTGGTATGTGCATTTTGGTGTGAAGTACGTGAAGGAAACTGAACACCAAGGTTTCGGCTACTGTGCACCAATGCCTTTCACTCAGGAAAGAGAAAAGAAGAAAAGAAAGAAAAGAAGAAATCTGCAGATTATGAAAGGGTGGTAAATGTTGAGTTGAAAAGATGAAGTGTGTTGTTTCTTCTTCCCGGATTAGCACCACATGACCTAAATAACATCCTACCCTTATCACGTTTCTTGACCTCTATTTGCTAAGTCCTTTTGATCTATGTATACAAGTATTTGACTTGGCAGGCTTAGACTTGATTTTCTCATGAATATTAGATATTAGTAATTTTGATGATGAATATGAAATTCTTTTAAAGTATGATTATCCTTTTTATGCCTATTTCATTTGATCTTGATTGAAATATATCTTTAGCTATAAAACTTGCACTATTGAAGGTAATCATAATTAGAAGCACTTCGCGTTTTGTTTTTGTTTTGCATAGATAATTCATGTTATCTTATCTTAGATTCACTGCTTGCTTGAGGACAAGCAAGGATAAGTATGGGGTATTTTGATAACATGATTTATCGACCTGTTTCACTCATGCATTTAGTTAGATTTCCCATTTCCGCATTCATGTTTTGGCTTTAGTTTGTTCCATTTATGCTTGTTTAGTTCTACTTTGCAAGAATAGATGTCTACACACGCTATTTGTGGCTTTGTAGGTGATTTGGTACATTTTGGAGCTAAAACGACGTATTTGAGGATCAAACATCAAAGTGGACGCACTGGAGCGAGCTACGTGCACGGGAAAGGCGAGGAATCGAGCTAAAGACGCGAGGAATCGAGCTAAAGGCGCGAAGGAACGAAGAAGACCGCGTCTCGGACCGAGATGGACCGATCTCGGTCAGACCAAACCGAGATGGTCTAAATCTCGGCCGAGATTTCACATGGCTCGGCCGAGATTCCACTTGGCTCGGCCGAGATGGCCCTTGGCTCGACCGAGATGGCCTTGGCTCGGCCGAGATGGCCCTAGCTCGGCCGAGATGGTTTGAGCTCGGCCGAGATTTCTCGATCTCGGCCGATCCCCGATGTGCTGACGCGATGAACTTTCTGTTGTTGAATCTCGGTCCCGACTGGCCCGATCTCGGCCGAGATTTCTGCCCGAGATTTTCTGTTCGGCGATTTTATCTTATTTTTGGATCGGTTTTGGCCCAGCGCGTCCTTTGTAAGGTTGTTGGCTATTAAAGGGAAGCTCTAGGTTATTTCTGAGAGTCCGAATTAGTCCGTTTCTTTTAGGGTCAGGTTACCCCATAGGGGAGAGCCGTCTCCTTCCTTTCCCTTCTTCTCCGCCATTGTTCTTCATTAGTTTAGATTCAAGATTCATACTTTCATATTCAGTTTTGTTTGAGAAGACTTTGTGGGATTCAAGATTTGTCAAGATTGCAAGTTTACATTTATTGAAGCTAAGTTCTATTATTCCCTTTTGTTATTAATTTATTTGTCTTTCTTTGATATGATTGTTATTGGCTAGAACCTTGTGGTTCCAAGGTTGACAAGGATTTGTTTATGCCTTTGATTATGATGGATTAGATTGTGCTCTGTTTTGGCTTTGAATTGCTTGAAATTCTAATGGTTGGCTCGGACTTGAACCTAGTTAGAATCCTTCTAGCTAGTAACCTAAGTTGGAATTGAGACTTACCCGATGATATTCCTTCATAGATACATGAGAGACTGATCATATGTAATAAAGGTTTATCCTTTATTGGTTGAATGTGCTTAGATTCCTTAATAAGTAGGGTAATACGTGAGACTTACCCGGTAATGGTTTACCTTTCCCTTAGTTTGTAATCTGGTTTGTTTAGAATTTCCTACCTCTCTACCTTGAGACTTACCCGGTAATAGGTAGTTGGTTTGGAACTAGATAGTCTTGAGACTTACCCGGTTTTAGACTGTCAACCTAGAAACGTTCATCCCTATGGCTTTTCTACCATATATCTTTATGAGTCTTCCTGAATCTATATGTATAAACAATGATCTTGAACCCTTGGAATCCATCTTCTTTCCTTTAACTTGATTATCTTTGTTTTTCCTTTTTGTTTGTTTTTTTTGACTTTCAATCAATAGTGACAATTGATTGCGAGTCCTTAAAACTCTTTCAAAACCTTTTTGACTTCTTTCCCTTATCTTTTCCAACTTCATCTCTTTAGTTGAGATCTATTATATATTTAATCATTGTTGCATATTAATCCTCCCAGTCCCTGAGATCGACCCTGGAATACTTACATTTACTGTGATTGACCCATATACTATGGATTCGTTGCTATTTAGGAAATTATTTTCATGTTACAAATATAAACTCCCTTCCTTGTTTTACTAACTTATAGGTCTTTATCATTATCGATAAAGGTTTATAGGGGTGTAAAATCAGCGAGCAGGTTAGATCGGGCCAAATATACGATTTCTTCTTCGATTCACCATTCGACAATTATATCAATTAAAAATTGCAAAAAAAAACTTATGAAAAATAAAATACTTATAAATTTAGGATGGAATAAACCAATTAGAAGAATGAGATACGAAGTTGAGGACAAAGAAAGGTAACAAAAGTTTTGTGTTGACCTCACAAGACCCCTACATTAGATTATTGAACCTTCTTTTTTTTCCCTCTCAAATTACTCATTCATTTTCTCTCTCAAAACTTAATATTATTCACACCGTTTATGGATTTGTACCGTATACATTCATTTTGTACATAACATCCGTCAAACTTAGCTCCCAGAATTGGGACACGGCTATTCATAATTTTCGTCATCGACTACTCCTCAGGTAAAAGATCTCATTCAAAAAGATGTTTCAGACCGAAGAGTTTCAAGAAAAGAAAAAAAACCAATCTAATTTCCGTATAGTATAAAATAAATCACTTTTAAAAAAAATTAAAAAAAAATCTCAATACATCCCCATCCGCCGCTTAAAGAGGTCACCATCAACATTAACCGAGAATACACAAAGTAAATAATGATAATAGTTTACTTAATATGAATTAGTTCTACTAGAAGTTAATATAATCATATGTACAAAATATGTAAAATGAAATCTGAGGGTGATTTCATATTGTATATGACAATAATTTTATCATCATTTTAATTAGTAACAAATAAACTAAAACTCATGCAAAAATAAGGCGTTATGTAATATAAAGACTACATATGATGAGATTTGAAATGATTTTAATTACTTATATTTTATTATGTAATAGATAATTAGGGGGTTGTACACACATGACACATCGTGTCCATATGACTCCCATACATATACTAAAAAGGACAAAACTATCTTTAATTTTTTTTTAAGAAAGTACACGTACCCTGAGTCAAGAAAACTAAAGAAATATAGTGCACACATTGAAATTATTATAAAATTGTGGTGCTCCAATGCAAAAGTTGTAAATTTCGTTAAAGAAAATATTGACCACAATATAAGTTATAACAGCTAGATGTGCAAAAGAAATCCATAACAAATGTATGACATAATAAATGGTTTTTAACTCAAGGTTAGAATTCACGGGTTTTCACTAGTCTCATAATTTTTAAGAATTTAAATGTAATGGGACTTTACATTGAATTATGAAATTTATGGTCAATTTTTTTTAATTGAAATCTATATATAATAATAAAATAAATAAATAAAATAAGATGCATCTTGAGCTTGTATTATTGCAACGCCATTTTATATATACCAACTCAATTCTCGAATCAGCTTCCATCAATAATTATAAAATCAAGGTTCCACCTTTATTACATTGTAATTGAAATTCAGTTAAAGGGTACGTTTGATAGAAGACGGAATTATTCGGGAGGATAAGAGTCATAATATTTAAGTTAAATTGGATTATAATTAAAGTTATAACGTTCTAAAATAATCTTCCATAATAGTCTTTTCAAATAATCTCTTATAACCCGTGTCATATCACACCCAAAATCTAATTAGTTGTCATTAATTTTGGGAAACTCCGGACCCAGGCTAGACTTGGGCAGGATTTTAGAACTTTTACTTTTACCCGTTTTCACGGTACGGACTCGGGTCGAGTCCGGAATTTTCGACTCGGGGTCTTGTCTTTACCCTCCCGAGCCGGGCTTCGTGTTGGGCATGTACAAAAAAATATTTTGAAAAAAGAAAATTATACATTAGAAATATACAATAAATAAAATTGTAAGACAATAAATTCAAGTAGTCCAATGGTTGTGGATATTTGAACCTTACCTTGAGATATCGGGTTCGATTTCAACCATCAACTTTTATATTTAACACGATATTAATATTTTTCTTTGAAATTTAAGTTTTATATAAATCGGAATTTAGGTAAGAAGATGAGAAATAAGAAAGTTGTAGTTTATATCCTTATATGAACAAAACAATTCTCTTGAGCAAAGTTGTTTTACAAGCTTGGTAACTACTAACTATATGACTAAATTGGAGCCAGCATTTATTTTATGCTATTTACTAGATTAAATAATAATAATAATAACAACGTGTAGTGAAAAAAAAATGGAAAGGCTGAAAAATGATACAATAAATTGTACCTAAACTTTGCTATAATTTGGCAAGTCGGGCGCAATCATCTTCAGCAATTATATACAGAAAATAATGTGACATTTCACGTGTTAGGTAAAATATAGGATTTGCAAGCAAAACATGTAGGTCAATGCTCGTTAAGAGGAATTTGCAATTTGCACTAAATCTTTATATATATATATATATATATATATATATATATATATATATATATATATATATATATATATATATATATATATATATATATATATATAGAGAAGTATGTTAAATATATTATTAAAGATTATCAAAAAGTCTTAGCTTTATTTAGATAAAATAAATAAATCGAATACACCCAAAAAAAAATCATGTTATAAGAATTGATAAAACAAAACGTTGGGGACCTGGGGTCATGAAACATCCACTATAAATATCTATTATAAATTATAAATTATAAATATTTATTAAAATATATACCTCTTTTACCATGGGTTAACGCCATGTTTAATGCGGACCTAAATATTATTTTTCGAAGTAGGTTTTGAATGCTAAAAATAAAATAGTTTCTTATCAAAATCAAATCTATAAAATCGTCTATTTTAATGTTTTAGTGTGTTCTAAAAGTTATTTTAAATGTCAAAGTTAAAAGAATTTATTATTAAAACCAAATCTGTAAAATCTTTTATTTATTGTTTTATTCAGTATATATCAAAAACTTAAGTTGTGTTATGAAAGTTTTATATTAATAGTTTTTTTATAACCAGTTTACAGGTTCTAGACAATTCCGAATATGTTGAACAATATTTGTAATGTGTATTTTATAAATTATTTGATTTGATGTTAATTAATAAATTTTTTAAACTAGTTGATAAGTTTTAGATAATTACAAAGTTATTTATCCTCACTCATTCTAACGTAAATATTTTTTTTATTAGTCGTTTATTTTGTTTTTTCTCTAATAAAAATAACAATCAAATATGTAGTTCATCATATGGAAGTTAAATTGCAAGAGAAGTTGAATTCGTCAAAACAAATATATATTTTTTGTTATAACGTACAGTTACGATAATGAAAAAAAACCCTAACTCTAATACCATATACCGTATAAAGCATTTAATACCAATCCACAAGGAACCGTTAATTTGTTGGAGAGGAAGGTCTACTCAAATCGGATGGGAAAGAAACCCCAGGTTTGCTCGTCTAGACTCGCCTGGAAGAAGAAAGAGGCACCGTTTATTTGCTGTCAGGTTCGAGACCAGAGGAAAAGGCTAAATTAGGTCGTCGAATTGTTGAAGACGTCTGTCTCCGTCCTCGCAGAGAATCCGTGCCAGTAGACGCCGTTTGCATCGCGTCTGCCGGGAAAGCCGCCGGGATCCTTGCACCGCCGTCCTCACCTGCCTCGAGTTGCTCAAGAGGAAGGTCAGAGCCCTGTTTGGTCGTCTTTTCCTACGTGAGACCAGACCTACAGTCACGTCTCCGAAGCCACCGCCATCGATTCCACCACTATCGTTGCTACCGGAGTCGTCGTCGTGAAGGAGGGCCGCCGCTGCCGAACACCTCAGCAGAAACCCTAATCGGGAATAGGCTAATTTGGGATATCCATGGATCTAGGCTGGTTAATTTGTTAGTAGAATCCATGGATGAGTTTTGGGTTTTGGGGAGCCGAGGTTGCTTTTTGCTTTTGTTAGTAGAAACCATGTATGTATCTTCATGCTTTGAGTCGTGAGTGTCGTCACATTGATGGTTCTGAATCTGCTTTTGGCGAGGATGGTGAATATATTGTGGGTATTTCAAGGTTGATGACGGATATCTTGGGCTTGGGCTATTTGGTCGTGACGAGATTGGACTGGACTGACAGTGTTGGGCCGACCACCCAAGACTATCATTTTGGGCTCAATCTCGTAACGGGCCAGTCAACCAATCCGTAGCTTGTTTACATTCAAAATCGGAGCCTTTAAATGTCCGATCTGCAACATCCGATTATGGTTTTAAATTCAACATCATAAATTGAATTATAGAATATCCTGCATTTAATTCTCCGATTTCATTTGTGCCTATAAAAGGCTGAGTTGTGGCTCATTCTAAAATCATCCGAAATACAACTTTCCTCCTCTCCTTTTGCGTTCTGTTTTTTTCTCAAACCGAGTACAAACACAGTTCAGTTCGTAGGTTTTCGAGAGAGTACGCGGCTCGGATCCATTTGCGATTTTATCTTGAGACTCTTAAACGTCATACCTCGTCGTAATACATGTCGTTTTTAGAGTTAATAACAAATAGGCTTCTCTTGACCCCGCTTATCATATTTTCTACAATTTTACCTCATTTTATTAACTGTACAGTTTCGATCCTATTTTCTACGTAACTTTCATATAAGCAAAATCAAATTATAAAGCAGTGGTTGAAAAGTATTAAAATTAGTTATTCTTTTTATTCATCCAAAATGATAAATTTCTAAGTAAATAGAGGATTAGAGATATAATACTTATGTTTCACGCTCATATTTATTTAATATACTTGTTACATTTGTATTAATGTTACCAATTTATTTTTTAAATTCAGGTAACTTTAATTTAAATTACATTTTACTCTATTGTAATTCGATTACCTTTTAAAAAAATAAATTAAAACAATTTTTATTTGGATTAGATATAACTTCTAAGTAAATAGATCTACATCTTCCTATTTTATACTTATGTTCCGATATATATGTTAAAATATACAACTTTGATCCTGAAACTTAAAAATTAAATAAATTGTATAAATTAAACTAATTCATACAAGGTACAATAATTAAAATACCAACTTTAATGAATTGATAGGCTAACCAAAACCATAAATTCGATTGTTAGGAGGTGGGGATCAAAGATTATTGCAATCGACTTTAACAAATCTTTTTATTTTTCAAACATTTCCAAGAGGTTGCATCCAAACCATGAGATCCATTGAATTCAACGGTGGGGCCTCTAAATCAAGCAATTTAACCTAATTATTACAATATTATGACCCTATTTTTATATAACATCAAAATTCCCACCGACAAATCACATTCAACATTGGCCATTCAAATTTTCATATCATCATTTAGCTTATGTGATACAGATTAAAATTTTGGTTTTACAATATTTTTCTACCAATAAATTAATAACTTTTTTTCAGAATTAAATTTTAAAAAACTTAACAAATAAAATTTAATATATGGAAATAATCCCCATCAGCGTATACGTCATCATATCATACTGATTAAGACCTCCCGAGTGGGGCCATTTAAGAAGAAAAAACACTTTGTTTCCTTTTTTTCATTTAAATAAAAGTATATATATATATATATATATATATATATATATATATATATATATATATATATATATAACGGAAATTAGTTCGACGCACTAGACGAAACACCGTCTAACGAATCGAAAGACCAAAATAAATCGACAGACGGAAAAACCGTCGTGAAAAGCGATAATAAAGAAAAATTAATAAAAAAACAAAAAACTAAAACAAGTAAATCAGTAAACAACGACACACTTGTTTCATTAATATATTGTTCTAAGGTTATAAAAGGAGTTTATGTAATTTTCATTTTATCGTTACACTTATTTTTTTTAAAATAATTTTACAAGAAAAAAAAAAACTATTTATCCAAATGAAATAAGTTACATTAATTTTAAATAATTTATAATTCTTATTAAACAAAATACTTATTATTTTTCATCAACCAAAAAAAAATGAACATTTAGAAAAAATAATACTTATGAAAATAGATAAAAACTCAATATATAACATCTCTTAAATTAGAATCATTATTTAAAAAGGATTAAAAAAAATATCGTGCCATAAGATAAGGAATTAACTTTTAATATATTAAGATAAAAAGCATAAATTGCTTAGTGAACCTATACACAATAAATGAAGTGAACAAAAATGAGGTGGAGGCATCCAATTTCGGGCCGATAAATATCGAGTGTAGAGGATTGGGCCGGGTATTGGCTTCCTTGACTTTAACCCACTGACTAAGTAGATGCCAATCCCACGGAACATCTGAAGCCCGATGATTAATGATGTAAGTTATTGTATAAACAATTATATGGCTAATAAGAAAACATAATTAAAATTAATCGATAATAAAAAATATTTTGATATTTTATATCATGCTTCATCTTATGTGTAATAAATGTTATAAATATTTTTATCCATCATTTCAACACATTCCCGTGTAATAACCTAAAATTTTTATTTCGGCCGTTGACTCGAGTTATAAGTTTTATTTCGTTGAATCAAATAAAAATATATATTTCGGACGTTAACTCGAGTTCGAGTTCATTCTTCCACGCAACAGGTGAAGACATCGATCCCTCCTTCTCCTTCCTTGTCGAGCCACGGAGCAGAGCTTGTGTGAGATTTCCTTCTCCTTGGCCGGAGCTGGTGGGAATTCTCTTCCTTTCTTCTTCTCCAGTGTTTGACTCACGTTTCTCCCTCCCTTGGATCCCTCACTCGATCCGCGAACCTTGCTAATGAACCAAGGTCAAGTCATCTCCTTGCTCCTGGCCTGTAGTGGCGTAGTTGAAGGTATAATCTTCTTCCTCTTCATTCGGTTCTCTCCTTCTTCCTCTCACGTACATGGGAGCATGGGAATTTATTCTTATTTTTAAGCATTTTTTTTTTAAAACATCATTTTATATTTAAACATAATTTAATATAATTGAAATAGTAGCACACGTAAAACTTTCATATTCCAAGATTATGTTCAACGTACATTGTGATTGTCCTTTTTGTACAAACTAAGGTAGTAGCCACTAGCCTATAGTAGAACATATCAAAATACTACAATATTGAGATGATGACAATAAAACCATATCTTCACTTCAGACGCCATTTCCGCCTTTTTTTTCTCTTGCAGATCACATGTACAAATTTCAACCAATAAGTTACTAACTCAATAGGGCAATAAAATGATCAAACTTGGCATTGCTATTTGATAAAATTGCACATTTAATAAATGGAGACTCAAAACCACCTCCTCTTTCTCCTCGTCTTCTTCCTTGGTGCGACAATCACATCTGCCGATACAATCCCTTCACCATTTACTCCAGCCTCGTCGCCCACTCATTCCGAGTGGGACGACGACTATTCCACAACACCGCCACCACCCGCGGCCCCATGTAACTCCAAGGACAGAAACACTCTCCTTCAAATCAAGCAAGCCTTCAACAACTCCGATATCTTCGACACATGGACACCGGAGACTGACTGTTGTATTGGATGGGACTTTGTTGGATGTGAGCCTATCACAGACCGTGTCAGCGCTTTTAACTTTTACGGCAACGCTCCTTGGGGAAGACGCGATCTCCCGACCATATTCCCTGCTGTCATAGGTAAACCTTAACCCTATCTTGATTGTCTCTCCTAAAAAAAACAAATGAAAATGAATTATATATATATATATATATATATATATATATATATATATATATATATATATATATATATATGTCAAGTTTCGAATGAGAACCTATTCCTGTTTAGATAGTAGGAGCCTCGAAGAGACGTCCGATTAAAAATTAAACGTTCAAGATATTGACATACTATAAGGTTTCATAGGTGTGAAACACCGGATAAAGATCAAAAAAAATCTCGTTCGTTATATAGAAATTTATTTATGAAAAGAGAATAATATTAGATGGATGCACTTTTTGATTTGATACGTAATTTTCAATAGCCATTTTGAAAAGAATTAATCCATTTTGGGCATAATTAACCCATTTTGAGAAGAATTAACTCATTTACATCGATATATACATATTATTGTTAAACTTTTTAAACATTCGTAAATTATAATATATAGCTGAGGAGATATAAACGAATGATAGCGAAATCTGAAGTTTAAAAATGGTAAAAAAAATATGAATAGAATGATAGCAACATGAATGTATTTGATGAAAAACGATTGATAGCCGAAAATAAGATAAAGAATGATAGCCGCACAGAAAAAATAAATAAACAATAACAGAAGGATAACCTGAAAAAGATACGACGAAGCAACCTAAAAAATATTTTTATATCCTCGAAACCCAGAAAAAGATGAAAAAACTATTAGAGCGGAATTTAAGAAATTTTCATAATTTCTGTTCCAACCATTATCAGAACGGATCAAAATACCTAAAATATCTTATGTTTTCATATATTTAGTTTTAAAATAAAAAAATATACCAATCCGATCAGCTCGAGTATAATTCATAACCAGTTAACCACACTATAAAATTAACGTTGTACGCATGTACTGAAATACTTTTTAATACAATATAAGTTCATAATATTCAAAAAAAAAAAATCATTCGCAGATAAATTAGAACCATCCAATCGCCTCGAGTGTAATTCATAACCACACGTGTTCTCTCATCCCTAAGATAAGTTGGCTCGGACCGGTTTACTTCATAATTTCCATCGGACCGGTCATATTACTCCAGTTGTAGATGACACGTGTTATCTCATTTCTACCGTTCTTATCTTTCTGATTCCATTTTTTAATTCTTTATTTGATACTCCCTCTCTCATCCTTTTCTCCTTTGGATTTTGCAGATTTCGTTGCGCGTTTGTCGTTTCATAAGTCATACCCATTCAAAATGATTCGAAGATCCAAGGCCTTCTCTTTATCTAATTGTCACAAACGATAACAATATCAAACTGGACGGCAAATTTCAATTTAAAACTAGTTTAGGGCCCCGTGTACTTTTAAAATTATAAATAGAGATGATAACAAATACCACAAATCTCAATTTCGATGAAATTTTATAATAAAAAAATCTCAGTTCTGATGAGCCTTAACTTCTTCTAATAGAGACGTTACCGTTTATATAATATCAAAACACTTTTAAATAAATTTAAATTGTTATAAAACTCAAATCACATAAATTATAAATCAACAAATAAAATAAACAAAACAATAACATTTTAACCGTTTCATTCGTTTATCATCCAATCAACAACTAAAATTACGTTCGTTAACTTATCAACCCACACTTATTTTTAATTGGTTTAGCTCATAAAATTAATTGTTTTGGGACTTTTGTTATTTGTGCACTTTTGATCATTAAATGTGTATTTTTATCTTATTTGTGTCCTTCAGTCTCACATGGAGGGTTTTTTCTGATCATTCTTACAAATTTGAGCACTTGGTTTGTGATTTCTTTAAATTATTTATCCAAAATATAAAGAATTTGAAGGTTGTTTGATTCACAATCCATTTTATTCTTCGTTGTATATTAACTTTTCATCGAAACATCTACCTACCAAAGAGTACACACGTACAAACATCCATACATATTCTAAAACCCCTAATGTTAGGGATGACAGGTACACTCTTACATTAACTTTTAGGATAAATATGTAAATATAAATAATCGCATTGCATATTTATAATTTTTAATAAATAATTCATAAAAATTTCACCCTCAATTGTTCTTTAACTTAATTCATTTTAATTAATAAAAAATTTCAAATGTTAAGAAAGATAAGAAGAGTCATTTTTTTGGAAAAAGAATATACAACTTTACGCTAAAGTTTATCATTATCCTATGAATTAAGCTGAAGTTAAATTTTCACTAAATTTAGTGCTAATGTTCTTATTGATTTTACAAAAATGTCACCCGCAGTATTTTTATTTTGATAATTAAGATATTCAAAAGTAATAAAAAAGAATGAAACTATATAATTTTTCAAAAAATAGCTTTATGCTAGCTTATTATTTACCTATAAATAAAAATGATTATAATTTATCATTAAATTAGTGTTATTATACCAACCAAGTGGTAGTTTACAATAATTACTTAAAAGAAAAAAGATTGTTAATCAAATTTTTAGACGGGCAATAGGTAATTGTCAAACAAATTCAAGAATAAAGTGTTAAATTTATGTACATATTTTGGATTAATAGAAAACTAAGTAAATATTATTGTTAGAAAAACGAGCATTCAAAAATCATCTCTATTTTAAATTAAAAAATATTTTAAAACGAAAGAACATAGCGTAACAGGTATCAGGTCACACTCCAATTTCGACTCTTCATATACAAGCCCTTTGCCAATAATTTCTCAATAATGCCCCTCCTTACCTATTATTTGGACTTTTGAATAAAGTTTAAAGTTGTTCTCCCACCAATGCCTTGTGATGTGTTCATCACTTTTTGTTATTGTTAGAACTAAAATGTATTTAAGAAAGAAATTGAACATGAAAATTGGTTACCCAATTCACTACGAATATATGACCGTATTGTGTTTGAAATTATATTATATTAATTTGATTAAGTAAGAGTGAATTTAATAATAAATTTTACTTAATCTCTATTTAAATATATATATTAAAAATTATATTAATTACTCTTTGATTGCAGTAATTAAAATTTAATGAAATAATAAACTTATTGCTTAAAAAAGCATAAAGGATAATTTTATTGCTGACGCAACTCAAACCCACAACTCTAGGTGCTCCTAGAATATATGACTGTATTCAGGGACACTGTCAAATCATGATTTTATATTATATTTTGTGATGACGATTACAATAATCAAGTGAGTATAAATAAGTAAAAAGACTCAACATCTCAACACTCTCTCACCCACAAATTGACCTCAATAATCATTGTCTTCTTCACTAGAAACCCTCATCGGTTGTAGTGTCTACCCTTCAACTTATTTACCAAGGTCATTTGAAATTATGTAAATTTTTAACCTTCTAAGATCACCACCTTAATCAACATATCTACAACATTTTCACTTCTTGAAATCTTCTTCAACTAAAGACTTTTTCTTTCCGAGAGTAGTCGTATCAATCTAATGATAGTATAGTTTGAGTTATGTAGCTTGAGGGGATATGTATGTATTGGCGGAGTCATAAAACTTTAGCAGTAGGGGCACCATTTTTTTTATAAGACATGTTGCATATTATGATAGAAATTGAAAAAGCTTACTTAAGTTTTTGTACTATTAATTAGAGTTTTGATGTACATTTTTTTACTTAGATGATTTTTAAATTTATTATATATATATATATATTATAAATATATTGTCAAATAAATTAGATAGTGGTCGATGAATTATTGTGTTTGAAATTATATTGATTTGATTAAGTAAGAGTGAATTTAATAATAAACTTCACTTAATCTCCATTTAAATATATGTATTAAAAATTATATTAATTACTCTTTGATTGCAGTAATTAAGATTTAATGAAATAATAAACTTATTGCTTTAAAAAAGCATAAAGAAAAAAAGACAATTTTATTGATGACGCAACTCGAACCCACAACTTTAGGTGCTTCCTTCTCTATCTACCAAATGAGCTAGCAAAACAACATATGTCATATTTCGTTTTAAGGAGGATTGTACTCAACCGAAGAGCTTAACACTTTGCTTGAAGATGTGATTGTACTCATCCGAAAAGATGCTGTAGGTCGGTCGGTGTCTAGAATCTGACCCACTTTTTCAACTTATCTTGTATAAAAAAATAATAAAAAATAAAAATAATTCATCATTATTGTGAATTAAAAAAAAGAAGAGATACGGTGAGTAAACATGTAAATAAAAAGAAATAGCGAGGGCAGCGACGGCAATATAAAGCAAAATAGATGATGATCGCGACCCGCGAGGCCGGTGGGTAAGCCTCACACGTCAGGTTCTCATCTTTTAAGAAAGTTTCTACTCCCCACCAACTACAACACGCGCCCACTAGCGCGTACCCCCACACAAGACCGCGTTTGGTTTGAAAAAATCAAAAGGGGCAACGCAACACGCGTGTAACTACCCTCCATTTACGACGCATCCCGGAAACCAAACCGCCTTTCCATTTCCTATAAAACCAATCTTTCCACTCTCAAATCTCATCACAAATCTTCACATTTTTATGATCTTCACCTCTTTCGATTTCATTTCAGTTTCAAATTTCGTTTTAATCTTTTTCTTTTAAGTTCAGACCCATGGGCGTCGCAGTACTGTCTCCCGGAAACTGTCTCACAGACAGCTTCCCCCACCAAAACCGCCGTCTAATCTCCCCTCCTCGTTCGAAGCCTCGTCGGAGTTCATCTACTCACAAATCCAGTCGCCGGAAGGCACAGTTTAGCCCAGCTAGCTCTCCTCCGCCTACCAACACATCTGGATCTGGTCAAATCCGGATCCTAAAGCGAGGGGAAGAGTTGACCGAGGCCAAACCACCGGTCAAGGACCGGAAGACTCAGAGAGATGGCTCCGTGGATCGTGTAGATAGAAAATCGACGGTTTGTTCACCGGAACCCTGTCCGATCCCGCTTATCGGCGGATTTTACGCCGGTTCGGCTTTTTTCACTTCTCCACCGCCGAGCTCGGTTCCGTTGCCGGCGTTCTGTACAAAAAACGTTCTCAGCACCGAGGACGCTACCTTTGACTTGCGGAGGATGCTCCGCCTTGAATAGTGGTTTGATAACTTTCCTGACTTAAAATACTGGGAAAACGTTGCGTAAAGGTCTTCGATGGACTCGAAACGCAGCGTTAGGAAGGATGATGGAGTGGTTCAACTACTCTGTGGCTTAGGGTTGAATATTATGCAACCTCCGAGTATTCAATCCAATTCCTCTATTTTTTCAAAAGGAAAGGATTGAAACTTATGACGGTGCAAAGATATTTGGCTTCTCATCTTTTACTATTTATTATTATAAATCTGTGGTGTTTATCGGCTAGAGAGTAGATGTGTATCAGTGATCTGTAATTGTGTGGGTTCTTCTTTCCATTCCATCTTGATTATGATGTAATTTTCATTTTTCGTTATTTAAGTTGAAAGGTATTAGTTTTATGTAATTTGTTCTAACCTCAATTTGTTGAATAAAATGAAACACTGTTGAAGAAAACGTTGGGTTGGATGTGGGAACTCGATTTGAGCTTTGGCTGAAACAACATTGACGATTGAGTTATGTGCAGCGTGATGAAGAAGATGGAAGTCTGATAACAGTTGTATCAAAGTACGACACCTTTGGGTCATCAATAATTTGGGTCGAGATACATGGAATTGAATATGTGGACAATAGTCGACCATGTCATATTATCATAATGCACTAAAAATAAAAAGTTTATCCCCAAATCTCATTCAACTTATGCGTGCCACGTCGTTGACCTGCTACAAATACTAGTCTCCCATTTTAAACTCAAGATTTAAAAAAAAAATCAGGCTGCCATGTTACGAAAGACAACAGGGATGTGCTACCTTGCTTTCGGGGTTGGCCTACGACGATGGAATTTTCATTACGCATCAAAAAGATCTATCAACTAGAAGCCAAGTCTGTTGTCATTTTCAGCATAGACCGTCTGGGGGGAGACTGATATTTGCTCAAATACAAAAAATCTTTATTTACTTGGAACGGCTATTGAGTGACAAAACTCAAAGAGGTATGGGAACAAGAATACTCTGTATTTTTTTCTTTTACCACAAAGTGAATCAGCCAAAACAGGCTAATCATATAAGGGGATGTTTGATAAAAATGGCGTTTGGCGTGATTCGGAGGTGGAAATTGAAAATGAAACTGTTAGTTCACACATTATCTATTATAGTCGACACGTAGGACAATAATTCACAAATTTCATCTTACTTTGCACAAACATTAGCTCTGGTACCATATTAATTTTTATATCCGGACAATCCATAGTGAACCTTTCGGTTCCATCTAAAACTAATGGCATTACTTTGGTGTACCTAGACATTGGCAGCCCCGGACACGGGCCGGGTCTATAGCTGAAATTTTCAGATTTGTTTTCAACTTTTCAGATCTGAAATCTTCCCTCAATCTTTTCACGATTCGATAACAGTTCCTTCACAGTTTGCAGTTCGTTCACATTACTTCACAAGTTCATAGTTCACAGTTCATAGTTCACAGTTCATTTTCAAACCTAAAATATTAACAAGAAGAAGACGTTTTTCTTCCAACTACAGTTTGCAGCGAAGAGATCGACGAGGAGAAAGCTCTGAGTAGCGAAGTGAAGAGATCGAATGGAGCGGCGAAGACATCGAGCGGAGAGCGGAGAGCGGAGAGCGGAGAGCGGTGAGCGGTGAGCGGAAACGAGGGGAGAAGAGATCGGGCGGCGAAGCAGAGGAGGAGAGAAGAGATCCGGCGGCGAAGCAAAGGAGCGAAGAGGAAGAGTGCGTAGTCACCGGGGCTAGGGTTTGAAGTTTGAACGGGAATACGGGTGAAATGTCTGAATGATAAAACAAAATATCAGATGTTCGTCTATTCAATATTCATATTCTATTTTTTTTAAACGGGCTGTTGGGTTTGCCATGCCCGCCCGGCGGACCTGGTTACCTTTTTTTTTTTATTTTATTTTTTTTTATAATGGAAAGCGGTTAGATTGGCCTACCTCCTAGAGGTAGTCCAACCTAAAGCATTCTTGCGGATGAAAACACGAAGTTCGGAATCTTCAGAAAAATTGGTGTTGGGGGTCGAGATTCCCAAATGGGTCAACCGGTCAGCAACACAGTTTATCTCTCTGAAAATATGCCTAACACGGATCTCGTCAAAGAAACGAAGATCCAGTTTGGAGTCGGATATAATCATCGCGACCTCCCATGGACAACTCCACAAACCTTGGAGTGCCTTGATTACACACAAGTTATCACCTTCGATTTCGATCTTTTTAATTTGTAGTCTGATTGCCTCTTGTAAACCAGTTTTGAAATGCTTCGGCTTTTATGACCGAATTGAAATTATTTTTTTTAGCGTCGAGACTAACGATATCGCCATTGTGGTTCCGAATAACATATCCTATAGATGTGATTCCCGAATTTAGTTTTGAACCATCAAAGTTAAGTTTAAAGAAGCCGAGTTTTGGTTTTTCTCATTTAATATTGTGTTTTTTTTCCGTTTGTTTGAGATATAGTTTTTTGGTTGTTGTTTTATGTTGTAATCGTCCTCATCAGTTATTTTAGTTTTCCAGTTATGTAACTGGTTTTTGATGAAAGTGATAACCTTATTATCAGGGCCCATAGGTTCATTAATAAAGATAATTTTATTCCTGAAGAACCATATACTCTACCATACAGTTGCGAGGCAAGCAAATTTATTTGTTCCTATTTTGTTTTTAATTTCTTGTAGGATGACATGAGCTTTTTTATTTTGGATGTTAATTTTGTTAAGTTCCGTTAGATTGTTCCATCGATTTTAGCGATAATTTGTTTAGTGCGATGGCATTCCAATAGCAGGTGGACCTGGCTACTTTGTCATACCCGTCTGTTTTCTCGGACAGACGGATCTGTCCGCATTTGTCCTGATCTAGAAATATCCTACCAAGGTGCTCAATTATGAAGCAATTTTCGCATTATTTCATTCATAACGTTCGATTATAGATCATGTATTCACGTGTTAGTCGCTTTTGAAGGTTTCCACGTGATGAAACATAAGGGGCCCTCTAAAAAGGGTGGTTTCGGACTAAATTAAACACGATGAAAATATATATGACTGGGTTGATTGAGCATTTTTAGAGGGGTTAATGAGGAAGATGGGCTTCTATGATGCTTGTATTGCCCGAGTTATGAGTCATTTAATTAAACCCCTTTAATTCAAATACAATGTTGGGATATGAGGATGTATTATTCCGAGTAGGGGACTTCGTCAAGAATGCCCTCCTTCACCATATTTATTCTTTCTCTACACAAAGTTGTTATCATCTCTCTTCTCGCGTTCATTATCACTAAAGGAGCTCAATAGGGGTATAACTCAACATGTATGGCCCTTCTTTATCATATCTCATGTTTGCAAATTTATGCCTTCTTTACCGCATATGCTAGTCTTGGGAAATGCTTGTAATGAACTAAACTTTTTGGTACTTATGAATAAGCACCCGGTCAGAAAATCAATATGCTTAAAATCGAGATTTGTTTTAGCAAAAATGTCATTTTTATCATCGGCTTTGCAGTTACCTCTAGCTCTTTATTGAGCGTTAAAGAAGTGAATGCACAATCTAATATCTAGGGTTGCCGGCTATTGTTGGTAAGTCTAAGAAGGCTATTTCGAGCTCTCAAGGATCACGTGCGGTTTTCCAATATCATGAGAAATTTCACATTCAAATAAGTGCATAATCTCTCGTACGTATACGAAAAAATGAATTGAAGTATGCAAAATACTTGAACATTATATATTGTTTATACACCTACCCATTTCCTTAAGAAATTTTACCTAATCATTTTGGTATGAGTTTTCAAATAATCTCTTATGTGGCAAAAATTTACCTTATCTTTGATCGTTAAACACTATTTAATATGGGGATTATTAGACGTACCGACGAAAATCACTATTTGTCACCGTAACTATGCACTTCGCGTGCGTAGTTGACTGGTTTTCGAATACGCATATGGAGTGTATAGTTGGAGTCCGAGAAAAAATAAATAAATTTGAAAAAATTGAACTACGCACTTGACATGCGTAGTAGAAGTAACCAAAAATTTTATTATTATTTCTTTTGGCAATATTAATTACTACTATGCACCACAAGTGCGTAGTTGAGTGAGTTCTCAACTACGCACGCGAAGTGCGTAGTTACGGTGTCAAATAACAATTTTCACCTAATACGTTTAGAAACCACATTTAATATGTCATACTTTTGTAAGGTTTCGTTGAGAGTTTCTTTATAATGTTATAGTTAAAGTTACTATTTAATATTGTAAGATGATTTCACACTCCTCAAGACGATGGTTGCAAAGTAGTGATGGACTCGGTTTGGTTCAAACCGCCGAACCGGCGGTTTTCAAACCGGCCTAAACCACCGGTTTGGTCAAACCGGCAGTTTAGGTTTGCCGGTTTAGGTTTGGGTTTGTTCACGGTTTAAGTTTAGGTTTGCGAAAATAAAAAAACCTAAACCGCTGGTTTGAACCAGCCCAAACCGTCGGTTTAGGCTTTTTAATTTCTTTTAAAAAAAACTTTACAACCGACGGTTTGGTTAGTTAAACCGTCGGTATAGGCTTTTTAAAAAAAAATTTAAAAAAAACATTCCTTCCGACGTAAACCCATGGTTTTTGCTTCAGAGCCGGTTTTTCAATTTTTATTTATTTATTTATTATTTAAATAAACCCGTGGCTAAACCGGAAAACCGTCGGTTAAACCTAAACCGCCGGTTTTCAATAGCTAGGTTTAGGTTTCTGACCCATGTCTATTGCAAAGTTCACAATGCCTTCTTACGGCAATCCTTCTTTCGTCAAGTTTTGCTTTTGTCGGAAGTCCGTTAATTGAAAATTTCCCGATAAACTTTTTAATTTTGGGTTCGGCATCAAGTTTTCAAATCCATTCACGTAAATGGTTTGGTTAGATATTTGATTTCTCTTCAATCATATCAGAAGCCGATTTTGTAGAAAACCATCCATTTTTTTAATACATCTCCAATATAGTCTGTTTTGGATCTCGGTTTTCGAAATGATTATTTCTTTTATATGTCTCATAATATCCGGGTTTATGATGTTTTTGTCGCTCATTATGAATTTTTTGTTATCATAATGTCTTGAGTTATTTATGAAGTGAGTGACTTTAATATTCGTATCAATTTGGTTGGTATTTTAGACAATTTTTATTAGTGATATCTTTGTTATCTAGTTATCTTGCCAAAAGTTGATGGTTTTCTCATCTGCGATCTGTTAGATGATACCTTTTTAAACTCGGTTTTAAATTTTATAAGAGAAACGTGTTATATTAATAGTTATTGCCATTTCCATTTCATAATTCCGGTGTATCCTATTAACAATATTATAGTGGCACTAATTAAAGGAAGAGAAAAGTTGAGAAACATTTAGGGACGAGACTCAAATGATTACACAAGAAAAGTATTCTACTTATCAGAGCATGTTAAAACTCAAAAGTGAGACAGATTTTAATGGATTGTTTTTCGATCTTTTAGATGATATCTTTTTAAATTCGGTTTTGAATATTTTTTAATTTCTCTTTTGTAACAGTTCGAAGATCTTATACAGGTTACTTATCAAAACATTTTTTTTTGGAATGTCTACGGATTTTAATATTTTCTTTTTGACATGAAACAAATAGTTTACGTATTTGTGTATCCAAGACTGTTAGGTTGATGGATACACGAGATTCTACTTATTTCGTTTTATCAGCGTTGTTTATAGCAAAATATGATGCTCAAATGAAGTTCGATTTGTTAATTAAGAATGATTTGCCTGGGGCATTAGAATCTCGAGGCAGTCCTGTCTCAAGTACTTTAATTGATACTGTTAGTGGTCATTTAAGTTGCTAATCTTTCATCGATTGTTAGCTAGGCTCGTGCATGTTGTTAGGTAAACAAGATGCATTCTTTTCTAAACAAAGGTTTTTTTTTAATATGGAATAAACAAGAGGCTAAATTGTGAATAAATACAGTTGATCGAGGTGGGATGGGATGGTAATTTTAATTAAGCTCCAAGTAATGGCAAATACAAAACCTTCTTCTTCTAGCCATGAAGCTTTTGCGAGATGCAGTTTACAGTTGAGGATTGTGGGTTCAGTTGTGATGCTTTGGCTCATATCCAACGCCGCTGCCGCCGCACCCTCCCAGTGGAGCATCGAGACATTACCGGGATTCACGGGGAAACTTCCGTTTAAACTCGAGACCGGGTATGTACCGATCTGTATATGTATATATATATATATATATATATATATATATATATATATATATATATATATATATATATATAAATGCATGCAAACGTAGATTTTGATCAATAATTTAGAGGAAAAAAAATGAAGGTACATTGGAGTGGGTGAGTTGGAAGAGGTGCAAAGCTTCTACTACTTCATTGAGTCGGAGAGGGACCCACAGAAGGACCCGTTGATGCTGTGGCTCACCGGCGGTCCTGGTTGTTCTGCATTGTCCGGCTTGATTTTTGAAATAGGTATTTTTATAAGTTTAATTAATTAAAAGTCACAATCTTCAAAATATATAACAAGTAGGAAGTCTAGTTTATATAGAGGGTTGGTTTCACATTTGCAGGGCCATTGGCTTTCAACTATACAAATATATACGAAGAAGATCTGCCAACTTTTCAACTTAATCCATACTCTTGGACAAAGGTTATATTCACTCAACCCTGAAAATTCTATTATACCGGACCTATACAGAATGTTCAAAAGTGGACATCAAATCATTTGCATACTAGAAACTCTTTGAAGGGTTTCTTATCTGTTTTTATTTAATTATTTTTTCTATTTTTAAAATTATTTAAAAATTTCTCCCGTCCGGCTCAAAATTTAATAGATTTTCTTAAATTACTTTGAATTATTTAACTCCACTAAAACATATCTTATTTTCTTACAATTGGGCAAAACCTAAAACATATCTTACTCCCTTATAAAAAAAATGAACAACCCTAAATGAAGGGTTCTCTTTTATCCTTGTTATCCAATAAAAAACGGTAAACACATGGTTAAAGTCCGGTGGACTACATATTTGATTGTTTGAGACATAAATCTAGTGATTATAAAATGACAATAGGGTATTCATTAAACTCACATAATAGGACATAAACACGTTTGTTATCAATGTGAGATGCATCTCAACACATTTACACACAGGTAGCGAATATCATATTTTTAGATCAACCGGTTGGGACCGGATATTCATACTCTACAACATCAGAGGGCTATTACAGTAACACTACACTTTGCACACATCGCATCTATGACTTCCTCCGAAAGGTATTCAAAACACCTTCTCAGAAAAAGGGTTATTTTTGTATATTGATTTTTTTGGATATTACTGATGTTGTATAAATGTGATGTAGTGGCTCATAAGACATCCTCAATTTTTGGAAAATGAACTCTACATTTCAGGGGATTCCTATTCGGGTTTACCCGTACCCATGGTTGTTGAATTGATCCTAAATGGTAACATACACAACTCTTGATATTTTATCACTTATATTTAATTATATTTAGAACCATTGCAATATTTTATTAAAATATTTTAAATTTAATTTGTTGACATTTTACATGTTTACTCTTATTTGCAGGCAATGAAGCGGGACGAAAGCCGGTTATGAATCTTAAAGTATATAATCTTAAATAATTAAATTAATTATGATTATCAGTACCTTTTTTTTATATAGAAATGGTACAACTAACATAACCCTTTGACAGGGGTATGTATTAGGAAATCCATACACAAATGGGGACAGTGATTCCAATGCAAGGGTAAAATTTGCTCACAAAGTATCACTAATATCCGACAAACTTTATCAGGTAATTTTGTTTTTTTCCTTCCTTTTGAAAAGTAATTTGTAAGTATTTGTGCTTAGAAAGTTGATACTTGATACTCCTTTTTCGATACTTATCAAATAAAAAAACACATAATAAAAAATTAAAAATAATAGATATAATATTATTGATGTACTATAACTTAAAATTTATATAACTTAAAATTTATATAAACCAAGAGTAGAATATGAAAAGTTTTTTTAAGAATAGATAATAATATTTAGAAATTATAAATAAATAATAAATAAATAATATTTTTAAAATTATTAATAATATTATAAGTTAAATATTATGAACTAAAATTTTAAAACTGTAATATCAAATTAAGAATCAAAGGAGTAATATTTGTGTTTGATTATGGAGCTAACATCTTTAATTTCTTCGAGGGCCGATCAAATCATAAATTACACGGATGATTTAGTAATGATTCGCCCTCTACAATTTTAGTTTGTTTTATTATTATTTTAGATAAGTTTCTATTTTATCGTATTTAAGTTATAAGTACAAGAAACCACACATAATCTGATACTTGATGTTTAAAGGTATGTATTAAAAAAGTGTATCTGAATAATAATATTCAAAACAAAAATAATATTGTCCTTCAAATACTACAAAGTCGAATACAAGGCATCCAATTCAAGAAATAAGATATTTTAAAAAGAAAAGAAAAAAGATTGTTCATAATCCAATCCTAAAAAATTGTATCTGAATTATAACAGGGTAAGATAATCAAGATACCAATCTGACAGACTTTTCTAAATGTGAATGTGAATGAACATTAACTATGATAAATCTTGGAAATTAAACACACAAATAAAAGACAGATGGACTAGCTATTCGTCTGATTATATCTGGTCTTTCTTCATTTTTTTTATTAACTTTATTCATTATACTACATTTTTAACAATATTGGTGATTAATTAATTAATGAATAATATATATATAAATTAGGAAACAAATCATTAATTCCTATCTAAGTAATAGTCCATATTAGTTTTCCGCAATTACTTTCCAATATTAACATTTCTCATTATTCTCAAATCATTTCAATGTAATTTTATATTCTATTATTATTAATTTAGATTCATACTAATTGAATATATTGATTATTGGGTATATTCTAAGCTAATGATATTATTGTAACACCTCAAATTTTAAGAACTCGGGATGCTACGGGTTAGGATATCACAATGGGTTCCGACCTAGTTTGACAACAACTTTATCGGATCTTACAACAAGACACAAATAAAGGGAAACCGAATACGTTTTTATGCAAATAAATAGTCATGGTAAAAGAAGAAAATAAAAGAAACAACCGATTATAACAACAAAATTTAAAAACGATAAGCGGCACAAGAGTTGCCCGAAAAGAAAACCCAACTAAATGAACAAGTACAGAAAATCTGGTTGGCCACCCTCTCCAGCTCACTCCACAACGGTCATACCCTGCAATGCGTCTACAACATGACGGTGAAAACCGTTAGCTAGCAGTTCTAATATTAGTTAACACTATTCTAGCACAAATACACATCAAAGCGGTAAATAACCACATAAGCATAGTTTCATACACATCCCAATTATTATCTTTATTTAGGTGATTCACTTCTATTAGTTCAACTTATCGTGTGGCACGAAGTTCTCTCGAGCTTCGCCTTTGTCCCGTTTACCAAACGGATTGGGGCTATGTATACCCCGTGTACTGGTTGTAGAGAACCTCTTCAATCACCTATCAACGCTAAGCAGTGATGTCACGACCCGTTTTCATACACTTGGGTCTATAACGTAAAAATGTATTCCTACTCAAGTTATAATTAATAACTATCAAACACACACCACGGAAATAGCGCACACCAACATTACGAAAACCTAACTAAGTAAGTCCAAAGAACTTACCTGAACTGATCCGAGATCCAAACTCGCTAAACTCGATCCATACGTAAACAATCTCAACAACCTGATCAAGACGGAAGATGTCTTGAAATCACAATACGATCACTTATGAAGCTTCTAGAAGATTTCTAGACTAACTATGAGGTTCTTATCGGAAAAAACCCCCCAAATTTTGTAAAAGTTACCAAAATGCCCATAACTTTTCGTAAAATTCCAAAAGTGACCAAAGAGGTTTTAATTCTTTCACTATAGCCCATTAATATTTGTAATCCTAAAATATCCATATCAGGTTTGAGGGTTTACTCCAACTTACATTCTAAATCCAAAACCTTAATAAAACTTTTTTCGAAAATCAATCAAGTGCCCTACTTTGGCCTATGATGAAACCCCTCTACTAACTCCCAAAAATTCCGAGAAAATTCTTAAACGTACTATGACATGTCTACTCTAGCTATAATGATCAAAATCCAAAAACACTTATCCCTAAGATTAACACAAAAATCCAAAGTGTGCCCTACTTTACGACCTCATAAGTCCAAATCTAATTGTTGATTTGTTACCAAAATTTAACACAATAAACTACATACTATCATCTACAATAAATAAAAAAAAATCAACGGAAAACGATGATTTTAAGTTACCTAAACTCAGTCCCGAAGTTTACTGTTCGATCTGGGTTTTTCTAGAAAAACTTATACAACCAACAGGTCTTGAATTCTAGTCTTATGAGAGACAAAACAAGCAAATTGCACCAAACCCATAAGTTGATGGTTCGACCTGTGAATAACAAAAGGATGTCTTGGTCTCATATCATCACATGTATCTTGCACGTGAGAGGAAGGAGGACAAAAGGAAGGTGACGAGAAGTCTCACCCTAGTTCCGGTTCGTGCAGCCTCGGAAGGAGAAGAAAGTTGTTGCAGTTCCGACAAGGCTGCCTCCGGTGGTTCGATCTTGGTCCGCTTGCAATATTGTGGCTCGACCAAGCCCAACTTCACATAGAAGAGAGTGGTATCAATCTACACGTCCGACCGAGCTTCCATGTTCGACTGGAGGCTTATCCGGTGCCTCCGTTGGCTCGAAAGAAGGCGGTCCGGCTTTGGTTGCCTTATACTGGAACACCCGGTACTAGCCAGCCCCGGCCGAGGAAGAGAAGGGTAGAATGTCTCCCGTTGTTGAAAACCGACGGAGGAGGAGAAGGAGGAGGCACTGAGAACAAGAGAGGCTCGACTGCAACCCTGCTTGATATCCATTGCTCATGGTATCGTGACCACGCCTAAGTTGGAAGGAGAAGGTTTGGGAGATCCTAAGTATTTGCCGAAGTTGTTGGGTAAATATGGCCCGAAGTAGAAAGAAAAGGGCAGTCCATTTGGTGTCTAGTTAAACCGATTAAATTTAATTTGTTCGATTTGAAATAAATAAAAAAAATCCGGTAATTCAACCAGGTTTTCGGAATAAAAATTTCGGGTATTACAATTATAGTCTTTTTGTTGAGTTTCTTCTAATCTAATCTACGTTTTTGTAAAAGTTATAAACATATAATTAATTAGACTATAAGAGATTATCATTTAACTTAAATTTTATCACGACATCATGAAGAATATGGGTTGTCTTGTTTTTAATCGAAAATATTATTGAATAACCAATAATTTTATTACAGGGAGCAGTGTTATATTGTGATGGAAAATATGTGAATGCTGATTCAAATAACGCCCAATGTCAAAAGGTTCTTCATGCGATTGATGATGTGAGTTAGAATTTATTTTTATACTAAAATTAACATAATATTATTTTACAGCTAAAAAGCCAATTGTAAATGCTCTAAAACTGTAATGCTGAAAAAAGTGGCATAATTTGTGTGCAGTGCATATTTCATGGGGTTGTATATTCCTCAAGTTTTAGAACCAACTTGTGCTAATGCATCTCCTAAGCCAAGAAGTTTGCTTCAGTGGGATCCAAATCAAATCGTTAGAGACGAAGAGGCCATCTTAAATAAGCTAAAACGACGTCGTTCAAATCTTGAAGCTGAACTTCCTGAACATCGGTGTAGAGTATGTATACGATTTTGTCTGTTATTTAATATGTAAGATTAAAATTTATTGGGTTTTGTTTAAATGAATTTGCAGAACTATAATTATCTGCCAATCTATGCTTGGACAAATGACAAGCTCGTACAAGAAGCACTCCACGTCAGGGAGGTATGCAAAGTTGATATTTCTTTTTCTTCACGAGGAAAAGTGTGATGTTCATTGTCGTTAAAGGTCATTTAGTGGCAAGCGTGTATACGAGCGCAAGTATGTATTAGGATTATATGAGAGTAGCTCATCGATATTATATACTAGATACAAATTTTCTCAACATTAACAGTTATTATCACCAACACACACCTATAAATAGAACTAGGATATAATTGTAACTGATCTTTGGACAAACGGGTCTAACATCTCATTTTCTTTGTAGCTAGCACAAAAGTTAAAATCAACGGACCGATTGGAGGTTAACCGCGCTCTAATACCACATTAAAATCTATTGGACGGCTAAGTTGAGGACATGTGCATACGAGCGCACATGTGCGTTAGGTTTAAACACAACACATAACGCAGTGAGAATCCATTATGAAACCAATTTGTTATCGAAAAAGTATTCTACTGAACTTATATATTAGACCTGGATTCTCACAGAAGTCAACAATTTTAAACCAATAGCTTGTATGTTAAAGAGTTGGATGTGGATCGAAAGATTATTTATAAGACGTATATGTTTGACCTGCAGGGAAGTATTAAAGAGTGGTTTTCGCTGCAATAAAACCCTAAATGGATTTACAACGGATATCAACAATACGGTTCCTTATCATCAACGTTTTACTAGAAAGTTTTTAAGAGCTTTGATTTACAGGTATGACAACTCAAACCTTGAGAGGATATATATATATTTCTATTAAGAGGTTTATAATATGGATGTTTGTACACATGAATAGCGGAGATCAAGATATAGTTATACCTTATGTGGGTACGCTTGAATGGATCAAATCGCTGCAACTGCCTGTTACCACAAATTGGAGACCTTGGTTTGTTGATGGTCAAGTTGCTGGGTACGTAACATACACTACAACAATTAATTGCAATACATTCTTATTTTTCTTTTACAAATTGTTCTTATTGTATGAAAGTGTGTATATTGTGAGTTTTTGCAGATACACAACAAAATACTCAAACCTCAAGTATCGATTGACATACACTACTATAAAAGGGGAGGACACACAGCTCCAGAGTATAAGCCAAAGGAGGCACTTTCTATGATCGACAGATGGCTTTCTCATTATCAACTTTAATGACAATAAACTATATGTATGCCAATACCATAAGAATTGCGCTTTCACAATATATATGGATTATCCCTCTATTTTTGGATTCTATTGTTTTTCTAATCAATTTCAATAAAATTGTTTGTTATTATCAGACCAAACACATTAGGCTTGTTAGGCTTGTTTTCAAATTTCTTTTTATTTTTTATTTATTTTTTTAACCAATTAGTTGAGCAAATATGGTGGAATAATCTCTAAATTGTAATATTTTGTGGGATAAGCACTTTTTCTTTGCAAACATATTTTTCTAAAACTAGTTGCAAATGATACACAAAAGTATAAATAATACTAAAAAAGAACTTTACAAAATATAGCATAAACATCTGCACTATGATAAGTTAATATCATATTACATGCATTATGCATTTATGTACATTATCTCTAGGATAAAATATGAACTCGTAATCTATTTATTCCTTCAAAAAGAGTTGTACATATATAGAAAAGAGAAAATAAACCTAAGAAAGAACACAAAATATACAATTTCCATATATAGAAAATAATGGAAATATACTAGGAATATATGATTTATACAAGGAATGTAGAAGAGCTTTAAGCCATACAACCTCACATGTTGTTCACGCAATAACACGATATTCAGATTCCACAAACGAACGAGTCACCGTTGTTTGTTTCTTCATCTCCACGAAATAGGAGACTCACCCAACATAATTAAAAAAAAAAACCAATTAAGGAATGTCAGGTTAAGGGACAAGTTGCATAATCCGCATAATCTGAGTCATGCGTTAATTTGCAAAGTGCTAGATTAGGGTAAGAAGATGCCCTTACCATGTGCGGATTTCAAATATCGGATAACGTGGAGTGCGGCATTCCAGTGAGCGTCCGAAGAGTTTTGGAGAAACTGTGCTAGGATGTGAACAAAGTAGCAAATATTTGGACGATATATGGTAAGATATATAAGGTGTCTGACGATTTTGTGATATCATTCAGGATCGGTGAAAGGAGTACTCCGGACTAAAGCCAAGTTATGGTTGGGCTCGATAGGGAAGGTGACTGGACGCGTTGCTACGCGACTAGTTTCATGTAAGATATCTAGAGTATACTTTATTTGAGATAATTTGAGTCCAAACGGGGTACGAGTGATTTCGATTCCGAGAAAATAATATAGAAGACCTAAATTTTTAATATGAAAACACTCATTTAGATAAAACTTAAGGTTAAAAATAGAGAGAGAATATTACTTGACATAAATTAGTACGTGTAAAACCTTAGTTTCACGTTGAAAAGAGAACAACGAGTAATCTGAGTAGGATTGCTTAAACCCAACATGAATGAGAGATGCAATGTGTTTAGCGAACATGTTCTTCGAGGCATGTCGAAGACCATAAAGGGACTTCATGAATGAGAGATGCAATGTGTTTAGCGAACATGTTCTTCGAGGCATGTCGAAGACCATAAAGGGACTTCTTCTTGTAAATCACTGTGAAGAAAGGCGTTATGGACGTCGAGTTGATGTAGTTCCCATTTGTGAATAAAGGGTACTGCAAGAAAGACTTTGACATACGTTATTTTAGCGACAAGAGCTTTTGTTTCGGAGAAATCGATATCTGTTGTTGGCAATTTCCAAGAACAACTAAACGGGCTTTATATCGTTCAAGGGAGCCGTTGGCTTTGTATTTTAGACGATAGATCCACTTGCATCCGATTGACTTTTTTCGGGAGGAAGATCGACTAGTTTCCATATGTTGTTGCGTAGAAGGGCGTCAATCTTAGTTTGCATAGCCGTGCGCTAGTTTGGATCAAGAGAATCTATTTTTTAAGAAGTAGGTTCGGCTATTCGAGCAACAACTGCATTATAACCTTTAATATAGGTTGACAAATGAGAATATGAGATAAAATCGGATATAGCTAGGATACATTACCTTTGGAGTGCACGGAGATGGAGCAGGGAGACTCACATCGAGCGTAAGAGTATGAATGGTGTTACAAAGGTAATCGTCAAGATGGATGGGTGGTTTGGACTGAAAAAGAAATGTATCGATGTTTGACACGGCCATTTTGTTTAGGTGTATAAACACAAGACATTTCAAATAAAAATCCATTTTTGATAACAAAAAAGGCTTTAGTGAAAGAAATTCTTGTTTGTTATCGCTACGGAATTTTTTTAATTGGAGTATTGAATTGTGTTTTGGTCATCTGATAGAAATCTTGAATAAAATAAGAGACTTGCGATTTATTTGTCATTAGAAAAAACCCAAGTTATTCTTGAAAAATCATCCACTAAAGTTAGAAAATAGTTATACCCACAAGAAGAAGGGATATGATAATTAAGGACTCATATGTTGCAATGAATTAAATCAAAATGGGATAAAGTTTGTGATTGACTAATAGGAAAATTAGACCGTGATTTAAATCGGAAACAATAGGAAATTGAACAGTAGTAGTGTGAGTTGCGGTAGCGATGGAAATAAGATTGGCCTTATTTAAATCGGAAACAATAATATCTAGAAGAGTACTAATAGATGAATACAAAGGGTGCCCTAATCTTGCATGCACTCCAATCAGAGTCCACAAACAATAATATCTAGAAGAGTACCAATAGTAGTGTGAGTTGCGGAGTGAGTGAGAAGAGGCGATATTCATTTCAACCAGTAGATGTATTTACGAGGTTCACTCACTCCAATCAGAGTCCGCAAAGAATGGTCCTGAATGATACACATGCGATTAGTGAAAGTTTAAACATATGAAGAATCATGTGTTAAACGATATATAGAAATAAGATGACACTATAGACCTGGTACATAAAGCACATTAGATAACATAACATTAGAGATATTGCCAGAATGTAAAGCAGTAGATAAAGCTCCGTTGGGTAGTTTAATTGTATTAGGAGATGTAGATTTAAGATTGTGAATTAAAGATTCATCACCAATCATGTAAAATGAGGCTCCGGAATCTAGTATTCATGGAGTAGAAATAATTCCTGATTTGGTGTCGGGTGGAATGTTTTAAATTTATCAAATAAATTGGTCATCGATCATCGGTCATTGTTGATCATCAGTCACTGTTGGTGTAAGTGTTGAAGAGTAGCATGCAGAAGCAACATTAGCATGAGTAACGTGACCGGCTGCAGAGTGTTTGTTGTCCTGAGACTGGGTTGGTTGCGACGGATGCTTGCTTGTGCGAGGTCCGGCGACACATTTGCCGTTGTTCCACCAGTCCGGAAAGCCTATAATCTTAAAACAAGAGGACTTACTATGGCCTAGACAGTTGCAGTGAGAGCATATCATATGCGACTTATCAAATTTGGTGGTCGGTTGTCGAGAATGAAGCGTGCGGCCAGGGCAATTGTAATGTATGGATCAATGGTCTTAGCTTTGACATTGGAGCACTCTTCTTGGACATGCAATGCATACACTTGATTAAGAGAAGGTAAGGGCTCTTTGGTAATGATGTTTGATTGAAGATGAGTATAAGATTCATCAAGACCAAGCAAAATTTGATTAATTTGTTCATGTTCGTGATCATTCATGAGGATTTGAGAGCATGGAGTGTAAATATTCTCATGAGATGGAAGACAAACTGCAATTTTATTCCATAAACGCCTTAGTCTACTGTAATAATTCGCGACAAATTGACCTTGTTATTTGCAGTTGGCAATGGCGGATATGAGATTCAAGATGTGGCGGCATTGCCGAGAGAGAACTATTGTTGAATGTCTTCCCAAAGGTCTTTGGTGGTGCCGTAAGTAACTAGTGATGGACATAGCTTTGGATCAAAACAGTTTTTGTAATCCAACCAATCAACATTGAATTCACTGTATTCCAATGATTAAAAAAATCATGTTTTGCAGAACATGATTTTTTTTACTTAAACGAGTTGATAATTTATTTGATTATTGATTAAAAGTGAAATCGGTAAGTTTTAGCTTTCACATAATTCAAATTAATTTGAACCTCCTAAAAGACTATTATTACATGAAGTGAAAGTAAATGTGAAGCCCAAGTAATTTGAATTCATAAAAACTGTGCAATTAGGTAAAATGTAGTTTTCATGTCGAACAAAAGAAAGAAAGGGTTGAAAATTAGGTGAGAGGGATATTGCATCCGTACTTGAGCATAAACGCATCGTTTCACCTATTCAATGTTTAGTTGTCTACTACAAGCGAAGAGTTTAGAGGTGAGTTGAGGTTAGGTTGAAGCACATGATGGAGCTTCTTAGTTGGAAAACCCTCCACAGATAATATAAAATAAACACAAACACAAATCAAACACCAAATTTGCCGTCCGGAGCATTATGGCAAATCTGGAGCTGTGGATTCGGGTTATTTGCTTCTTTGTAATTACCGGTTTTGGAACCGGAACTTCTAACTGGGCGATTCACACTTTACCCGGTTATCCTGGAAACCTTCCTTTTCGACTGGAGACTGGGTGCCTACTTTTTTTTATTATTATTATATTAACTTTGTAGCGAAGCTGCAATCTAACTGAAATTTAAAACTCAGATACGTTGGAGTAGGTGACGTGGAAGAAGTGCAATACTTCTACTACTTCGTTCAATCGGAGAGGGAACCTTCAAAGGATCCTCTCATACTGTGGCTCACCGGAGGACCCGGTTGCTCTGCGTTGTCGGGTTTGATCTTTGAAATAGGTACGTACAACAATTTAAGCTTTTCGTAATGATGGATCGAATCATTAGTTTCATATTATACATACACATCCAACCGGTCCCAAGTCGAGTCATCTCTATACCTCGGACCGACGAGTTGTTCGGTTCAAACTAGCTACCTCAATTTCTAAACGAATCAAATATGCAAATATTTTTAAATTCACACATACATACATACATAACGAAACGAGCTTAAGGGTGTCAATTCTTGACTCATTTGGTTAAAACTCGTCTTATTCGGCTAATTAAAATAACATTAAAGAGTCGTTATGTTAGCCGAACTACCTGGACTCGGCTCGAGTTCTTTCTCATTTTAAACTAGTTGAATATAAACATTTTTATAAAATTAGTTTATAAACAAGTCGAGTTTGATCATATCAATGCTCAACGTGTTCTGCAATTTAATAACAACCCTATTTATACCTATATATACAATATCTATAAAATGTATATGCAGCTTCAAAGCGCATGACTATTTCAAAGGATTTTGTTGACCAATTAGAATGAATTGTCATTTGGTTATAACTCCAAAATCGAAAATGTCTTAAAACAATTTTATACCGTTTTGTGTTGTTTTAAATAAATATTGTATGATTTGATAAAACTTTAATATTGTAAAGGAAAATAAAATGATTAAAAAGAAACACATCTTACACCGAGAATCTTATATATATTATAGGAGTAGCACTCCTTGTCACGTGTCATGCTGAAAAATACTCATTGCCACATGTCATTTTAACATTTAACCACAACCCACCAAAATATTATTTAAGTTTATTCATTATAAATTATTTAACGAAATACTAAAATCAAATCTTAATAAAATCCATCTCTTCCAATCACTTTTTTTGTTACATGAGATATGTATAACAGATTAGAATCACATCCATAACAAATTTTAGCAGTACAAAAAAAAATTTTAATTAAATCCACTTTTAACAATTAAATGTTACGGTTTCCATCTCTTCTAATAATTTTTTTTTGTTACCTGAGATTGTGTTATTTCTTAAATTGATTTTTATATAACAATTAATTTAACACCATATGCTACCAATGTATTATTTCTATTAATATATGAATCAGTATAATAAGGAAGAGAAAATCAAAATATAAATTGTTATACGGTTAGATATTTTATTAATGTATTATATAATATTATAGGTAAAGTGTACAAATATTTATTGCTTATTATCTACTCTATCGAATGACACAAAAATAGTTTATATATAATCTCTTAAAAAAATATAATAACAAATAATATTTTTATCAAAATCCCGTACAAGGCACGGGTAATACACTAGTAAAAAGTTAAACACCTAAAAATCCATTATATAAATTAATAATGACACGCAATTAGATTTAATTTGTTTTTATTTATTTTCGAAGCTATAAAACAGTCCCTAGATCTCCTTATATGATTGAAAATTTGAAACACTATGTTGTATTACAAATTGTGACTAATGACCTACACCATAAAAAATGGAGCTCGAATTCTTGATAGTTGTCCGTATATATGTCGATCGTGTCGCCCAAGGGTTGGCCAAAAGAGTATACTCACGTTACGTATTTTGTATTTAAGCACATTTTAGATTGCATTATTTGAGTTTGAATTATCGTACGTAATAAGTGTTAAATTATTATCATGGTAGGTCCACTGACATTCAACAAAACAAATCTATTAGAAGGGGACATACCCACATTCCAGCTCAATCCCTACTCTTGGACAAAGGTTAGATAGATCGACGTACCAAATAAACTTTATCTATACTCACGTTACGTATTTTGTATTTGACCGTACCACATATTATTTAAGCACATTTGTACACGACTTTTATTTGCAGGTTGCGAACATTATATTTTTGGACTCACCTGTTGGTACAGGCTATTCATACTCCACCACCTCACAAGGCTACTACAGTACCACAACACTTAGCACACATTACATGTATCACTTCCTTCAAAAGGTGATTTAATACTCCAATCATTTTCATTTTTATGTTTCCATAGTTACAACTTCATAACTTACTACGTTCGATCAACTACATATGTTAAACTATTATAATGTTTGTCAAATTCTCGTTTTCAACTACCGTATACCTTGTCGAAAATGTGAAACGTGCGTATAAAATGAGTAATTTATAAATCTTATTTACTACTTTAGGGCTTGTTTGATATCGCTATGAATTATTTCCGGTAACGAAATGATTCTGAATCAATCAAAAACTATGTTTGTTTAAATGTCTTTTTTCACGTGAAAGTAATCTAATTAATTTCATTTCCATTCATTTTCCTTAACCGATTCGATACATTTTGTTTTCATTCCACCACTTCAGCTAAATGGGCACTTAATCTCTTCGTACACCGTATGAATAAAGATTTTTATTATAAAATAACTAATCAATATATCATGTGTTTTGTTGAAATCTTACGGGTCTACTTTATTATTTTAACTATACTTTTTTTAAAACAATAAAGACATAATTTAAAAGGTTTTATGTATTGAGTATTTGGTTATTATACATAGATCATAATCCAGTGATTTATTATTTTTGTATATACTTATAGGTTACTATTTTTTTTGTTTATATATGAAAGTATATATATATATATATAGTATTTTTATTATTATTATTTTTCATAAATCACATAAATTTTATTAATATTTTTAACAATAAAAAGTTACTAAAATTAAATGTTACGGTTGAAAATTTCGGAAGAAATATGATATGACTTTTAGCAAATAATTCTATTTAATATTTGTTGACATAATTTTTAATAAAGGTACTAAATTTAAATATACATTATTTTTGTTGATTTTACCGTTCTATTACCAATATAGTAAAAAGTCAAAAAAAAAGAAAATTACAAATTAATGATAAATTTTATAACTCATCATCTAAATAATATAAAATTAACATGTTATATAACTAATTAAATTTTATAACTCATCATCTAAATAATATAAGATGCACGTAGACATAATAATGGATCGGGTGTACGCACTACTCATATTCAATCATAAAACTGAAATACAGCATACCTAACATTCAACTGACATCTTTATCCAAATACAGTTGGATCTATGTAGAGATTGGATGAATGCATGATGAATCAGATTTTGTAGGGTCGACATATTTTTCTTAATCATGGATCCCCACAATCAATACTGCATTAATAAAACAGATCGAAGGATACCATCAGACTACCTTTCACCTTTGTGATCGTGATATACAAACTTCTGGTAAACAGAAATCTCGTTGATTTCTATCTCATCCGTATTCCATCTTAATACCGTCCCGATTTCGATAGGTCAATTTCGTCTCGTTTCATCGTAATAAAACATATCGAGATGAGATGCGAGTCTTCACTTCTTAGTACCACTAAACTCGTATCATGTACACAATTTTATTTAATTTTAAATTTGGGACTATTTTATTTATTTGTGCACATTTGACCTGTGTGATGTACACAAAATTTGAAGTATTAATTTTAGGTTAGTATATTGTTAAAATAAATTACATGAAACCACCTCTCTTTCTTAGGTTTTTATGTATTAACTAAATGAAACATAATTTGAGTTATATTGATGATTAGATATTGTCGTGACATGTGACGCAGTGGCTTCATACACATCCTCAGTTTAGAGAAAACGAACTATACATAGCAGGGGACTCCTATTCAGGCTTACCTGTTCCCATGATCGTTGAGTTGATAGTCAACGGTAATTTACCCAATTTATCATTTAAATCAATGTCTACATACATAGTTATGACTTAATTGGATCACTTATTGCCTTTTTGCAGGCAATAAAATGGGACGTCAACCGCAAATGAATATTCAAGTATTTTCATCCCGTCGATTTAAGTTATTTTAAATTGAAAAATAACGGGTTTATAAAATACATAATACAAAAAAGAGTTATTTGTGAATGAAATCATACGATACGTACCCTTTAATGTATTATTCTGCGATAAAATGGCAGGGATATGTATTGGGCAATCCTTATACACATGGAAATACCGACTATAATGCAAGGGTCAAATTTGCCCATCGTGTTTCACTTATATCCGACCAACTTTATGAGGTATCAATTTACTTTTCTTCCTTTTTTTTTTATAAATATTATAATTGGGTGTTTATCTAACAAGTTTCTACTCTCACTAATTTAATTAAAAGATTTTAAAAAGGGATAAATTCTTAGAAATTTACGAAAGAGGAACGAACAAAAAAAAACTTATTATTACAGTGGACCAATTACCAATTCAGCCAATTTTCATCCTGTGGATATAATATTTTGACGGTCAATGCTGCCGTGTAAACTGTAAAGCATGGTGTCTTAAGTGGAGTTGTTTAAGGGGGCCGAGACTGATATGATTTTCGGTCTAACTAACCACTTTTTTTTTTAAATGAATTTTTGATCCAACCGGAATTACGGTTTATATCGGTCTTGGACTAGGACCCGATATCATCATACACCTGGATTGTAGACCGGACTCAGTCCAGATTTTTTATCCGGGTCAAAATTGCATGCCCTAAACTTAAGTGGGATATTTAAAATACCAAAAATAAAGAGAGTGTAAATCCTAAAAGTCACCTATTTTACTACGGACGGTAGATTATTTTCAAATTATCGATGTTTGTAAAGTTGCTTCTATCTCCCCGCCTGGCCACCTTCTTACTTAGTCAAACATACTCGTGATATATGTACAAGATTAACATAAATTAATTTAGTTAATTATAAAATTTTAATATAATAATTTATGAATCATTAATATATAATCTCTAATACCTAACTGTGAAATATTATTAATTATATCTAGATATGAGCTATAACAAATTTAATGTTTATAACGAGGTTTTATCGTTTTCTGACATTTTTATTAGAATGAAATTGTATCAACCATGAAAAGTAATAATAGACATCTTTTATTTTTTTAAAACACTAATAATAGACATGTAATTATACACAAATGTTAAATTTAGATTGAAATTTCTTTTTATTTGGTTTAATTTACAATTGTGTATCTGAATCATTATTTATGTGACACTGAATATAGCATTCACAATGCAATTGTGTTGGATGATATACACTCCAAGTGCAGTCCGTATTAGCAGGGTGGGCACAATTAGGGTTGGACATGGACCGGATGGGACAGGTGGATTGAGGTCGTCCCTCATCTCATCCCACCTATTATATCTGGAACTGGATCGGGACATGCCTTGTGTTTTTAAACTAAAAAACACCGAGACCCTATTCAGGTTGAGACCAATCTCGCATGACCTATATACATTGTAACATCCAAATTCCGGGAACACGGGATGCTACGGGTTAGGACCTCGCAATAAATCCCGACCTAGTTTGACAACAATTTTACCGGATCTTCCAACAAGGCACAAATAAAGGAAACCGGAATAACGTTTTTATGCACTAAAGAGTCATGATAAAAGAAAGAAAATAATAAGGATCATCGGTAACAAACGAATTCTAAAAAAACTGAAATGGCATGAAAGTTTTCCCAAAAAGAAAATTCCGAAAATAAAACTAACAAGTACATAAACCCGGATGGTCACTCTCTTCAGATCACTCCACATCGGTCTCACCCTGCAAAGCATCTACAACATGACAGTAAAAACCGTTAGCTAGCAATTCTAATATGAGTTAGACTATTCTAGCACAAATACACATCAACGCGGTAAATAAACACATAAACATGATTTCACACACATCCCAATTATTATTTAGGTGATTCACTACTACTAGTGCAACTTATCGTGTGGCACGAAGGTCTCCTGACCTTCGCCTCTGTCCCCATTTACCAAGCGGACTGAGGTCATGCATACCCGTGTACTGAGTGGATTGATCGCAAAGAACTGTCATCGTTGAGCAGTGATGCCACAACCCGTTTTCATGCACTAGGGTATATAATGTAAAAAGTCAACTTACTCAAGTTATAATTAATAAACATCCAACACACACCACTAAAATAGTGCACACCAACATTATGAAAAACTAGCTAAGTAAGTCCATAGAACTTACCTGAACTGATATGATATACGATTAATGTTAAAGTCTAGATCCGCACGTAAACGATCTCGACAACCTGATCAAGACGGAAAATGTCTAAACACATGATTCTACCACTAATTAAGCTTCTAGAAGACTTCAAGACTAACTAATAGGTTCTTATAACGAAAGAATAAGAAACCCTAACTTTTATAAAAATTACAAAAATATCCCTAGCTTTCCTAAAATTCCGAAAAGTGCTAAAAACGGGTCTAAGACTCTCACTAATGTCCAATAACATCTCACAATCCTAAAAGATCCATAACGGGTTTGAGGTATACTCCAACTTACATCTAATTCAAAAAATCATAAACCACACTTCTTTTGGAAATCGATCAAGTACCCTACTATGGCCTACGATAAAACCTTTTTACTAAATCCCAAAATATCCGAGAAAATTCTTAAACGTACTATGTCATGTCTACTAAGATCCACGCTAAAAATCCAAAGTTTTCTCCAATAATACAAATTTCCAATACTTAGTCAAATTCCAGTATTCTTATAAACTACGTTTTGTACCAAATTTGTAAACTCGTAACTCTAAATCTAACCGTTAAATCTTTTCCATATTTTTATACAATAAACTACATACTTACTTCTATAACATGTCAGAAATTCAATTGTGGATGATGTGTTTAAGGTATCTGAACTCGATCCCAAAGTAGGTTGTTCAAAACTGAAAATCTGGAAAATCTGCACCAACGCACTACGTCTAGAGTACGAATAACAGGAGAAGCAAGTTCTGGTAATATGCACAAACTCACAGGTTAAGGGTTCGATACCTATAGGAAACAAAACCTACTTAAGCGTATGTCCCAAACACATGCACGTGAGGAAGAAAGAAAAAGCCTGTGACCAGACTGACTCTCAGATATCGCAGCTCGATCTCGGTTCACTTGTTCCAGACTCTCAGTGGTCACTCTTCACACCACTGCAGCAAGGAAGGGACAACTCCTTGCTTGGCTCTTGTTCGACTACGAAGTAATGCTGGAGGAGAAGGAGATCTCGATGCAGGCGTTGCTCCGTGGCTCGACTGCAGTTACACGCAGAGGGAAGAAGGGAGAAGAAGCCGATCTCGCTTCTGCAGCTGCTTGTCGGTGTGGTGCCGATCTGCTTGTTGGTGGCCTGGAAGACAACACTCGGTCGGCTCAAGCTTCCCCGGTCCAACACAGTCAACAGAGGGAAGGAAGGAAAAGCCGATCTCGAGCCCGTCCCGCCGGATACCACAACGCTTGGTAGAGAGAAAGGAGTCGATCTCGCTTCTGTAGCTGCTGCGTGGAAGGTTGTTAAGATTTCGTTTTTGTGGTCCCTTGCTGATTGCGTGAGTTGGATAGGAACGAAGAAGAGGTGAAGTAGCAAAAAGAAGTTGAATTTGGTTTGCTCTTGGACCGGAGTGAAGCCGAACAAAAAGAAGAGGAGTGAGCCGGATAAAGAATTGGTCCAAGATGAGTTTTTTTTAAAAAAAAACAATTCTATTAGTTTTTATACTAATAAAAACCTAGTATCCTTTAACGATCAAAGTTACACATTGTTATATATCAAGAGCCCGTGCTTTGCAATGTCGTCTCCTTAGTTTGATGTTGTTTTTAGGTGGCGTCTTGAGTGGTTTGTCTAGGAGGGGCGTGAATTTGTGATCGACTCCTGAATGCTCTGTTGCAAGCTCAAATCTGAGGTGTCAACAGTGGTTCCCCAGGCTTCTTTCCTGTGTACTCTCTTCGAAGACGAACTTTGTGCTCACCGCTTCCGTTCGACAGAATCATCCTACTTCCCCTCGAAGACTTTTTTGTTGTCGGGATTTCATGATGTATTTTTTTGTGTTTTCTTTTTCTCTTGATGTTTGCTCTTCATGACGGTTAGTCCGTCTGCCAATCTTTTCGGCTTTTCGACCCACGTCTAGTTCTTCGAACCGCTTTCCTTTTTTTAAAAAAAAAACCTAGTAACTCAACCGGTATTGAAATTTTTTTCCCGATTATTACCTTCCTTTCCCTATATATATCGGTTAAGATTAAATTTTATACAAGCAAATTTTCATTGATATCATGATTAAAATAGAATGTCCTAAAAAAATTTACAAATTATAATTAACTTATTTAAAGTCTAAGCATTCAACATAAATATTAAGAACAAAATTAGACAATGATCTACAATTTCTTACCGAAAATAGTAGCTTTACGTCCATATATAATCACATATGACTTTTGCTTCGTTCCATGTTTTTACATGTTAAAATTTAAATTTTTGTTACAGAAAGCTTATTAAATATTTAGTTTTAGAATAGCTTGTTATTTATAATTATAATTATAATTTCTTAATTTTACCATATTTTTTCTTTTAAAAATTTAAATAAACAATTATCACTGTTTTTACTTTATGTAGCATGTTTCTATATACATTATATCAAAATAATGTAAAATTGAAATTATTACTTCTACTACATGTTCTTCTATTTTCTACAACAATGCTTCAATTTATATTTTTGACAACTTGAGCCCATTTTTTTGTAATTTTTTCAGAGCTGTTTAGAAATGGACTAAACTCTCAAAATTATATATATATATATATATATATATATATATATATATATATATATATATATATATATGTAATTATGAATTGTGGTTCGTAATTTTTTTTTATCATCTAACATGTCATATTTTATGGCTGTTTATTCAAAAATCCATAAATCGTAACACATTTATTTCTTATTCTTTTTAATGTGTTATCAAGAAATGCCTCATATAAAACTGTGGATTTCCTATTTATCACAATTCAATAGATGGTTTGATATTAAAATTCAATTTATATTGTGTTTTTACAGTCTGCAGTGTTAAATTGTGAGGGGAAATATGTAGATGCAGATCCAAACAATGCACAGTGCCAAAAGGTTCTTCATGCCATTGATGATGTAAGTCCCTTTTTTTTGTTTTTTGAATGAATGATAAGTCCTTGCTACATATGAAATTTGTTTATGATAAATTTATCTTCTAGTTGGATGATAGGTTTAAACTATTATGATTGGGTATAATTATTTGAATTAAATTCGAGTATAATAATTCAAATATTTGTTTAGTTAGTTTTTTTTTTCTTTCTTTCTGATTATTAGGATATTGTTAGAAGAATCAAGTATTTTATTTGCAGTGCATATTTCATGGGCTAAGTATAACTCATATTCTGGAGCCTGATTGTGCTGCTGCATCTCCTAAGCCTGCGAGTATTCTTCAATTTGATCCGATTCACATCGCTTCAGAAGAGAACAACTTGTTGCATCTAAGACGACGTCGTTCTAATGCAAACCTCCATGTTGAAGTTCCTGAATTATGGTGTCGGGTACGTATGTACTTCACTTAAAATGGTTTGAAATGTCGTCCTTTGTTCATAAAATTGAACGAATGTATTTATGCTCGATTGTATAAGTCAAGTTCAACTAACTCAACTAGTATATATAACAACCTTACTAAAGATTAACTCAAATAAACGTATTTAAGAAATTGTTATTCGAACCGACTTTAACAGATTTACATTCATCTCGTTTAAAATCGAACTTACGAATATGGTTATGTTCAGTTTGTTAGATAACTTGATCGAGTTGGAGGTGAATCTGAATAACTCAACTCATATAATAATTTTATTAACACAATTAAAAACAAAAATGATTGAATTAGTTTGTTTATTTGTATAAATATGCAGACCTATAATTATCTCCCTATCTACTATTGGACAAATGACAAACGTGTACAAACTGCACTGCATGTTAGGGAGGTAAGTACTACGTACTTATTATGACTTAACAAAATATACTTATCTTTTACAATTGTTAACTTTCTAATATGAACCTGTATTATCATGTAATATATGATCAGGGAACTATAAAAGAATGGGTCCGATGCAATCAAACCTTGTCGGGGTTTACGACGGATATTAACAACACGGTTCCTTATCATCAACGTCTTACAAAGACGAACTTAAGAGCTTTGGTTTACAAGTACATTTCATGCACCATTCATCTTCACTTAAATAAATGTTTTGTGACTTAAACTTGATCATAATGTGATTTATTGTGACAGTGGAGATCAAGATCTATGTTTCCCATATTTGGGGACACTAGAATGGATCGAATCACTCCAAGTGCCGGTCACCTCGCCCTGGAGACCTTGGTTCGTTGACGGCCAAGTTGCTGGGTATGTTCTTTAGAGTTTGATGAAAATAGAAAGATTAATGTTATTTGAACTTGAAAATGTGTTTATACTTCGATATGTTGTACGGATGTGATGCATGTGGTGTAGGTATACAACGAAATTTTCGAACCTCAAGTATCGGTTGACATACTCTACAATTAAGGTATTTTAATATCATCCACTAGTTTTGATTTCTTATGTATATAATCATCATATAATAGTGATTAAATGATGAAATGAACACGTACAGGGAGGAGGGCATACAGCTCCAGAGTACAAGCCCAAGGAGGCACTCTCTATGGTCGATAGATGGTTTTCTCGTTACCCACTTTGATTTTTTTGTTTTATAATCATTGTGGACTGTATTTTATCAATTCTCATTAATAAAAATAAAATAAAGGGTTCGCTTACTTGCGAATACCGGTCAATTGCATTTAGCGATCTACTCGAAAGTGTAATGCTTTATTAGTAATAATGTATGTAGACGGACTATTTATACTTATGTATTTCCTTATCTTTTTTATACCCAAAAAACTAAATACATAGACTTTGATTTATTAACGTAAAATAAAATAGCAATCTGCTAGCACTTAGTGTTTTTGTTGAAGCCCACAACGTCCACTGACACACATATAGTGAAATTCACCAGTTGGACTTCCTCCCGATATACGGGGTTCAAACATAGTCAAAATATCAATCTTACGGTGATTACATAGGTATCGTATTACTTCCCGGAACCCGTTCTTACGAGCACCAATTAAAATTTCATAGGAAGCAGTTCATCTTAAACTTGAGAAATTTGGTGATCGAGATCATACCTCCACCTCCTCGGATGTGGTTATCTGTTATGTTAATAATCAATAGGTTATACATATAGTTACTACAACTTCAAATACTTGTACCATTTATCCCTATTACACATATACTTGAATGCCTTTACATTAGTTGGTGGCTTAGGACTTGTTTGATAATGCACAAGGGCACTTAAAATGTTGAGTGAAATCCTGACATGATTCAAACATAACCTAAGATGCAATAATGTGTATGGTGATCTTGTATATTGTGCCATTATGGGAAACTTAATAAGTTTCAGATGTTATGTGTAAATATGTGTAAACTTGGGGGCATCCATTGTAATTCTTGCTAGCTGGGCCTTTTGTGTTGCTGGGCTTGTCTTGATCCGTCTTGCTATTGGATTAATGATAGCACGTGATGTCTTCACGTGTTGTTGCCGTCTCCTTTTAACCCTAAGTATAAAAGCTTCCTTCCAAAGTTGTGGAGGTACTGTGCAAACCCTCGGCCGATTCATGTGTTCCTCTTCTCAAGAAGTGAAAGAGAGAAAGAGAGAAGAAAAGAGAGAAAAGTAAGAAGCGATCTTGTGTGTTTCGTGGGAAGATCAGATTTAGATCACAAGCTTCACTGGAAGCTTGTATCTAGTTGCGTTGGCATCATCTGGCTTTTGTTATCTTGCTGTTCTTGTTTAGTTTTCTCTTGGTTAGGGTTTTATTGGTCTTGATTTGAAGTTGTTGTTACTTGTAATCATACGTTCTATCTACCTAGTGGATTGGGACGGATTTTCCCTCCTGAAATCCCGCAGAGTAGGGTTTCAACCCGAATTGCGTCACCAAGTGTTTGTTTGTTGGTTTGTATCATTATAGCTTTGCAAGATCACTCTAGATCTGTAGTATTTTGTCGAAAATCGTTCATATCTAGTTTATCATTATCTATTGTTCAACACTCTTGAGTTACTCACTCCATTCCATGCTCTCCGTGTTCTCAGTAGACTAGTGTTCTCCTCTCTTCATGGTGACATGCACACCAGGGCATGATCGTTCTACCATCTTGTCATCTATGATCTTCTCAGAAGAAAGCTCAGGATCTTGTGATACTTTAGTTCCATTTGTTAAGGTCATGCCCCTAGTCTGCATTTGGCATTCTGGCTTCATTGTCTTTTTCACTGCTTCCTAAGCTGGATCTCAAAGGCAATTATATCCTCTTTTGTCATTTTTTCACTATATGTTTTGGAGTTTGGACTCAACTTCAGTGTGTCTAGGTCTCTTCAGAGAACCCTTACTCGCTTCCATGTCCCCTTCTTTAATTTTCTAGCCAAACTTTGCAACGAGCTGCGCTTTGATTCTTGTTTCTATGTCTTCTTCTGGTGTTACCTTTCTTGTCCTTATCTTCTCTTGTTTTCTCTATTGTTGCCCCAAAGATTACATTTTTTCCTCCTTTAGATCCTTTGATTCTCTTACTACTCGCCTCGCTTATTTTAGATTTTGTGGGATTTGTTGGCTCTTTATGTGTCTGTTGTTCGAAGCCCACTTTATTGGCTCTAACCACTTCCTCTTGCTCGTAACTGCCATGGATTGTGTTATCCTTTACTACTTTGTCCTTGCCTTTCCAAACCTGGTTCCTCCCATAATTGTCTCATTCGTTTTGCCTTTCATAACTTTCGTATCTTGTAGTGTGATAAGACATAAGATCATTTCCTTTCCAGTTCCATGATAACATGATTTATCGATCTGCTTTAGTCATGCATTTAGGTAGATTTTCCCTCTCCACATTCATGTTTTAGCCTTAGTTTGTGCCATTTATGCTTGTTTAGTTCTACTTTGCAAGAATAGATGTTTACACACACTATTTGTGGCTTTGTAGGTGATTTGACACATTATGGATAAAACGACGTATTTGAGGATCAAGCCTCGAAGTGGATGCATTGAAGCGAGCATACGTGCACAAGAAAGGATAATAGATAAAGCTAAAGGCATGAAGGAACGACCAAGGATCCATTTCGGCCGAGATCCACTTATCTCGGTCCGTGATGGAGGCTACTGTTCACCAATATCGGTTCATATCTCGGACCGAGATCAATGGGTGGCTTGACCGAGATCTCAATGACGCTGAAGATCGAAGACGAAATCTCGGTCTTGACAGTGAAAAATCTCGGCCCGAGATTGCTTTCTAAGTTAGGTAATTCCTGAGACTTACCCGGTAAAGGTTTACTTGATCCTTAGTTAGATAATCTGGTTTGTGGTAAATTCCTCTCTTCTTACCTTGAGACCTACCGGGTAATAGGTAGTTAGGATTGAGATTAGATGGTCTTGAGACTTACACCATCAGCTTAGAAACGTTCATCCCTGTAGCTTTTCTACCATAGATCTTTGTGAGTTATCTTGAGTCCATATGCCATAAACAATGACCTTGAATCCTTGGAATCCATTATCTCATTTGTTGATTGTTTTTTCTCTTATTTTATAAACTGTTTTCAATTGAATTGTTATCTAACTGCGAACTACCCAAAACCCTTTCACAACAATTTCTTCTTCTTTCCCTTTCTTTTCCAATCTCTTTTCTTATTTTAGATTTACTCTATAATTGATCAATATTGCAAACTGAATCCTCAAGTCTTTGTGTTCGACCTTTGAGTACTTGCTCTACTACATATGATTCATACACTATGGGTTCGCTGCAATTGAATAATTATTACAAGAATATAAATTTGAAGCATATCGTGGTTGTTTGCTACCCTGTGAGTCTTTGTCACTTTTGACATGGATTTTGCAGGGGTGCAAAATAAGTGAACAACACCAATCGAAAATGTAAAACTTAGTGGACATTAACTGGAAAAAAATCAAAAACCTCGATGACACCAAACGGAATTTCTCTAGTTATAATTACAATATAAACTGAATACTAATTTAAACAAGATCTTTTTTTTACAGTCTTCTGTCCATGTGGATTCTTATCTTAGTTGAATGATCACTCAAACTCTCGGTTAGACTTTGGATCCAAATTGTTTGTTGTATTTGTGACTTTTGTTTTGCAATCTGATGAATTTTGACGACATTCTGTGAGAGCCCTTTTCTTTCGGACCGAGTTTTGGTCCTTAGCCGAGATTGGCTTTGGGGCCGAGATTGGTATTTCCGCACCTGCGGGCAGGACTGCCGCTCCTGCGGGTTTCCGCCCCTGCGGTTTCCGGCGGCTGTAGCCGGTTTTGTTGACTCCCTTGACCCGTGCTTTACCTTTCCCTTACTTCTTCTTTTCCCTTGGTTGATCAAGGGTTCTTCTTCACTTCTCTTCCTCAGTTCCTACGTCCTTCTTTCTTCTTCATCCCTTCCTTTGAGCTTGTTCTTGTTCTCCTTGGAGTTGTGCTTGAAAGTTGTGCTTTGTGGTGGTTGTTGATGTTGGAGGTGTGTATGCTGAGCTTGGAAGCCAACTACTGATGTATGTGACCTCTCCCTGCAGCCTAGGACCTTCAGTAGTGGTGAGTTCTTGCTTCTTCTCCTTCTTTTCTTCTTTGATTCCATCTCTTTAGCTTAGGATTAGATGTTTGGACATAGGATGATATTGGAATGTGTATGTTGTTGCATGTGTGTGGTTTTGGATGAGAGAAGACGTGATTTGATCACGTGAAGAGCCAAAGAGAAGCCGCGGGTTCACGTTTTGCATAGACGCCGCCCCCGCGCCTAGAAGCCGCCGTGCCGCAGCGCCAGCGCCTTGCCTGCGTTGCCTGCGTTCCGTGTCACCGCGCCTGCGGCTGATCCCTGCCGCGCCTGCGGGTTACCTGTTCCACTCCTGCGTCCCTTGATTACGCAGGTGCATTTTGTCCCAGGAGTACCTATAGTAAGGTAGTTCCTTTCCTTTCCTAGTATGAGGGAACTAGTACCATGCTAGGTATCGGATGATGATGAGTATGTTATAGATATGCCGGTTACGGCTTTGAGGTTTACGAGTTGGATATGATCCTTATGGATCCCTTGGGTCTAGGTGTGACCCCTTTGTGTGATATGAGTTTGATATATGTATGTATGCCTTGTATAGGCCGTTTGTCCTCCAGTTTGGAGTGGACCTGAGTGAGAGCTGATCGTAGTGATACGACTTCTGAGATTGAGGTAAGTCCATAGGACTTACTTAGCTGTCATCCTTATATTGGATGTGTGCATGAGTGGTGTTTGTTATATGCTTTATAGCATGCTTTATGATGGTCACCGACCTATGTTATATTGACCGCCCATTGTAGTGACTGTGACAACTTACCTTTCATCCTGTAGTGGAGTCTGAGAAGTTCTTTGTAAGCTAGTTAGTTCTGGTATGCGGGAAGGATACCTACCACTCCATATGGTATACGGGAAAGTGCGCTGATACCACTCCAGCTAGCTATTGCACGCAGAGGCGAGGGTTATATATATTCCTCGTGTCACGTATATTTATATATACTAATTTATATACTCTTGAGTGTTTGGACTTATTAAAGATAATAAACCGGGTAAATGTGTGATATCATGATGAAGTGTTAATATTTTTGATATGTGATTGTGCTCTAGCATCTTCTTATATATGTGTATGGTTAGCTAACGGTTTTATACCGTATTGTAGATCATTTGCAGGTTAGGAGAGCTACAGAGTGATCCAGAGGCGTGATCTGCTAAGGGTTCCGTACACTGGGCGTTATCGTGGGTTTTTGGGTTATTATATTGTACGGATTTCTGTTTAACTTTGTACTCAGCAGTAATATGTATCATCCTTTTGATATATATATATATATATATATATATATATATATATATATATATATATATATATATATATATATATATATATATATCAGTTTTGTGTTTTGTTTAAATCTATTTGTGTCTTGTTGTAAGATCAGTGAAATTGTTGTCAAGCTAGGGTCAGGATCCATTGTGAGATCCTAACCCAGTAGCACTCTGAGTCCTACGGATTCGGGGTGTTACACATTCAACCTTAGGGTGTGTTTGGATTGCATGGAATATCCTCCATCATTGCTTACGATCCAAACACATTTTTAGTATTTTTAAAACTAATCAGTGAAATGTTATATAATATACAAAGACCATTTTGGCCTGAATTTGTGCTTGTGCTATGTGTTATATTACCATTTACTGGACAAATTTGTAATTCATAAAATATATAATAAAAATAAAAGCCTAATTACAAATATAACTCTTGAGTCATATTGAATTTTGTCACATATCATCGTCACATTAAACCACCTAGGATTTTTCCACATGTCACAACCTCATTAAGTCACATCGAGTTTTGTCATATGTCTTATTTATATAAAGTCAATTATTTTTTATTTTTATTTTATTTTATTTCTTTATTTATAAGATATAAGAAAAGATTATGATATAATAAAATAATTTATATATTTAACAATATTATATTATTTGTGTTATAAAACTATATTATATAGATTTTTTAAGTTAAGTTATTTTTAAACCAAAATATATAATTAGTCATCTATTTTTTACATTTTAAATAATCGAATGCTTTGAATATACCTAAATAATTTGATATTTATTTAAGTATAACATTTATTTATTTTACTAATCGGTTTATTTTATCTCCTATAAGTTTATTTTATTAAAAAAAATTTGTCATAGTCAATTAATATATGAATGAAAATATTGAACAAATCCATTTTAACCAATAAAATATTATATTATAATTATTATTTATGTATCTTATTTAGAATAATCATATAATAGGTAATCCTAGACATATTTCTTCTTCTTCTTTTTTTTAATTTTAGTATTTATTTTTAATAATAATTTTTACTTTAAAATATTATTATAAAAGATTTGTTGAATATTCTAATATACTATATTATATATATATATATATATATATATATATATATATATATATATATATATATATTCTTATAATAAATTTTATAGCGTCCCGTATAAAGAACAGGTACCAAGCTAATAATTAATCTTACAAAACATATCATTAATTATTCTCTAGAATGACATGATAGAGTTCATATTAAACATTAAAAAATTAATTTTATTTATTTCCATATTAAGTGTACATTCTAACCGAACCGCCTATAAATATATTAAAATTTTGACTAAACAACTTTCTTTCTCATTTAATAACCGATGTTAGGGTTGACTAAATATGCTTATCCAACCAACAACGTAAACCCTGTTTGTGGCATGTATGTTGTATAATTGGGCTTTGAGATAACGGCCCATGAAAAATGGGCTTAATGAAAGCCCAATTGAAGTGTTCTTTAGGCAATAATACGAGACGGAAAAAGCCGAAAGAGCAGACATATACTCATAACGCTCCCTACGTCCTACCTACACACATAATTTAAACTTATAGAGATTTATATCAACTTCAAAATAATATATTTACAAAATTAGACAAATTTGGGAATCTAGTCTCCGTCTCCGCAAACCCCACAAAATTGAAAACCCACCCCATTCCCATAGATATATATCTTCCCACTTCCCACATCTCCACGCTCCTCTCTCTCTTCCCCTCAATCCCAATCTCAACTCACTGCAACTCAACTTTCCTTTGTCTTCCATGGCAACGATGAACTCCAATTGGCTACGAACCGCCATGACCGACGACAACCTGGTGGCGGAGCTCCTACTCCGTCTCAACCGCCCAGATTCACGCCCTCCACGCCGCTCCAAGCTTCATCCACCTCTTCCGCCGCTTGATTGGGGAATCCGTCAACCTCGATCTAAGTCTACCGCTTCCTTGAAGAAGGAACGCGAGGTCACGAGGCGTAGTCCTACCAATCCGCTCTCTTGGACTGCTAGTGGCTCCGCTTCACCTAGCGACAGTTGCGAAGAATCTAGTCTTCCGCTCGATCGACTCATCTCTTCTGCCAGATTGAAGGTTTGTCTGACTTTTCCGTTATTCTCTCTCCCCGTCTCTCTCGATCGGTTTTTCGGTTCTTTCTTTTCGTTATCTTCAAATCTAATGCTTTTCCATCGTTATCGGTTTTCGAACTCTTTTTTAACAGTAGGAATTTTGGATGAGGTTTTCAGTTTCAAATTTCTTTCGTATGGTCATCGGCTGGTTTGGAGTGGTGACAGACGTTGGTTAGATCTTGCTGCCTTTTCCGGTCTCCGATACCGAAAGATGACGGAAATTACTTTAGCCTTCTGAATTTGACCAAACTTGTCATGGAAGTCAGATTCATGAAAAAAGAGAGATAAAGCGGTTTTTAATTCTGAGGACAGTTTTGTCAGATGATGCGAAACTGTGGGGACCACTCGCTGCCCTTACGGCCTTCCACTCACAGTCTTCTTCTTCTTCGTTTCTACTCTTATGAATATCCAATCTGACCAAAACGTCCCTGTAAGGAGTGAAAAACTACTGGTTTGTCCTCCAAGGGGTATTTTGTACATTTCGGCGGCGCATGGAGATACGTTGGGCCTGGGACTCGGAGGGATGGGATGAGTCGTGACTCGTGAGCGGATTAGTTGGTTTGGTGTCTTTGATTTTGCTCACTGCTTCTGTTTTCTAGGTGCGTGTTTCGTGGTGTCAGAAGCAGATCAATTCTTTGCTGATTCTTTTTCAAATCTATTAGAAAATTTTAAGTTCGATAACAATTTTGCATGTATTTAACTATTGGAGAATGTATATATCAATTATATTTTTGAGTGGATGTGTTTGAATCTGTAGACGCATAACACACGCATATTTGGTGGTTTGTGGGGTTCAAGATTGACCCTACATCCCCACCCACCGGCCACCGCAACTTCCATATATTCTCTCTACCAATTTCAACCCTTCTCTCTTTCTAACTTCTTTTGATCTATCTTTGTTCACTAGCAATTTTTTTTTTAATTTTCTCTTTTGCCAAAGCGTAGAGTAGAAAAAGGTCAAAAGAGATGGTCATTCATTCACGGCAGGTCCTTTTTCTATTTCTTTTCAACCCTTTTATGGGTTTGAACTTTGAAATCAGCATCTTCGTTCAAAATTCAGATCCTAACTCACGTGACATGTCACGTGAGTTGATCGGCTCTTTGGTTTATACAGTATGATGGTTCGCCTTGGCTTAGCCTTTTTGGCTGCTGAGTGCTGATGGGAGGGGATGTTGTTTGTTGGGGCGCGGTGGCGTGATTCAGTGGATTGAATTGTTGTGTCCCATCTGGCCCAGTTGTTGTCTGCCACGTTTCTCCATGCTTTTCTTTTCAGATCTCTGTTTTTCTTACTTGGCATTCAATTCAATGGGTTTTGGAAGTTGCTATTTCTTTCATGACCTTTTCTTTTCCTAAAGTAACTTATCAAATTGATCACGGTCGTCCAAACAATATCGCAGGACCACAGTCACAATTCTGGAAAGTGGGAATATTAGCTCAATTTTGAGTTGGGTGGGTAGGATTAGGAAATTTTCATGCATAATTTGTGTTGGCTTGAATTTGAGTTGGTTGAAGCCCATTTTGAACTGTATATTCAGTTTGCTATAGGTTGCTTTCAGCTAGCTACATTTGGTAAAATTCTACATGCTATAAGTGCTTAAGAGGTCTTTTCACCTAGATGTGTTTTTGTTCTGTTGAATCTTAATTGAGCATCTGATGGTTTAGTGTATAGTTTTGACCATATATTTAATATTTTTTGGAGATTGTGACTAATTGCAAACATTTATTGCAGGGTAATGCTACAAATGATGCACCCACCTTAGTCAGTGGTAGCAAGAGACTAAGAAAAAAGAAGGTAAACTTCCACCATCCTTTTTTATGGTAGTTTTATCCTTGTATTGTATTAAGTCAAATAAAAACACCTATTTTCCACATTATTCTGTAGCTGTTCAGAAGATCTTATTATTGTATTTTGTTATATGTTTGTTAGACATTTGCTCAACTTAAAGAAGAGGAAACCTCCCTTTTAAAGGAGAGGAAACATCTGAAGAAGGTCAGTTGCTCGACTAAATGGCGGTGAATTTTCTTATATTTGAGTAGTTCATAGACTTAATATGATGTTATTACCATTCAACAGGAATTGGAGACAATGCGCATCAAATTTGAAGAACATAGATCATTTAATCAAAACCTGAAGAGAATTAAGGTAATACAGCTGCTTGAATCTACACTTTCTTTCGTTTTCCTTTTTGGTTCTGTATATTTTTCGTAGATCATGCTATACCCAGACAACACAACTCAATATTCACATTATATTCCTCTTTGCAGCTTGATTCACATGCACATTCAGTACCCAAACCAATCCCAACTGTAAACGAACACCTGAGACCACACCACAACAATTGTCTTGAAGCTGATCCAAATGCATCGAAAATGTTAAAGACTGAAGAAGTCTCCAACGAACCATCCATTTTTGTGGTACCTGATCTGAACATGACCCCGGAAGAGGATTGTGCCCTTGAAAGTGTAGCTGAAATGAGCTAACATGGTTGACATTTGGTCAATTTGTTGACCTGACAACTAAGGAGTTGGCGACCGCGGTTTTTAACAGTAGGTATCCTATCGTTGTCTTTGTAGATACTAGAGATTTAACTACATTTGTAAGCTCATCTCTTCTGAAATTCTTTGGGGTAAGTTCTCATTACTTCTCAATTTTGGGGGAGAAAGTTAAAAATCTGTGTCAGCAGTTGTATTCTTTATTAGGTGAACTTTCAACAGTTTATATAGGTTTTAACAGCAGTCGAACGTTGATTTTTATATGGAGACATACAAATAGTTACTTCCAACTGCTTTTATTATATTGGCTGTGAAGCTGCCGGTGTTACGCTCGTGGTCTAACTGCTTTACCCATACAATTGTGGCAAAATGTCCGTTACGATACGGTGTCTTTCATGTGTTTTCGTGGGGATTCATGAATAGAAAAGTGGATGTGTTGAGAGCTTGAACTACCTGATTTTTATCTTAACATTGAACATGTATGACTAGTAATTATTAAATAAGTAATAATAATCATCGACAAAATAAAATATCATTGTTTTTGGATGAGGAGCGTGATCATGAACACTAACACAAGTATAAAAACAAAATGCTACACGGTTTTGGAGTTTCGAACACCTATTTAGAAGTAGTACAAAGTTTTTGTCCCATTACATGTTCCAACTTCATATCTCACTTCTCTAATTGGCTCACTACTAATTTAAAATATATAAAAAAATCTCATTAAATATTTACCTCCCGTTTAGTTGTAATTCCGGAAACGGAAATGGAATGGAAATGTATCTAAAACTAATCAAACATTTAATGTATAATTTAGGGTGGAGTGAGTCAATCAAAAGAGTAGATATGAAATTGGGACGATGTAGAGATAGAGAATTTGTTTTAAAAAATCTAATTAAACACTTAATGTATAATTTAAGGTGGAGTGAGTCAATCAAAGGAGTGAGATATGAAATTGGGACAATGTAGGGATAGAGGATTTGTACTATTTGGAAGGCCTTTCCTCCTACCATATATCCAAATTGGATTGTTGAATCTCTTTTTTTTTTTATTCATTATAACAAATATAATTGTACAAGAGAGTTTGTTTGGTTATTCACTAATTGTCTATTTTCATATTTTTTGTTGTTTATCTAAATGAATGAACAAGGTATTGTAAATGAACATGTAAATGCAAAGTGTACTATTGTGTGCCGCATAGTGCACAATCATGCGCCTTGTATTTATGTGATTCAAGATGAACAATTAGGTGCACAATCATAAGGTGCGCGATCGTGTACCATTGTATATTTTAGACCGTGCGAGTTTATATATACAAGGCGCCTAACCGTGAAACTTTGAACAATGTGCGACTTGGTGGCCTAATTAGAAGCAGTGTTCATTAAAGAATGAATGTCTTTAAGAGGTTCTCACTACTTACCTTTTTGTTCATTCATTTTGTTGTGATCTTTCAACGAGTTACTTCAGAAATAGAGAGAAGAAGAGAAGACAAGACGTTTTGTGGTTTTGTTGCACAAACCTTGCAGCTAGGGTTTTCAATATACTTTGGTGGATAATGAATACAACCCTACACCTATCTATTTATAACCATAAATAGATAGAATATTCCTCTATAAATAGATAGAGTCCTATAAATAATAGAATCCTACAAATAGATAGAATTACTTATAAATAGATAGGATTCTATAAATAGATAGAATCCTCCGCGAGGAGCTCCGCCCCCGCACCCCCTGTCGCCCCGGGCCCATTAATCCATGAACCCAAAATATGTTTCCCCTGGCCCATTGTACCAGTATACCTAAATTTATTGTATTATTATAACAATCTCCACCTAGACAACATAATCTAATACAAAATTTGGAAACACATATACAACTCCAGGATCTTGTTGCCAGATCCTCCTTGTTTCTCTTGACAGGGAGCTTTCTCATGGCCCCTGCGGCTCCTGGCGCCTCCTGGTACCGCCCCTGCGGTTCCTGGCGCCTCCTGGTGCCGCCCCTGCGGTTTCCTGGATCCGCACCCGCGGCTCTGTTGATCCACCCCCGCGGTCACGCTGCAGAAGCTCGTCTTCTTTGTCTTCAACATCCCCTGCTGCGTTAGCAGATCCTTAACTCGTTGCTGCCAAAGACCGAAGTTGTCAGTTCCGTTGAATCGCAGAACCTCAAATTTTGCAACGGAACTCATCGACAACCTTGCTCTGATACCAATTGTTGTGATCTTTCAACGAGTTACTTCAGAAATAGAGAGAAGAAGAGAAGACAAGACGTTTTGTGGTTTTGCTGCACAAACCTTGCAGCTAGGGTTTTCAATATACTTTGGTGGATAATGAATACAACCCTACACCTATCTATTTATAACCATAAATAGATAGAATATTCCTCTATAAATAGATAGAGTCCTATAAATAATAGAATCCTACAAATAGATAGAATTCCTTATAAATAGATAGGATTCTATAAATAGATAGAATCCTCCGCGAGGAGCTCCGCCCCCGCACCCCCTGTCGCCCCGGGCCCATTAATCCATGGACCCAAAATATGTTTCCCCTGGCCCATTGTATCAGTATACCTAGATTTATTGTCTTATTATAACACATTTAGACAAACACCCGAGCAATGCAACATGAACAAGTGATGAACGATGTAACAAGCCCTCTTGGAATTTTATTTTTTTTGTAATGAATTAACGAAAAAAAGATATACAACTTGTCTAACTAGTATTAAGTGGAGGGTCTTTCAACCAAGGTTCAAAACTATAAAGCAACGCAGTGCTTTGTTTCTATGAATATATTTAAAATGAACAGATATAGTGCACAACCGTTCAAAATGAATAATGTGCACTATGAATGAACAAGGTGCACAGACATTATGTCATGGTGCAAAATTGTGTTTCATGCATAAAAATAAATCTCACGATAATTATACAAGGTCGACGATAATGTTGTTCGTGCATAAAAACAAAGCACGTGACTATTCATGAAGGCCGCACAATTGTGCATGAATGAACCATGGGTGGCTAGATGATCAAATCAAGAGCGTTTATTTAATTAAATCGAATGTCTCATAGAGGTTCTCACTCAACTCTTTACCATAACAAAGATTATCACATGATACTATATGCGTGTATATAGGATTAATCTCATATAGTGAAGGGTTATTAGGGTAAAAAGTGAGAAATAATCTACACCAATGAAGTAAGTCAAACTTCACCTCGTTGACTATGTATAATGTTGACCGTTGACCGGTTAACATTTAACCTTTGGTTCGACACATAAATAATTTGTAGTTGAAAAAAACCGGAATCATGCAAGTGACTTGTTTTGTTTTTTTACCTTAAAATACTTATATCTAGTGTCCTTTAAAAAATTTATGGAAAGACGCAAAAGTATGGGTCACAAGGACGGAGTAGCTCGCTTGCAAGTCCTTGGAAATACGAGATTGTCCTGTTGTAGCCTCCAAAACTTCATGGATTGTTCGGCCTATTGTATCTCCTGTCCTTTGGAACCTTTCACTAGCTCCACGGTTTGAGACTCCCGCGGCTAAGGTGTATAAAAATATCCCCACTTTTCCAAGCACTAACATATTTGAGGATGGTTGTAGTCCGTGTTTCTCGAGCAATTCACCGCACAACCTTAAGAGGACATGTTTCTCCATACGAAGGGCATTTTTGCACCGCACGTCAGATGCAAAAGTAATCAATTGTTGCATCCACTTAGCGCCCGTAAGCTCAGAGGTGTAACATGGCACCCTGCGGACATGCTTGAAGTATTTACTAGAAAGAAGAACAATGTTTTATTATCATAGCTTTCGTTGTTTGTTCAAAGTTTCGGGTGTCATTGGTTGGGTTTAAATTCAGTTACATACCCTTACAAAGTCTACAATGATGTAAAAATTAAAATGATTTAGACTTGGAAATCAACAATAACTTAAGGTACAAATGATATATATATATATATATATATATATATATATATATATATATATATATATATATATATATATATATATATATATATATATATATATATATATCATAAAACAAAACAACCAACAATTACATTAGAACACAATGTCAAGGAGTCAAATATGAGTTGAATATACATATACAACCAAACTATAATTACAGACACAATTTCATGGAATTAAATACGAGTTGAATATACATAAACCATAAACTATGAGTTGTATATATAAAAACCATAAATATGTGTTGCATATACATAAACCATTAACTAATAGTAACTTAAGGTACAACCTATGAGGTACGTATACATAAACCATAAAACAAAACCAACTAGGAATAACCATACAAACAAACCAACCAACAATAACATTACAAATACAAGTGGAATGTTAGTATATATGAGCTGAATATACATATACCAAACTATCATCACAAACACATAATTTCATGAATTTAAATATGAGTTGGATGAACATAAACCATAAATATGAGATGCATGTACATAAACCATAAATATGAGTTGCATATACATAAACCATTAACCCACAATAACTTAAGGTACAAACAACTATCTACCTATACATAAACCATGAAAACTAACCAACCAACAATAACCATAAAACAAACCAGTCATCAATAACATAAGTGGAATGTTAGTAAATATGAGCCGAATATACATATAAACCAAACTATCATTACAAACACATAATTTCATGTATTAAAATATGAGTTGGATATACATAAACCATAAACTATGAGCTACATATACATAAACCATAAATAAGAGCCGCATATACATAAACCATTAACCAACAATAACATATGAATTTAAACATAAGCTTTGTCCAAACATAAACATACTTCATGGAATTCAAAAGGTTCTACATCAGTTTTCACCCGTTTTGGAGTTGTCATTACAACACCGACTCTAGAAAGCAAAACATAGACAACGTAATTAAAAAGGTTTGACTTCAGTTTTCACCCTTTTCTAAATTATCATTACACCGACCCGAGAAAGAAAAACCTACGCAATGACATCCATTAGAGCCATAACTAGGAAACAACAATGACACCAACTCGAGAAAGCAAAGAAACCGACTACAACCATAACTACACCTTCCAACAAATTCATTTCTCTCATTTTTCAAACCGTCACTTCAACCATGATAGTCTTCTTGAATCTCGCGGTATAGTCATGAAACAATTTCATGTTTCCTCTAACATTAGCAAATCGATTGTGAAGCACCGTAACAATTCTCCCTCAGTAATCATCCGCTCTAGGACATCCATAATATCATCGATAGTGAATATTTTCTTTGTTGCACTTGGGGTTGAACTAACAGCTTCACTCTCCAACAAGGACAACATCTTCTCATTGGTATTTCCTATCATAACAAGACCTTGATTATAGAGTGTTGTCCCTTCCTTTTAGACATCTTCTTCTTAAATTTTACTGTATTTGGGGAGATTCGTGTTACTTTAGTGACCTTCGACTTCGATAGTGAAGGATTGTCATGATTTGATGAAGCTCCTTGGGTTTGTGACTTTCATGTACACACCATAAAGAAACTCGTCATCCTCAACCTCAAGGTTGAGGGTCATGAGATCTGAGTACACACCTTCAATCACGAAAACAACAATATCACCGAGTTCAACATTTTGGCAATCTCCACCTTCACTAAGAATGTCTACATCCATTCCATGAACTACATAATTTTTTCCTTTTGCAACAATATGAGTAAATATTTCATCCCAAAACTCACTAATCTCAGTAGGAATTCCCTTGTTATGAAATGTCTTATAACTGGGATTTTCCTGTAAGAAGTTGTATTTAGTAAACAACATTTTCCATATCCAAAGTAAATATCTGATATAAAAATAGAATATAAGATCAATTTAAGCTTTCTTTCCCACCAAGATTAATCTGCAAAAATTCGACATTTTGTCAGATCCCATCCTAATCCAGTCTCATCTTGCCTCAAGGATTTCCACCTAGCCCAAAGCTTTTTCATGTGACCAAATTTGTTCTTCACGCAAGTAACGTCACATGGTTGTCCACTTTTTTCCTTGTATTTCTTAAGCAATCTCCACCCATACAAAGGGTTGATCATGACCATGTTAATCTGATACTCACGACATGTGCCGAGGAACTACATTGTCGCACTATGACTCCAAGAAAAGGGTTTTGGTTTTCGCAAACTCGGAAGTTTTGGCGGACATATAAGCAACAGTAGGTTGCCGGATGCAAAAGTTTATAGAACAACGCTGATTTTAGTTCTTACAGTCTAGGTCATAAGATGGACAAGAAACAACATAACACATGTAATACAATGATGGAATATACAACTATGAAAAAAAACAGATGTCTCGGGCAACACTACTTACATTTGATGAATTTATAACAAACCAACGGACAAGACCTCCGCCAAACAACTTCTGAACCTGAATGATTAAAGTAAAGATGTCATAAACAAATTGTACTATATTATTGTCACTAAGCAATTTTCATGGATATGAATACATTGCTACATTTGTATTAATAAGCACAAATGTACTACATTATGTGTCATGTAAACTAGGGCTTCGGTTTTGTAACGAAAGTACACACCAAAGACAAGAGGAAGGCACCAAAAAGAAGTTTAGAAAAACAGTGGACTACCATAGTTGGACATTAGGGTTTCGGCTTCTAACAAAAGTAAAGCAGAATTTCGGTTTGTAACGAAGGTAAACTAGGGTTTGTAACGACAATAAACCAGGGTTTTCGTTTCTAACAAAAAGTACACACCATAACATCTTTTTTACAAGCCAAAACAAAAAAGCATTGTGAAGAAGTGGAGATGAATTTGAATGGAGAAACAAAAAGATAGACTGCTAGAAATGGAAATGGATACTCACCAGACTCGTCTTCTATAGGTTGAAGGAGTTTGTCTTCTAAATGGCAAAGCAGATTTGAATGGAGAAGGAAAAACAACGATTTTTGTGAATGAATGAAGGTGAGGAGTTGTTTGTTGAGTACTTTTTCACAACTATAGTATCACGTGCTACTTCTCACGTGTTCTATTAATTAATTGATTCTCATACTTGTAATAATTGCTTTCTTCTACAATTATTTTAAAAAATATTAATTTGATACCCTATTTGATATTTCACCTTATTTCACCCCTTCATTCCATAATAATTTCCTTCACGCCCAACACAAAACAACTTAAAATTTCCACAACTATAGATGACATCCCAACGAAAGAGAACCTAGATAAACAAAAAGTGTCAATCCTAATGCAATGCGAGCTATGTCGACACCCAATAGAGAGTGATAAACACCTCTTCTTTAAGTGCCCATATACGTACAATACACCGTATAAAAAACCAAAAAAAGTAACTCACCTACAAAACTGTGATTTATTAGAACATAAACTAATGGACATCATTATGAGAATAAACGACAAAACTAACCAAACAGAACTAAGGCAAATAGTGGCCACATGGTGGAACATCTAGCTACTAAGAAACCAAAAAGTTTTTAACAACAAAAAAGAACCACCAAATTTGTTTAAGGTGATTCAAAAACAAATCAAAGATTGTGATGAGCCTAATGAAAAAAGAACCAACATCAACAATCAACCACCAAAACAAAAAAGGAAAACAAGGAATATCAAATGGCAAAGACCTTCTCAAGGCTTTTTTAAAATTAACTTTGATGCATCTAAAAACTCGATGGACCAATATGGTTTTGGTTACATCATACGTAACCATAACGCCATCCCTCCTGCTTTAGGCAAGGGAATATGTGAAGTTGAATCTGTACTAGAAGCAAAAACTTATACACTTTAAAGCAGACCTTCAAAAGGCCACAAGTGCTGAATTTACGGACATTGATATCGAAGGGGATAATTTAATGTTCATTAATTCAATTTAACGGGTGTGGAAACCACCTTGAGAAGCATATATGATCATATCCAATATCTCCTACCTTATCTCGAGTTTCAATCGAGTGAGAGTACAACACATTCTTATGAAAATCAAACACTAATATAGTCATGCTCACATCTCTAGGTCATGGATCAAACACTGATAAGTGACAAGCATTTCGCAAGAAGTTGAAGACTCTACTAGTCTGAAATAATATTTTAGACGTCTACTTCTAAAAGTTTGACAACCCTTTTCTATTGTAAAAAAATAAATTCAATTAACGCATTTGGGAAGAGGTCGGAGCAAATTTGCTTCCCAAACCGTCTGGAAAGCGAAGTTATCACACATCTCTTTGCTCCGATCTCAGTCTCCCTCTCCACTGTTTCACCATCCTTGTCTTTCACTCTCCTTCAACCTCCATCGATGGAGCCAGATGTGAGTATAGAATCTATGTGCACAATCAGGATCGCTGTCCTCCCCATCGGCGGCATCCCTCTCCCACTCTTCCGCGACTACGCCTCCCTCCTCTCCCCCCACTCTAAGATCGGTCTCTCCTTAATCAGCTCCTTCTACACCGAGCACCAGAAGTCTCCCTTCGCTCAGCAGTCATGGGACTCCGGTGGCGCCCTGCGCTTCCGCTTCATTCCCGGCGGCTCCCCTCCTTCCCCCTGGGAAGACTTCCAGTCCAATCGCAAGATCCTCGCTGTCGTCGGTATCTTCCACTGCCCTACCTCTTCGGATCTTGATTTCGTCTCCGATCAGTTCGCTACTGCTTGTAAAGGTTACTCATCGGCCCTCGTTCTTCGCTGTTTCGGATTTTGTCCCGGTAATGATCAGGTGAGATTTTATTCCTTTCCTGAAATAAGATCGCCATTGTTTGGTTTGATCTGTGTGGCAGTATTGTTTGGATGAAATTGGAGGTTAGGTTTGTTTTTTCAAGGGAGACAAGGGTAAGTAGTCAGGGTTTTGTTGAATCTCGATCAAAATGGCAGTTAAATGTTTGTGTTGGACTGATTGGAGTTTAGCCATAGTTTAGATTCTAGAAAATGAGAATGTTCCCATGATTGATCTTTTTTTTTTATGATCCAGTTGGGAGATGGAAGTAGGAAGGAGGGCAACTTGGTCTTGTTTCCTCCTGCTGACAGGCCGACGCTTGAGATGCACATGTCCACGATGATGCAAGATATTGCTGCATCACTGATGATGGAATTTGAAAAGTGGGCGCTTAAGGCTGAATCTGCTGGAACGATTGTGAAAACACCTCTCGATTCTCAAGCCAGTCTCAGTTCAGAGGAGGTTTATGGTTTAGGTGTCATATGGATTAGATTGCCATCTTTATGCTATCTGAGTGGTTTCCCTGTTCATGTTGTGTCTAAACTTGTTTTTTTTCGTAATGGCGGAATTATAACAGGTCCTCAAGGCTAAAAAACGGAGACTTGGTCGTGCTCAGAAAACGATTGGAGACTATTGTTTATTAGCGGGGTCACCTCTTGATGCTAATGCCCATTATAACACTGCTTTAGAGCTCGCCCGGTTAACAGGGGATTTTTTCTGGTATGCTGGGGCCCTAGAAGGCAGTGTCTGTGCTTTATTGGTATGTATGATCTAAATGGATAATGATTTTTTGCATACAAAATTTTCTGATCGGGTATGGTTGTGAATTGTGATGAATTTGCATGCTTTTATTCTTGCACTGATGTTACTCCGATGAAGCCAAACTTGTTTAAGTGAGATATAAACTGAAAAATTAGAAAACATAAAATAAACGAATTAACATGTCTCTGAAATTGTCAATCTGATCATTTGACTGTCAGATGGATCGGGTGGATCAGAGAGATCCTGTGTTGGAGGATGAGGTGAAGTATCGGTATAACAACGTTGTTATGCATTACAGGAAGTCGTTCATTCAGGATAATGCCCAGAGGTACTTTCTTTTTCCTATTTTTCTCTTGTTCGTCTATCAACCTCAATTTTATTTTAACGTTTATGTCTATTCCATGGATAAAAAGAATGTTTATTTATTAATTCAAGGAACAAAAATAAGCATCTGAAGTATCAATTACAGCCTCTAATGTAGATGCACTTCGGAGATGTTTGAAGAATTTCATTAGTAGTTAGGAGTAGGAGTATCATTCAGTTTTGAGTCAAATTATACTGGAGTTAATGATATTAGCTCTCTGTAATTGGTTGTTGATTGAACTGTACTCATTCCAATAACTTTGTTTTCCAGAGTTTCACCGCTAAGCTTTGAACTCGAGGCGACATTGAAATTGGCTCGTTTCCTCTGCAGGTAGTAGTTCCTTTGATGTTTACATATGTAATTTCATATCTGATTATTTGTTTGGAGTTATTTACATTCTTCTTTCCAGTCTCCGGTAACTGTATACAAATAGATGATTATGTAAAATTCTCTTTTTATTCTACCTTTCTACATTTTGTATTCCTATCTCTTATCAGAACCTTCTTGACTTTATTCTGATTAGTAAGTAGTCTGTTCTTATATCCGTGGTATTCCTAACTTAAGTTCTTAAGGTCATTGTTGGGCACAACAAAACCTATAGTACATACAATTTCATGACTTTACTTGGTTTTGGAATTGGGAATGGAAGGTGTTTTTCCCCCACTACTGAATAATTTTCCAATAAATCACGATAGCCTGTGGGTTGTTTCATTGTTGTAAAGTAAAATATTCAATTCTAGAAGAGAGGAGGACAAAGGCAACACCTAATCAGTTTTGCTATAAAACATGGTTTTGCATATTTAGACTAATCAAATCAGACGTGAGATATTCAATTCTGGAAGGGAGGGGGTCCGTTTTGTTGTTGTAACATGTAAAGTCAAATATTCAGTTTTCGAAGATAGGGGAAAAGGCAACGTCTAATCAGTTTATGCAATAAAGCATGATTTTGTATATTCAAACCCTTCAAATCAGATGAGAAAATTTGATTCTTGTGGCCCTCAAAATGATAATCTTATGAAACCTGTGTTGTTAGAGAAAATAGCAAAGTTATCTGAACTTACATTCTTGCAATGCTATTGTCACTGCCAACCTGGGTTCCCTTCCATGTTTCAAGTTCATTGACTATATAGTCTTTGGATAGCTTTGATGATATTTGCTCGGGATATCAGTAACTTAATGTGGAGTCATGTTAACGACTCCTTTGATCATAGTACTTTGTTTCAACAGGAAAGAGCTAGCAAAAGAAGCGGTGGAGTTGCTGACGAATGCTGCAGATGGTGCTAAGTCTTTGATTGATGCAACTGACAGATTGGTATTGTTTGTGGAGATAGCACGCTTATATGCTAGCCTTGGTTATGAGAGGAAAGCTGCCTTTTTCTCTAGACAAGTGGCTCAACTGTATCTGCAACAAGAGAATAAGTTGGCTGCTATAAGCGCCATGCAGGTGCTGGCTTTATCAACAAGGGCTTATCGTGTTCAAAGCAAAGCATCTATATCTTCATCAAGTGTAAGTTTCTTTTGTTTGAAGATGAAAAAAAAATTTCTTGCTGGATTATTAGCAATTTTTTTGCTATCCAATTGTTGTGTCCTGCGTTATTGTGATGAGTATTTTTTAATGACTCAGTAGCCAGAATAAAAAGTTTATATGGAGTGAAAGTATGCTAGAAGTGCTCCTTATCGACACCATACTGCGTGTGATAGCTAAGAATCATGGCTGTGTGCTTCTTTGTTTTTCAAGTATAAGGAGCCATTGGTCGAGTGTTCAGTGTTGTATCATTTTTGTAGGAGAGTAATAGAGTTATATTTTCTTTGGATAACAGGTATGCCCTTTTTTTCTGCTGATTTTTGTGTTAGGATAATGGACCAAGTAATGCTGATGGGGGAAAGTTGCACCATCATTCAGTCGTTTCATTGTTTGAATCTCAATGGAGTACCCTACAGATGGTTGTACTGAGAGAAATCCTTCTCTCGTCTATTAGGGCTGGAGATCCTCTAGCGGCTTGGAGTGCTGCTGCTCGTCTGCTAAGAAATTACTACCCTTTAATTACACCAGCCGGACAAAATGGGCTAGCAAATGCTCTTTTAAATTCAGCAGATAGGCTTCCTTGTGGAATACGTTGCGCTGATCCTGCTTTGCCGTTCATAAGGTACCCCAGCGGTCATTCTTTTCACCGCCCTTCTTTACTTCTAGTTCAGTGTGGGCAATGATATGAGGTGACATTTAATTTAACTAAATATTGTGCAAGGAAGAAAGAGGACTTATAAGATTCATTTTTAAATCAGATTGTGGGATCCCGAGTATCACTTCCTATCTTAGACTTGTGCACTAATCCACCATATACATCCACATAAGGGATCATTGTTTTCTCTCTTGACTTCTTTTCACTGATAGTTGCTGAAGCTGATGTTTTTTTGGTGTGCTCTTCTGCATGTGTGATTCCTTATATATTATTTTATAAAGTTTTGGGCTGCTACAGTAGAGAAGATATTTTCAGTAGGTACATGATAAATGGTGGGTATGGTCTAGTTGTTTCATTTTCTTTGATATTTTTGGAATGTTTGTTGTGAACTCTTTCCTAACATTGAGGTGCTTTGGAAAGGAGAGAAAAGAGTTGCAAGAAGCCTAATTAATTTGGGGGTGATTGCTATATGTACTCTTTCCAGGTTACACTGCTTTCCTGTCAATCCCTCGCAAATGGATATTGTAAAGCGGAATCCTGGAAAAGCTGATTGGTGGGCCGGATCTGCTCCATCTGGACCATTTATTTACACTCCATTTAGCAAAGGTGAAACTCAGAATAATGGTAAGCAGGAGTTGATTTGGGTTGTTGGGGAACCAATGCAGGTGTTAATTGAATTAGCAAACCCATGTGGCTTTGATTTGAAGGTTGAGAGCTTGTATCTCTGGGTTCCTACTGGGAATTTTGATGCTTTTCCGATCAGCGTGACTCTGCCCCCTAATTCATCAAAGGTGATTACTCTTTCTGGGATTCCCACTGCTGTAGGTCCGATTACGGTTCCTGGATGTATAGTACATTGCTTTGGGGTCATTACTGAACATTTATTTAAGGATGTTGATAACCTGTTGCTTGGAGCGGCACAAGGATTAGTGCTGTCTGATCCCTTCCGTTCTTGTGGTTCGCCAACATCGAGAAATGTGTTAGTTCCAAGTATTTCAGTGGTGCCTCCGCTACCTTTGCTGGTGTCACATGTGGGTGGAGGTGGAGCTGTCATTCTGTATGAGGGCGAAAATAAGGATCTAATGATAACTTTGGCTAATGCCGGTACAGTTCCAATAGAGCAGGCTCATATATCATTATCAGGAAAGAATCAAGACTCGATCATTTCATTTTCATCTGAAACCTTAAAATCAGCCCTACCACTAAAGCCCGGTGCAGAGGTGACTCTATCGATAACCATAAGGGCCTGGCAGCTTGGTGTACAGGACATTGAAGCTGCTGCAAGCAAAGTGACCTCTGGAAATACAGGAAGGCTAACAAAGGACGAGCGCAGCCCAATCCTTATGGTGCATTATGCAGGTAAGTGGTAACTGCTGAATTTATAAGAACGATCTTGTAAATTTTTACAATTTTGAAGCTTATTTAAATGAGAATACTACCTCCGATTCATTATAATTGTCCATCTAGTCTCAAAAGTTTCAAAACAATCGCCCATGAAAATTCATTTGATGTCAAAACTTTCTAAAAATAAAAGTTATACATATACTATTCTTGAACAATGAAACTTATATTTATTGTTTTCTTTTGTTTCTTATATAATTTATCTTAATATGTGTCAAGAATAGTTTTGTTTCCATTTTAGTTTATATATTACTGTTTATTAATATATGTGAAAAATTGTAGATGGACAAATAATATGAAATGGAGGGAGTATCTTTTTTTTTTATCAGGGTTGAGGTAGTTAAGAAAGGATGTAAATGATATCCTTAAGAGGGAAAAGGAGAAAGACCAAGGAAGAAGCACCTATAAGTACCGTAAATAAATTAATTGTTGCATGACAATCCCCTATATCTTTCTAAAAGAATGAGCGATTCAAACTTCTCTTTCAGCAGTTGCAAGGAACATGTAGGGGCTAGAACCCCATGCTATGTCGTTACCTTGGACACCAATGAGAGTTCTAAACCAGTCTCTCTAATATATCCAGCTCTCCATCCCCTCTGAAAAGAAACAAAAAAACTACCCTCGTATAACATTTTATTCACATATGGAGATTTAGTAATGGTATAAATCCATTACATTGGGCGCCTCAATTTGGTCTAACCCTTTTTGAAGTTAAGGATAATATGTACTTAGTATTTGGTTCCCTTGGATGTATTACAATTAATTTGACAATTATTCACATATGAACCATTTATTTAATGTTCCATAACTATTTTCAAGGTCCACTGGAAGTACCTGAAGCTGATGGATCTACCATACCACCCGGTCGGCGTTTGGTTCTTCCCCTGAATGTCTGTGTTGTCCAGGGCTTGTCCTTTGTGAAAGCACGCATGCTATCAATGGAAATTCCTGCCCATGTTGGGGAAAAGCTCCCTGACTCATCTCACGGAGAGGATGAATCTGTGGCAACGCCATGCAGTTCGGATGATAAATTTGAAACATTGGTGAAGATGGATCCTTACAGAGGCAGTTGGGGATTACGCTTTCTTGAGCTAGAGTTGTCTAATCCGACTGACACTACATTCAAGATTTCTGTCTCTGTCCAGATGGATTGTTCAAATGAAGGGAGTGCCTCTTTTTCTGATCAAGATACCTTGGATAATGGGTTTCCAAAATCAAGAATAGACAGGGATTCATCCGCGAGGGTTTTGATACCGCTGGAGCATTTCAAATTACCTGTTCTTGATGGCTCCTTCCTAGTCAAAGATTCCCCGGGTTTGGACAGGAGAAGTTCTAGCTTCTCAGAGAAGAGTACTAAAGCTGAATTAAACGCTTCTATAAAGAACATGGTTTCTAGGATAAAAGTCAAGTGGGAATCTGGACGGAATAATTCGGGAGAACTTAATATCAAAGATGCAATGCAGTCAGCTCTTCAGACAACTATAATGGATGTCCTGTTGCCTGATCCTCTGACTCTGGGCTTTAGGCTTTCAAGAGTGAACCTTGAGAGTAATCAGGATTCTTCTTCCATAACCAGAGGCTCTTTGGTGGCACATGACATGACCTCTATGGAAGTTTTGGTTCGCAATAACACCAAAGAGATGATTAAGATGAATTTGAGCATTACGTGCAGAGACGTAGCTGGAGAGAACTGTGTTGATGGGCCCAATGGTACTGTCTTGTGGACTGGTAAGGCTCTCTTAATTGCTATTTATTTTATTTTATTTATATTGAAGCGTATCAGTCTTCTGGTTATTTCTTTCAAATCATAACTATGGGGAACAAATTTTAGAAGTTCGCAAATGGATGTACATAATATACTTCTGGAAAATGAACGTTATGACAAAGACGTTTTAAGAAGTGGGAGAGATTTAAACATTTTTTTCTTCTCTTGGCACCTTAAATGGTAGATTTGTAGGGACTAAAAGAAGTGAGGTATGTTATGTGCAATATAAATTATTTTGTTTGCCTGGTTAGAAATGTAACAAATAACTTATTTAGTTTGTCTGGTTAGAAATGTAACAAATAGTCTATTTAGTCACCACCGCTGTATGTAGCCATATAGCTAAAATGCAAACATTGGGGCATCCAACTTTTCAGAGGAAATTAGAATATTGCATATTTGATGCATTTACACTCCTCTTGAGTTTTGTGGTCCTCTTTGGAAGAATACATTTTTGAAACTGAAATTCTGAAGGCTAGCAAAATAGTTTTAAAAAAAATTACTAGATGAATCAAATGTGGCAAACATAAATTAATTTATGATAGCTTTGTGTTCACTTGGTGTGTATGGATCAAAGAGTTGTTATGATATACTTAATTGGTCGGCAAACTGGACAGTACATGTAATAGTGACTTGCTTGATAGGTGTTCTTGGCGGAATTGCTATGGAAGTTCCTCCATTGCAGGAGATCGAGCATTATTTCACCTTGTATTTTCTTGTACCTGGTGAGTACACACTCGTTGCTGCAGCCATGATTTATGATGCCAATGCCATTCTTAGAGCTCGTGCCAAAAGTGTCTCACCTGAAGAGCCCATTGTATGTCGTGGACCCCCTTTTCGGGTCGTTGTTCGTTGAAGTGTTTGATGATCAACTACACAACAATCATATCATATGTATTGTGAGTAGCTCTCTTGAAATGATAAGAACTAAATCCTTTCTCCATATTGGTCCACATTTTATGCTCAGTTTCTTAGATGAGATTTTAATGATTCTTCTTCTTTCCTTGTGTTGTAGAATATTACTAAGAACAAGGTTACTGTTGGCATTGTAAGATTTAAACGATGAATCAATCAATTTGAAATTTTGCATATTTTCAGGGGCCCCTTTCTATAATCTGTATGCTATGAAGAGTAGTGAGCAAACAAACCTGTTAGTTAAAAGTTAAAGCTACATTTGCTTGTGCACTGAAATCACTTGCCCGGCTACTTACTGTTCCATCTGCAGTTTACCTAAGTAAATTTTCACTCTCCCGAGTGTTGACCCTATAGTTGAATTGCTGGACTTGTGTTTAAACATTTCCTTTTACGATTGAAAGAGGGCACGATCCTCGACAATTATCTTGACGTAACTAGCAAATTATTCACTTCCAAAATTAAATGAAATCCGAGTTTATACTAAAGGTATGTTTGCTTCTTTATTTATTAATGTGTTTTATTATCGTACGTGCTTTCAACTAAATGATTTAAAAATAAATTGAGAAGAGAACATATTTTTATTTATTTAATAAAAACGAGAAAACCTTTATCTTAAGAATTAATTTTAAAATAAAGATATAGATGAAATTTTGTTTTCATTTTAGTTTCCCTGATTCCAATCGAACGGTCTGTAATTATAAGCTTTCTAACGATGAGATTCAACACAAAGCTTTTGAAGAAAAAATGTTATGTATTTTTAGTTGCTAAGTTTCTGAGGGTCTAATTGCAATGATGGAGACGAACACATATCTATCCTACGTAAAAATTGTTCTTGTTTTATTATTTTTAGTTTTTAGATTTTTCCATTTATCTTAGGATATTTATTCAATAATAAAAATTTAAATCTGTGTCAAACTTTAATCAGGGAATAGATATTAAAGATGTGAATTTATCAAAATCTTGCAATGACCCACGCCACGAGGTATTTACACGGGCTAGAGCGTGTGGTCTTATTTGGGCTTCGTTATGGGCTTTTACACTATTCTTTTTATATGGTTCAACAATATTTTTTTACTAACTAATTCTACTTCTTTTCCGACCAAGCATGTGCAAATAGTACACCATCTTCACCACACAAAACATTAAAATGCTGATTTTCTTAGCTTAATCTTTTTTTTTTAAATCTCGATTTCAAAATAGGTTATGTTTGAACTCGACTTGGTTTTAATGAGTTGAATATCAACATACCAAAACTCCACTCGCTCAGATTGGATAACAAACCAAAAGATGATTGGTCAAGTCGATAATTAGTAAGCTTGTTGTATAAACCGCGCTACTCAAACTCGACTCGATTACATAACTAATTTCAAAGTTTCATTCAAAATTAGAACCGACTCGATCCTAAACGAGCTAAACACGAACATACCAATTACTAATCTACTGTTTAATTTTGATATAAACCAGAAAAAGTAAATGGAGCGGTAAATAAACCAGAAAAACGAAAATGAAAATCTTTACCAAAGTCTCCCATGCTTGTGAAAGTTGAAAAGAAGAGAGCATGTGAGAAGGTAGCTTTGGTCTTTTATTATGGCCTACCTAATTTGTAGAAAGGTAAGAATGACATACGAGGGTGAGGCTATGAAGCCTCCTCTAAATGGCTATATCTCTACTCACTGCATTATGTAGGTGGGGGGCAAAAGTGAAGTATGTAGATTTGTGTACAATCAAATCTTTGCAATCAGGGAAGATTCACCTCCTCAGTCCTCATCCATCTACTACAATTGCCAAAATGTGTGCATATCATGCTATTGGGAATAAAAATAATTTCAAGAAATACTTGTATAACCTTTTTTTTTCTTATTTTTTTTATTAGTATCCTTCAATTCCACCTCTTCTCACCTTTTTCTATTTCCAACTCATTGACACATTTTAAATAAACAAGATCAAACAATAAAAACTATTCAACCTCAACTTGTGGTTTTACTTTACTTACAATCGTTTCATCCATAAATTTCTTTTTTTAAAAGAAAACCTACGATTCAACCTTCAACCTCCTTTCTTGTAACTCTATTTGTTGGTTGCTGATAAAATTTTCCTCAAAGCTGAACTATATTCACAACATTCGAAACCTCGAACATTTGTCTTGTCCAATTCTATAGTCTGACCTTGTACCAACTTAAAATTAATAAACATCTATAACACTCTACCTTTGAGTTAAGTGGGAAAAAAAAAGAAGAGGAATAAGAGCAAAGAAAATCCATCGGTGTATAACCATGTGTTGAAACAATTTCATAAATCTTGGAATAAACAAAGGAAAACTAAAACTTTGAACTTTTAGAGAAAATTGAAATACTAACCAAAAGATTTTCTCAAAAATTGTTGTGCATAATAGTGTGTTGGGTCAATTTCCTAAATCTTGGAATAAACTAAAGAAAACCTATAAAATTGTTTCTTGAACAAATACATAATTTTTGGGAATGTTGTATAAATCCTGCTTTGAAAAATATATTTTCTTCTTCTTAATATCAAATTAAGAAAGACAATTTATTGATAAGTACAACTGATGAGACAATTTCTAAACCTCAACAAACAACGGAGAACTTGTACAAATTTGTGTCTTGAATAATTATAAATTTTCTAGAAGTTTGTATAAATGCTTGCTTTGAACAAATTTGTCTTCATATTCTTCTTACATCCTATTGCGAAGGTATAGAAACAAATTATAAACAAATAATCAGTCCCCGTTTATGGGTTCATGGCTATGAAACTATTCACCCTTCACATGTTTTTAGGCAAAAACAAAAAAGAAAATAACGTTTTCAACCACATTTTCGCTCAAAAGAAGAAAAAAAAAAGGTTTGTATTTATTTGAGTTGTTCTTTGGTATATTTATAGTTATTTTGTTGATTATGGTGTATGGTTTGAGCGGTATCTGGTCGAGGCTGTAATTGTGTTTTTTTGCGGATATGTTTGTTAGAACTTTTTTTTAGAGTTTTGTCTTTCACTTTTCTAGGAGATTTAGTCACGTTGTACATGCTTTTCGACAATGGTATTCCAGTAGTGTTTGGCTTGTTCTTCTCCGGTTCACCAATGTCTTCTTCAAGAGGACTTGTGTTCATGGCTTGGCTTTTTGACGTCTCCATTGCCTTCACTCCTTATCATGTTTTTTTTTTGTTAGCTTTGGCTTAAATGTTGTTTTGTTTCTTGACGATTGTTTAATTTGTCGCTTTGCCGGCCTCTTAAGCCATCAAGTATGTCAAGTGTTACAACCCCTTTTCCTATTAACACAAAATAAGGTGTTAAATATGTTTAGAGAAATCATATTAAGTGAAAGGAAGTGGGATTTTCGAAGTTCACACATAAACAAATTACATTTATCATGAGTATTGAATCAATTTGATTGCCATTACTGTGCTAGATTTGAGACTCGGGCATAAATGTCTCACTTGAATACATGTAATGTAATAGGATGATTCCTTTTCCTTCATCCATCATATCACCTTGTTTGTGTCTTATATGGGGAAGATGCACTTCACCATTTTAACTTTCCCCACTATTTTTCCGGTCAAGATCTTCTCTATCCCTTCTCATGTGTATCTTTGTATCCCTTTCGCGTGATTGGTAGAATTCATATTGTTTATTATTTTTCTCGTAAAGCAGTAAAACTTGAATCCTTAATTATTTAGCTTCAACCAATCGCAGCATAGGGATACATGTATCACTTGTATAAGATGATACAGGAGATCTCAATTGCTATCTTTCACTTGTTAATTCACAGAAGAGAACTTTCGTCAAAGTGTGAGAGTTCTTGATATTTGTTCATTTAAAGTGATCAACATCTTGGAAATAGTGAGTGATGTGGCCAAAAAGTGGATTCTTACCTTATACTAATACTACAAATGTATTAAGAAGAGGTATTAAAAAGAGGTAATTATACATAAACAAAGTCCTTTTTATAGAAAATGTGAATGCTTAGAGTGATGTTGAAGATTGAAGATTGAAGAAGTAGGTAATTAGCATGGACATGGAATGCATGTTGAAGAAGAAATATAATCTTGATTGTGATATGGAGAGATTTGGAAAGTGGAAATGTGGTCCATTTTTATAAAATTGAAGAATGGTTTGGGAGTGGTAAAGTGGTCCAAATTGTTACCAATATTGATGAGTTGCTAATTCAATGGTGCCGCTCATTATTTATTTGCCCTCATTATTTGGTATCTACCAACTGTCAAACACTCTTCCCGTCTTCCGTCTTCCTCCACACACACATTTTTCATGCCCCTACGTTAACGGCGTCTCCATCCTCTTTTTTTTTTTTTTTTTTTTTTTTTTTTTTTTGCTTTGTTACGCTAAATTTCATAATTATATTAAAAACCTATAAAAACAATAAAATTGATGACAAAGTGTTTCATCCACTGATAATTACCTTAATTTAGTCGGGATAGATGACATATTATTATATCTTTTTGTTAATAAATATCTAGAATTATTCATAATAACACTACTACGAAGATGTCCAACATTTTCATCCGTGATTTTTGATGCGATACTTTTCATCTCTTAGACATATAAAAAATAAAAAGTTGAAAAAATGAATATTAAATACGACATGTTAATATCAATTAAACAAAACTTCTATTTATTTATCGTCTTGATTAATAAATTTTTATTTTTTCAATGATCATTGTTACTTGAACGGCATACTTATATAAGGGAAACTACTATTACAAGGTTCTAATGGCCTAAACTTTTCTTTTACTACGGAGTATGATGCAAGAAAAATGAAGAAGATCGAATATAGCTAATGATTTTTGATGAGAAAAGTGATATTCCTCTCCATACAAATGGCTACCTACAATCACACTTGTTTGCTCAAGCCTCTTTAGGCCCCGCTTCCCAATTTTTATACTCATTTATTAAAAATTAATTAGCTTATCAGAATATATATTACATACAAATTAATTAAAATATTAAATATTCTTATTAACTACACATTCAAAGGCTACAATCTAGACGGTTTTTTAACTTAAGTATATTTACTTAAATTGATAAGTATATTTACTTAAATTTAATTAGAATAAAATTTATTATATCAAAACATAAATAAGAAAACTACATATACTAAAAAATCAATATCTTAACCGGTTTTTTAACTTAACCTATTTTTTTTCACAAAATGAATAATACTTATTCTAATGAATATGAATATGAAATTTACAAATATAATATGATAAAGTTTGTAATAAACAAATTCACGAAGAATAAACTAATTTAGCTAATTAATTAACTATAGTAGGATTAGTAGATAGTTGAAGTACGTGGTGATTCTTTGAAGGCTAAGGAATATAGTTGGGAGTGTCATCCCATATTACATCCCGATCAATTGACATTTGACAATGATGGCTCGTTTTTCAAGAATGATCCTTTTACAAGAACCAAATTAATGTACGTTTTACACTACTCTTGTTTAGGAAATGGATTCTGGCATGTTCTTTTTACTTTCATTCCATCTCCATCTAATTTAGAATAATACTACTCATAAAATTTAAGTCAAGAAAAAGAAACGTGGAACAATTGATTAAGATAAGTTGATTTCTTTAATTAATTTTAAATTGAGAAACAATAACCTTTAATAATATGTTTGTATTCAATTTTAAATTAATTATTTTTTTAAATTTATAATTATGTTTTATAAAATAAGGAATTTAAAATAAAATAATTTCAAAAATGATATATATATATATATATAGAGAGAGAGATTGTATTCAATCTTAAATTAATTATTTTTTTAAATTTATAATTATGTTTTATAAAATAAGGAATTTAAAATAAAATAATTTCAAAAATGATATATATATATATATATATATATATAGAGAGAGAGAGAGAGAGAGAGAGAGAGATAGAGATTGTATTCAATCTTAAATTAATTATTTTTTTAAATTTATAATTATGTTTTATAAAATAAGGAATTTAAAATAAAATAATTTCAAAAATGATATATATATATATATATATATATATATATATATATATATATATATATATATATATATATATATATATATATATATATATATAGAGAGAGAGAGAGAGAGAGAGAGAGAGAGAGATCTTTTACACCTATTGCTAAGACCTTTGTGGATAATCTTGACATGTGTATCATTGAACTTATTGACTTGAACTGGAACCGCTGGAGGGACGACAAGGTTCTTAACGTGATGGGTGAAAATTGATGGAGAGATTAATTTGAACATCCCACTTATTAGTTGTGACATTTCCGACGAACCGTATTGGTACCATACCATTAATGGGTTTCAGTGTAAGATCCGCATACCACAATTATTTGCAACATTTGGAAATTTTGCATGAGAGCTCTTATTCTTCTTCTACGACTAATGAGAGCAATGATAACATGTATTTATGCTATCTTTTGTATAGTTATTTTCTTGGTTTTTAGTAGAATTGCATGGGTTTAGGCATTTACTTCTTTGCTAGAGCTTATTTTGAATCAGAGAATGTCTACTCCCATTTGTCTCTTGTGCTTAGGTGATTATAGGTCAAAAGGAGCATCAATGGACAAGAAAAGACCCAAGAAAGAAACCCTAACCTCATCATCATTGGAAGCAAAGAGAAGCTCCGGCGCCTTAAAAAAAGAAGAAGGAATTGCTAAAGATCATCAGGAGATGCAAGTCCCAAAGGCCGAGTCACATGTGCAACCCTACTCAAGGTTCCCCTTCACTCGAACAATGAAGGAGGAAACGACTTGGACTCAAAGACTTAGGCTCTCCTAGGACGAAGACATCTAGCCAAGGAGGAAGACTTGTCAAGCGTCGCTCAAGTAGCGCGACCCACTCGACTCAACAAGACAATAGTGTCACCGACCTACTTTTCAAAGTGAGTCGAGTCATTTCTTGCCCGACTTGATGCATGTGTTGTGAGATTACAACAAACTCACCACGTGACGATGGTTACAAGAGAATCTTGGTGCTGACTTTGGCAATCCTTGCCAAGCTAGGGGGCGATCCGTGCCACTTTCCTCACATTCTCAGTCTATTTAAAGGGCATAGCTGCATGGAAGAAAATATCAATTCACCACTCCACAATTCTATCTTATTTCTCTCTATTTTCGGAACCGAGTCTCTTAGTTTAGGGCCGAGTTGAGTCCGAGTTGTAAGAAGATTGTGCCGAGCTGTGGCCGAATTGTGTTGATACAAGCTAGATTGCTACTTTCCTTTGTTATTTTGGTAAATCTTTTCTCTCTTAGTTCTTCGAATCATCTTTCTCTCTTGATTTCATGGATTGCGTGATCGCTTGCTTGATTGTTTTGTTTTCCTCACTCAACATGGGTGAGTAGTTTCATACTAGGGATTGGGTGAAAATCCCAATCTAAAGCTATGTAGTATTGTATCGTTATAATGCATAGAATTTTATGTGAGTATCAAAGCATGATAGTAAGCATATAGGAGGTTATAACCGATTAGAACACTAGAATCCATGCTTAGACTAATTTGAAATTCGGATGCTAAGCTTGCTTAGATTGTTCCTTTATGCACTTTATTTAGCTTTAAGCATAATCCTGTGTGTTGTTATTTGGCCGGCTAGTATGGATGAGGCTCATAAGTAATTTTATAATCTAGTGATGAATTTTTGTAGACGTCTATATTGCTAGGATTAGTACTACAAACACCATGTGAGGAATAATTGAATGCTAATTTATGAAGTGCAAGTCCACTCTAGATCCTCATGATTAATTCAAACCAATAGCAAACACCATGTGTGATTTGATTACTTTGTATTGATCACTAGTTTGAGACCGTAGTTGACTAGCATTTTACAAATAGCAAACACCATGTGAGGTACTATGTTGGATTGACTAACATGTTTAGGCTTGCATTCATCTATTACATGCATACAACCGTTTAGTCATCATTTATATGAACACTCGAGAAAATAATTCTCACTCTATGGCATTATAATGTGTATAAATACTGCATTATCAAGGATTGGGAGAATTAATCTCAACCCCTAGTCTTTTTCTTATTTGATTTCACCCTCTTGCATTCCTCTGTTTTTTACTCGACTGAGTTCAAAACTTACAGGAAAACCACTCGATCTACGTTATCAAGGTGACTCGACTAGAGTTGCGCGGGTGACTCGATTGAGGGGACTTAAAACCATCCACTCTTGAAGTGTCTTAAGTCGATCACTTGGTCGTATCTTTGATTTTCTTTTACAACACCTACATTTTCTTATACGTCTTCCTAGAGTAAGGGGAGGATAACATAGTCCTCAAAAAGACGAATTGACCGGGTTGCTATATATTTACAGTGATGCAACCCTTCTCTTGGGGGTTATATAGTCTTCTTAATTCTAGTGAATACACACGCCATTCATGTCTATTTACTAGTTGAGACTGGACAACAACAAGCAACACATGGAAAAAAAATTGTGGAAAGTGAAGCTCCCTCCAAAGATCCTCAATGTTGTTTGGAGAGCCTGTAGAGGCATTCTTTCGTGCAAGGAGAATTTGTACTTTCGCCGAGTTAAGGTCGAATCGTGGTGTGACGTTTGCAGATGTTTGGAAACGAAATTTCATGTGGTCGTTATGTGTCTTATCAACTCACATGTCTGGAGGACTTACCGTGCTTCGATCTGGTCAGGCGGAAGGTATTGGGGGTAAAGGATTGGTTTGATAAGGTGTGTGGTGTAGCATCCTCTACAAAAGTAGAACTCTGGATGACGGTTATGTGGGGTGTATGCACGTCAAAGTAAACATACGTACACAAGCACTCGGGTTCCATCCTAAAATCAATTGACAATAGGAGGATTAACCCACATACTTATATGTTAGGTTAACTTATTTTATATTATCGACGTGGTACACATTTCCACACTCAATATGGACAAAACCACCCGGTGGATTTAGTAAGGCCATTTCTAAGGATGATATGAATGAATGATCTCATGTTTTATAAAAAAAAAATATAAAAACTGAATATAACAAAAGTGCGACCTAACCTTAACCTAACACACCCTTAATTTGTCACCTAAATGAAATACTTCAAACCTTACTTTATCACTTAAGAAAAATAAATCATCAATCTTTATCTTTAGCTAGATTTTCGAATTATATTCTTGCAAATCAAAATCCGGTTAAGTGTTACAATTGGTAACGTCTGCATCCACCTATATAATATTTCCGATAAACATTAGATTCGGTACAAGTATAAGTTTCATTAAAGTTGGATTACTTTCGTCATTTTAATTAATATAATTGACTTATTTATGTTTCTTACTTGTCATATCTCCAAAAGTATTTGCTATAATAATTTTTAAGTGAGATTGACAACAACGGAGTACATGTTCCACGAAATTAGGGCAGATTTGGCGTTTTGTTTTATATTACACCTTTTGGGCTATCATTTGAGAATATTACGCACAATAAAATTTATCTATTAAGATTTTTATATTATCATACGTATAGGATTCGATCAATTAATTAAATTTACTAAAGATATACATCAGCTATTTTTTAATCCACCCCAAAAACTGCCTAACATTAGAATAAAAAACGAGATAAAATTTGTATGAAAAAGAATTCCTACATATACTATAAAAAGAAGATTATATTTATAGAAATTAACAAACTATTTATAATATTATTAATTGATTTTAAATAATGCATCGGAATGTAATTATTCCTTTGCAAAAAGCTTACTTTAGTGACCTAACATTGATATGGGTAATAGATTTTTAACTCGATCCGGACTGAGAAGTTAGATCGATCCGGTAAGTTCGACACTTCAATCACTTTAGACTGACATGTACATACCTAATACATCGGGTTAGTTTTACGTTTTTTAGAATTTGGTTTAGAGTCGGTTTGGTCCAAAATTCATTCAGGTTAGATCTGAAATCGGGTCATTTAAAAAAAAAACTCTTAAGAATAATTGACTGGATATCCCGATATCCTTCCTACCACCCTACCACTTTGCACCATTTTACATTTTCTCCCTTTTCAATTTTCTTATCGGCAAGTATATATCCGCTGACGTCAATAATGTTCCACTCTTCCTCGTTCTTTCAACTTCATTCTTCAACTCAATGTTGATTGAAAGTTGAATATAACGGTGATGTCTCACTTTAGAACGTAAGACTTATTATTAGTTGTTTGTATTTGAATTTTGGATTATGAACTTTTACCTATTAGTATGGTTTAAAACTTGGAAACTTGAATTTTTTAATGGTATTTGTTTGTATATTTCATATTCATATTAATTATTATATAATATTCTCAAAGAAAGAAAAAAAAATGTTCTTAAGTTTGGTCCAATAGTGTTTGGACTAGACCCAAACCCCATCTGAACCGATTCTACTCTAACTCTAAACATTAGGGTTGGTTTTTGGTCCATAAGCTTTGGAGATTCAGGTTTTGTATGGATCGGTCTAGTCTAATACGGATTTGGATCGATAACAACCCTATTTGATTGTATTAAAAAGAATTTTTTTTAAAAATGTAAACGAATATAATTCCTATACCATGCATTAGTGCTATATGGGTTTAATTGTAAATAATTCTTTTTTTTTGTACAATTTCGAGTGGATTAAGAACTGCATAATAAAATTTGAAAATTATAGGGGACTGGAAACAAATTTTATTCATAAAATGGAGAAGACTTCACTCTATGATTATTTTTATAAGGAAAATGGTTCAAAATAATGCAAACTAGTATCGTTCGTGCCCTGAGATTTGTTAAAATATACTTTTAAATATACTAATTTCAAGATTTTTAACTTTTGAGTGATAATAGTTAAATATTATTTTATAATATATATTTTATTATATGTTCAATATAAGGTTTATAATATAGTAATGAAAATCTAGTTGTGAAAAAAGAATTATCGATCCAATTCAATAATCTTATTTTTAAGTAGTTTGTTTAATCACAAATATTAGGTGTATTTTTTTTAGTATGTTTATATCATTATAACACTTTGTTTATAAAAAAAAAAACAAAAAAACAAAAGCATATATCATGCAAACTTGCAAAGTAATGTGGAAGCAAGTTATTACGGAAAAATTACGTGTCATGGTATTTATTCAATGTAATTATACATGATATTAAAACATGTTTGATAAATGAATATCAATATGTGCAAATGTCCTACCTACGTCTACGATTAAATATACTCCGTATTTTATTTGTCATAAATGTTGTCGTCATTTTTACTCATTCAAAATTATATATACAATTCATTAATAATCCAATATTAATGCTTTTATTTATATATTACAACTAATTTTTAAACGTGCATAAATAAAATACCTTTCTTTTCGTGCTTCGATTAGTCCAATAGTATAGATAACATGTAATAAGAATCTATGAAAAAGGATCTTATTTAACGAAATCCATAATATTGTTATTTATTTTAGTCTGCTTTGATCCAATATATTATTTTCGAATATGAGATCGAATACGGATAATATTTGAGGAAATTAGAGGTGTTTTCTATGACATTGATTTGGTGAAGTAGACTTCAGTACTTTTTCCCCTTGAAATGAGACACGAGTGAGGTCGAAGCGAGAGTGAATGGAACGGCGAGAGACAAGGTTGTGGACAAATCCGGTGGGAATCTCCGCGGCGGATATTCCTTGGTGTTGGAGAAGGAAGCCAGGATGTGCCTCTGACTGGCCTTTGAGCAACCTAGGTGTGGAGAAGTGGAGCCTTCGACCAACATTCGACACTCACCGCCAAGTTTTAACTTCTCACAAGCAAACCTCCGAAGAAGATGCCCAAATCCGACAACGGTTGGGAAAATTTTACAATGGATTTTGTAGTTGTTGTGGTGCCTCCCATTGTTTGGTGGTTGTTGTGTATTACAATTGAACTTGGTTATTACCATTCCAATTGCCCAAAATCTATACATTTCATTTCTATATAGTATGGTTGTGTGTTCCAAAAAAATATACATTTCAATTACCCAAAATCTATACTCCGCTTGGTTATCTACCAATAATCAATTCGTCCTCATAATTTTTCGACTTGGGTATTACGACGGATAATTAATAAATTGAGTACTAGGATTGAATATTGGGTAATTAAAATAACTTTTCGACTTGGATATTAGGGTTGGGTAAATAGTAAATTGGTATTACGATTGAAATTTGGTTTATACTCAATTGGACGAATGAAATTGGAAATTGGGAAATGCCAAATTGGGTATTACGATTGAGTTTTGATTCGTCCTTATAATTTTAGACTTGGGGTATTACTATGGGGTAATTAGTATAACGGGTATTACGGTTCAAATTGGGTAATTAAAATAATTTTCCGACGGGTTTTACGATTGGGTAGTACGATTGAGAATCAAGTATAACTTTGGAAAAAAAATTATAGTAAAATAGTAAGATCCAATTAGTCTAACTAGTCATATAGTGTTAGAGTGGGGCTATATATATATATAGTCAGGATCCGGTAAGAACATTTCTTAGAATAGGGAGTATGAACCTCTAAGATTTGTTAAATTAAATAATGAACGATGGAATGTACATAATAAGGTTAAATAGCGGAGTTTCATATGATTGTTCAAATTTGATTCACTAGTCGTTAAATTTTGTTTGATCGTTAAAATATAGTATACCAGTCGTTAAAATATAGTCTACCGGTCGTTAAATTATATTAGGATTGGTCGTTAAACTTTGTAATATAGAAAGAATGCTCGTTAAATTTTGTAATATGGAAAGAATGCTCGTTAAATTCTATTAGGTGCAATGCCGTGTAAACTTATTAATCACTTAACATTATCGGAATTCTATTATGAGAAATATAATATTCTGATTAATTATTATCATACACAATGCTAAATCATGTACGTTCATCTATATTAATTCAATGGTTATTATAAGTCTCTACTCCCTACTCTAAGAGAGGTTCCTACACGATCATATATATAGCAAAAAAGATCGGGTGAAAACGTGTATTATGGTAACAAATGAGAATGAATATAAAACGCACGATCTAATTCATTCGACGGATATAATGAGATATATATTTAAATATATTACACGTTTCCTTATAAGTTACGATATATACTTAAAATCTAATTTTAGACATCGATCCAATTATTACAAAAATCTTCTATTACTCGACGGTAATTGTTTATTCACATATTCTCCCGGAGTATTTCAGGACTAAGTTATTGCAAACCTACCTAAGATATGTTCAAACCACATGACTAATTGAAACGAATGAAGGTACCCATGCACAACTAGGTTATTGAAAACATGCATAATATTGTTCCATTGACACCGGCGAAAACATATATATGCACGACAAAAATAATGAACCCATGAACGACTTGGTTATTGTAAATGTGCATGATATATGTTCAAATTACACAACTAACGAACAAACGAATATTATTGCCCGCGAAACATGAACACTTTCTCAAATGATGAGAATTACTAATCGTGCACAACTATAATTATCATATCACATTATTAGTATTCATGTACAAAATATATTGTATCTCGTTATACAATGTTACCATACACACATATACCGTAATAAATTGCAATGAACATTGGCCTTCAATAACCTCCCAATCTGAGACATAAGAGTTTCGATCAATACACCGATCTTTAGGTATTTTTATTTCTTAGTTTAAATTTTACTTTAATTTGTAATTACAAATTTTAGTTATTAGAACTTATTTTTATTTTGATTTAAAAAATTAATTCAAATAAATTGTATTTAAATTTCACTTTCATCGTAAATTAATCACAAGTTTTAATCACAATTTAAATTCGAAAGGTAGCTCTTGTCGATTAATTAATATAATTTTATTTGATTATATCACATATATATTTTGAAATTGTAGATCAAACTCGGTCGACCACATATTTATAAATGAGATCATATTTCGCAAGTTGTTCGCATTGGATCAACTTAGAAAGTCCATAAATTATACCAGAGGTAATTGCATGTACTATGTAGATTTCAAGTTTAATTATTTAAATTTAATTACAGAAATAGTGATTATGTATGAATTATTAGTTTCATAAAACCAAAAAATCTGCAAATACACAAGAAAAATCTATAATATTGATAAATAGAGAGAAAATTATTGGATTTATTTAAAAGAGAAAAAAAGGGCACAGAAAGTCTATCGTCCCCTCTCTTATTCATACAGTTGGGCGTGAGCGGGTCAAAGTGCTCAGGTGGTCCTGAGGGCCTGAAATTCGACCACGTGTAGGGATCTGATTCGTTTAAAGGCGCATGCTAAAGTGGTCCCGGTCAGAAGTGGTCCAGACAAGATGAAGGCGCCACGTGTATAGGTCTCCTGTGATTGTCGTCGCTATCGCTCGAGTGGCGTAGAGACGGTACCGACGCCCTCTTGGTCCCCTATTCCGCCCGTTTTTTTTTTTTTTTTTTTTTGACAAAGCTTTCTATTTATATAACATTCATAAAATTTCCCTATTGCCTCCTCAACTTTGTGAAATTATTTGTTTTAATTCTTTAAAATTTTAAAACCACTATCCTTCTACTGTTATACAGAAAATAGTTTAAGAATTATCACTTATATTAATCTTGCACTTATATTAATCTTGGATAATTTAAAGAATCAGTAAATTTATTTATATTATAAAAAATATATAAGTATAAGTTTATTATCATATTTTAAAAATTTAATAAAAAATTAAGTCAAATAATAAATAACACAGTTAATTACTCTATAAACATGCTACTCTAAATTTCATCGAGCGTGGATTAATCAATTTAATCTCACAAGTTCATATTCAAACACATTGAAGAGTCTGAATAACTAAATTTTAGTCTATTTGATTTGTATTTTGACTTTGGTCTCGTGAGTAGGTATATCAACTGAATCGTACTGCAAAACAGTTCACCTGGACCATCAACCATCATCCACCCAAGCCCCCCTTCACACGAAACCATAATCGCGCTTGATATATTGAGTCGGGGTTCTTTTTCGTGTTCAACCGGCAAATAAGCTTGTGAATTGTAATTACTCATTTTTTATTTTATTTTTAAAAAAAAATTCAGCTATGGTAGTCATAATTTTTTTAAAAAAAATCAGGTATTATTAAACGAGTCATATACAACAATTCAACAACTCGTAACAATGATATTCATGAATTAAAAAACATACATCAACAAATAACAATTCAACATTCAACATTTAACAAACAACATCCACCAAACCAAACAACAACTCGACAACTCTCAATAGGTCAATAACTCATCAATTCAACAACACTCGGTAGCCCTCAACATCTCACACAAACTCAGCAACACAACAACTCAACAACTCAACAGACAACAACTCGGCATTCGACGACATAAAGGGCTAAAGAGTGTGGAAGCGTTGGTTGTGTAACCTGCGAGTCTACGACTTAGGTTTTACTCTTTGGAAGTTAGACTGGAGGCGTGGAAGTTTGGGGAGTGGGAGTGTTCTTGCTTAACTTGAGTAAACTAAACACTTAAACAGTTAGAATCTTAGGGTTTGTAAAAATTAAAGGTTATTTTATTTGTTGTATTGTATTTTATCTTATCTTAATATAATTAAAATTCGGGTGAACATCGGGTGAACATCGGGAGAATGTCGGGTCGGGTGATGGCTTGGGTGGTGGTTCGAGTGATGGTTTTTAATATTCTCACCCTAAACTGGAACCGGACCATCAACCGATCAACCATCACCCGCATTCCAACTGCATTTTATAGGATTTTTAACCAATCGAGTGGTTCGGATTTTTGGGTAACCACTAGTTGCGGTGAGATTGTCATCCCTACTCTTGAGTTTGTATTTTAATACCCTCTTGTAATCAAAATTTCAATGCATAAACTTCTGAGAAATAAAAGTTTATGATAATCCTTTTTACACCTTGACAAACCACATCACCATTGTCTTTGTGTTAGTTAACATAAGTCGCACTATTACTATTGGGGTGAAGCTCGGCCTTTGAACCGTATGTGAGACGAGTTTTCGCCTCATACAGCTCGGGGGGGGGGGGGGGGGGGGGGTTAGAAGAGTACAATAACAGTCGGTCGGGACGGGTGTAATAACCCGAATTCTTGATTATCCGAGAGAGATTTTCGTAGTAGATTTCTTTCGAGTTTTGGAATAAATGAGCGGTTTGGGGATATATTATAATTTATATTTTAAGTGACAAATCGAAACAATTATTTTAAAATTTTAATGATGATATATTATTTCTTTTCGGATTTTAGAGATATATTGAGGAATTTTCTTTTTTCAGAGCGATATCAAAGTTGAGGAAAATATCGGGATTCTTAGAGTCGTAAGGTTTTAGGAAATTTGTTAAAAACTCATTTCAAGATCTTGTAACTATTCCCAAGGTTACTATTCGTAGTCTCCTACCTCCCAATACCGTAAATCTTCTTGGTTTTTCATCCCGGAATCACTATTCACCACCGGAGAAAGACCGTTCCGAGCCGAACTTGTACCAACCGATTCGAACCCAAATCCGTGCCGTCTTGAAACCTAGTCAGATCTGTTTAGATCGAACAACCCATATCTTCGTTGCCGCCATTCCGGAACCACCAGCCGTCTTGCCACTCCTCCATTCCGGAACCGCTTTTCCTTTCTTGTGCCGTCCTCCCGAGCCAACTTCCCTCTTTAATTGGATCTGCGACGGAGCCCTAAACGAGCCCAATTCTGTAGCCAGCAAGCTCCAACAAGAAAGTCGGGAATTGAGCCACCGCCTTGTTTCTCGAGCCAAGAACACTAGTCGTCGGGAAATGCCGCAACCTCCGTGGCCTCGGACTCGCCTCATAGACAAACCTGCATAGAGTAGCCGGATATATTGGACCCGTTGCCGGACTCGCCTTGCGCCGGAGGATCCGGATCTATTGGACACGTTGTTCGCCGCCGGAGCCTCCACCGCCCTACCTTGCCAGCACCGAAACGTCGCACCGCCGCCGGAGCTATAGGAAACCCAAGGTCGGATTTCCTAACTTTTGGGGTAATTACAAAACTTTTCCCACCTTTTCAATTTTCGTTTGTGGCCCATATTTTTAATATATTTAAATTTACCTCTAATTTGGAAATTACAGAAAATAACCCAACATTTTATTTACGAGAATGACCCATACTGTTTGATTTTGCGAAAAATGGCCAAAAGTGAATAATTACATAAAATAGCCCAATGACCCAATTTTTTGGGATTGAGAATTATTACCTTAGTTGGAAAATGGAAGCTAATTCATGCAAGTGGTTTTATTAAGTGTTTGATCTTTTTATTGTAGGAGTTCTTGGTATTTATAAAAGGGATATAATTTCTTTGTTGACATGAAAAATAGTCGGAAAATGACTAAGGACGGTTTTTTGAGGTTTGGAGGCATAATGACATAACTGTGTAGAAAATTGAAAAATGAGTTTGGTTCCTCGTTCCGATAACTCAATAGGGGAATGAATACATGCATGAGAATTATTATGGAGTATATCGTAGAAGCACAACGATAAGTGCATAGTTATAGTAGGAATGTTACATAATTTTGGGGATTTGTGTATATGACATATTTTGTCACTAAGAAGTTTAGTAAACTCCTAAACAGTCGATAAGAGCTTTTTACTCCTAGAAGTCCTATGAGATAATATGAGTGTTCCCGTAAGCCGATATAAATATGTATTGATTGGTATATTCGCTATTGATTAGGTATTTGATATTCTATACACGTGGGGATTGTTCCGTGTAATGACCAATTGTCTTGTCCATGAGTTCAAGTAAGTATTATGGACTTACTTAGCTAGCTTTCCTTGCATTGGCGTGTGCTATTGTAGTGGAGTGTGATTGGTGATTTATAATTTATAACTTGAATAGACGACATTACTATTACATAAGACCTAAGTGTATGTATTACGGGTCGTGGAATCACTGCGCAGCTATGACATGAGACTGGAAGGTTCTCCACGACAAGCCTATACATTGTATACGACGAGATGCACCGAACCACTCCTGTTGGTATACGGGGACAGAGGTGAGGGTCACGGGATCCTAGTGTCACACCATAAGTTGAACTTAGAAGTGAATCACCTAAATAAAGATAATAACGAGGTTTTACGTGCAAGCATGATTATGTGTTGAATTTCAACATTTATGTGTGATTGTGCTATTTTAGTACTTAGCTTGTGCCTTAGGATTGTAAGCTAACGGTTTTACCGTTATATTTTTAGATTTTTTGTAGGTTAAGGAAGTTGTAGAGTGATCCGGAGCAGATGGTCAGTTGAGTCTACGTACTCATATAGATTGGGTTCTCCTTCAAAATTTTGAATGCATATAAGGAGACTAGCATTGTTTTTAGGATGTTAGTAGTTATGTCTTACACGACTGCCACTTTTTATGCATTCATGTCATTATTATTTTTATAAGTTATCTATTTGTTTTTTTTTACATTGTGCCTTGTTGTAAGATATCATGAAATTGTTGTCAAGTTAGGGTCGGGACCCGTTGAGAGGTCCTAGCCCGTGACATCTTAGGTTTCTGAAATTTGGGGTGTTACAATATGGTATTAGAGCACTAGGTTGACAACAATGATTCTTGCAATCTAGCATAAAAGACCAAATGTAGAGAATAAAAAGAACCCGAAAGGGATCTGAAGATTTTAAAATGAAATTTTATTTTAAAATCATGTGCATAGTCGGAATGTTGGATTAGTAGTATGTTGAACCACTATTGTAGTGGCCGATCGACATACCCCCTAGAGGTTGATGGACCTTGCTTGAATTTCTTCGTCTTTCGCTCTCTCTTTTTTGATAAAATTTCACGTCTTTGGACGATCGGCCTGTGCATTTTCTTAGTCTCGGTTTGATTTGTTTCAATTTCTGTATATATTTGGTTTCCATTTGTTTCTTAGTTAAATTGTTAAATCAAGAGGTTGTTTTTTCTGTGTTCGATGTTGGCTCTTTGTACTAGAGTGGGTGTAATTTATTTGCGAGATTTGATGCTCACATTTCAGTCCTCATCAACAATACGTATAATTAAATTAAAATTTAACAATTTAATGTTATGTATATTTAAATTTAAATTATTACATTTTACCATTATGTATAACTAAATAAAATCAACATTTTTACATTACGTATTATTAAATTTAGATATAACATTTTCACATTATATAACTGAAATAAAAGTTAAATCAGAGTTAACTAAGGCATATGTTACGCGTAGTCTCAATGCGCCTCAAGGTCATATCCCAACGTGCAGTTTCATTTTGCGTCAGAGCCATATACTAATCGCAGTCTCAGTGCACGTCAATGCGTTAGGATCATATACAAACGTGCAATCTAAGTGTTCGTTAGGGTCATATCCCGACGCACAGAGAGTAAGGTATATGAGGTATAGTAAATCCAAGGTTGTGATCCCTACAAATATTATACGATCAAGAATACAATTGGGTGGTGTGTGTAAGGAAGTAACGGCATACCTCTTGTGAATAAAAGAAAGACAATACAATAGAAGAAATGAACCTTAAAATGGAGTGTTGGTAGTCCCACTTTTTGCCCCCAACCAACACCAACGCAATCTTTTGCGCGATAGCGATCGACAATTACGCAACCTTCTTTTATTACCCAAAATATAGAATACCAGATTCTATTTTTTTATTTTCAGAATTATTCTCTCACTTCTAAATACAATGCATTAAAAATAATGATAAGATGCCCCACTGTAATTTAATTAATAACTTTGTTAGCATATTTTCCAAACCCTATCGTGAACAAGGAGATTTTATTTATAAATCTTAACGAATAGAAAAGAGGCTAACTAGGAATGAATAGTGATGAACAGTGTCAAAAACAGTGCATAAATATTGTCAACGGAGAGTGCCTAGATATCTTATATAGCAATGGCAATCATGTCTCTTTTTTCTCTTTTTTCTTTTTTTTCGATTTTGTTTCTTTTTCTTTGTTTAATAAGAGTAATTCTTTTACCTCTTGAAATAATTAACGCGATCAAATCTTATCAACTTCCTAAGACTTTTATCCGTGACCGGTTATATTGGGTCCCGACTGAGGATGGAGATTACTCTATCAAATCAGCTTATAACTCGTTGTATTTATATAGGGGATTACTGGTTGGAACAAATGATTGGATCTGGAATCTAAACATAATCCCTAAGGTTAAAAATTTTCTATGAAAATTGGTAATAAATGGACTACCGACTAAACAAAATCTAGAAAGACAGAAAGTCCCTATACCGTTGAACTGTTGCCTGTGCAATCACCCTTTTGAATCAACAGACCATCTTTCTTCAAGTGTCAATATACTTTAGAGTCCATTACCCTGAATTTGATCAAACAATCCCTTATTATGGTTAACCATGTGAAATCTAAAGTGGCAGACAAAATCGAGTGGATTAACAATAACCTATCAGAACCAAAACTAGTCTATTTAGTAGTATTATGGTGGAATATTTGGTTTGCTAGAAACCAAAAAAATTTCTCCAATAAAAATACTCAGAATATAGATGGAATAGTTTGAAACCAAATAATTGAATGGAACTAGAGCAAAAAGACCAAAGATAATAATAAGGGAAGTACAAGGAAGAATAAAAGGAAAACGAAAAATATTCACTGGGAAAAACCTGAGATAGATATGATAAAATTAAATTCTGATGGATCGACGAAAGAATATGGTGAATTTGCCTTTGGATACATCCTTCGGAATCATGATGCTGGTACAGTTTCTCTTGGTTTTGGGAGATGTGGAAACATATTAGCCCAACTTGCTGAAGCATTTGCGCTAAGAGAGGGTCTTGTCAAGGCATATGATCTCGGTATCAAAGCGATTGAGATTGAAGGAGATTGTCTGTCTGTTATAAATGCTGTCAAACAGACCTGGAAACCTCCATGGGAGTTAGATATGATTTTGTCAGATATTTCTAATATTCTGTTGGGTTTTCTTCAGGTAAAAATCCGACATGTGTTTCGAGAGGTGAATGGTGTGGCGGATCTGCTTGCGGAGTTGGGCCACGATTGCCTCTGTCTGTCAAGTTCGTCTACTGTCCAAGTCGACGAGCTCATTCGCAAGGATGCTCTAGGGTGGAAAGTCTCGAGGAGATAGACCACCCTAATTTCTTATCTTATAGTATCAAAAAAAGAAGAAGAGTAATTCTTTTTAGGTTGGTATTAATTTAATAATTAAAAATAAAAAAAAGTATTTAAATCATAGTAACTCTTCTAAAAAGCTGGCATTAATTTGACAAAAAAATTAAATTAGATTTTTTACATGCTAAATTATGCTCATTTAATTTTTAAAATAAAATACATCACACACATAATCCTATTTTTTATGAGAATTAAGAAATCGATTTTCATGTTACAGCCGTAATATTTGTTTTTTTGGTCGGAAAACAAGTCATATTATTTTTGATGAAGACATTGATAATGCGTTGACAATAATTTTAACAATTTGTGTTATTTTGAGTTCAATGTTAATAGTTAATAATATCTACCAAAAAAATCTATAATATTTAAATATATGTCAAGGCAGAGAAAGTTGAAAGTTTGAAAAATTGATCGTATGTTACACAATTAAAAAACCAAATGGTGTTAAATAGCACCAAATTTAGGGTTAGTTGCGTTTGATGACACAAACTTTTAAAACTCGAAATAAAGCACTAATTTTAGGGGTGATTGTATTTTTTAGCACAAGTTTAATTTTGTTGGAATAGTTCGATTTTTTTGCTTATGTGTCGTATGGAAGTTGTAAATTTTTCATTTTTTTCTTATTTGTCATATATTTAATTAATATTTTCAATAAAAAAATATAATAAATTAAGAGTTAAAACATATACGATGAATCAAAATATAAAATCGACAAAATTACTCATTTTTCCTCATAGACATTCCGGTCCATAATGTTACTATATATTTTTTTTTAAATTGAAAATATTAATTAAAAACAATAACAATAATAAATTAAGAGGTAAAAAATGTACAATGAATCAAAATATTAATAAAAATAGGTGACAAAATTACTCATTTTTTTCACATAGACGATTCAGTCACATAATGTTGTCACATTTTTTATTTAAAATATTTATTAAAAAAAGGTGACAAATAAGCAAAAAAATGCCAACTCGCAACTTCCATGTGACACATCAGCAAAAAAATCGAAATATTCCCACAAATTTAGACTTGTGCTAAAAAAAACACAAATATCCTCTAATGATGGTGCCAAAGGCCGTTGAGACCCAACCATACTATTAAAGTTGATACTATTAAACACCGTTTTACCTTTAAAAAAATTAAGAAGGAGAATCTTATATAAGTGGAAGCGTTTTTTTTTAGATAAAGGTAAATTCATTGGGAAAAAAAAAGTAAAAGAGTATGTCTGAGTCCGTTGAGACCCAACCATACTAGAATAACAAGGTTTATGTACATGCCTGCGGCCAAAGGCCTATGATCTAACAACATCACAAAAAACATCTGGACAATGGTCAGTCCACCTTCGGCAAAGTCATCGGCAGATTAGAACCAAGCCCGATACAAATATCTATAGCAAGTACATCAAAGTATGGAGCAAAATACAACTCCGGTGAAAACCAACTCCTACGTTGTAATCCTCTCTCTAACTCTTGAAGGGAACGCCTCATGTAGTAGAGTATAGACGTGGGTCTTGATCAACCGTACAATAATATATATCGGTATTCTGTTATGGTCACAAAGGCATTCCTAGAATACCAAAGGTAGTAGACCGTAGCAGAAAATGCGTAAATCCTAGATTTGCTCGTTCAACTCCTGCCATGTACAATGTGGGTAAGTCAAGCCAGTACTTCTGATTTGGTGGTGATTTCTCCTGGAATCCCGAAATCCGTACCAACCTGTCTCCAAACTTCACGTGCATATGTGCAGCCAAAAATCAAGTGGTCATGAGAGTCACTCTCATTCGTGCACCAAATACAAGTAGAGTCTATACCAAGGAACTGCAATCTGTCTCTAGTAGATAATCTGCCAATAATTGCCATCTATAGGATAAAGTAGTGTTTTGGCGTATTGCCTAGATCCTAGACAACTCTACACCAATCCACCTCCTTATCTCGTGGTCTAAGCATCTCATAGGCCTCTGCCACACGAAATCTCCCTCCCAGACAGCATGACTCAAGTATCTCCCTCAATGGAAGCGTTTTTTGTCAAGTGGAATCGTAATTGATGAATGAAGATTAATCTCTTTTAGCCTTGTTGATATGAGGTTATTTTTTCCCCTACTTTTAATATCCTTAATCTCTTTTATAATCTCCCCTGTAAACTACATCTTCAATCAAACACCTTCACAAAATTAATCTCCCAATTTAATTTAAAATAGCCTCCAGAAATCACCATCCAAACACACCTTAAATCAATTCCGAACCGCCTTAAGTGTAATTATGTCCTATATATATACTCTCCTCCGTCAACTATCTGCAAATTCTCCTCCATCGATTGGTTTTGTCACCATCTCTATGAAATCTCTTCAGATTAGGCTTTTCAATGAAATTTATTCAAAGCAATGTTTTTGTTCTTTCTTTTAAGGTTTTTCATTGTGATTTTTTTTTTGCATAATTTTGATGATGAAACTCGTACATATTAAATCTCATATGATATACCAAAGGCATGAACGTTGCCTTACTTGCCTCAAAGCAATAAAACGTTACAATGCCAGTCACTAAGGCTTTTATTCGCAATTAAGTAAATAAAAAAACATTTATATTTGTTATATTTTATTAACTTTAGTGTATTCTATATCTCATTTATAATGAAATAGCTTTTGTTCTTTTCTATTATAGTGCATAATCTGTTTTGTGGTTTATGTTTACTACAAATGAATGATGTCATGATCATTTTATTGGCATATAAATCTTATGTTTGACTTTTTTTTCATGTGCTATAATTTCAGGTTTTTAGGTTAGAGGTAAATGTTAATTCGTATAAAAAAAGCCATTCTAGTGTGCATGGGTAGCAACACGAGTCCGGCAGCAAACCAAACGACATACAAGCTCAAGACAAGAGGCCCAGTCGAGCACGTCCATGGGCGTACTCAGACCAGGAACAAAAACAACGCCTAAAGTGCTACGTGAACAGTGCCATGCAAGGCAACATGCCAAGGGATTAAACGTTACAAAAAATTACAGTCTTTCACAAACTCTATTCGGGTAGGCATTGTTGACAAGCCTAAAGACATGGTTGATTATGCAATCGGTGGTGGTCTTGACCGGGAGTCTTTTTCCGTCGAAAACCATGCTGTTTCTAGCGATCCAAATGTAGTATATAGTGGCCGAGAAAGCGAAGACTTTGGCACTTCTTCTTCTACTCTTTCCTAAGGCGTTATGTTCGAGCCAATGGAGGCTAGAGGGTATAGTATCCAGGCGGTTCTCAATTTTGAATCGGCGCTTCACATTACTCCGGATGGTGCTAGTGTACCTACACTTGAAGAATAGGTGATCATGGGGTTCATCCTCGATGTTGCACAAGCGGCATTTGTTGTCGACATTAAGGAACGGCATCTTGTCATGAGTAGAGAGTCGTTCAAGTGTGGCCATCCAAAGAATAAAGCAATGTCTCGGAGTGTTCCTTTTGTCCCACACAACTTTGTGCCAACTAACTTCATTGTCGTGGTCCTTGAGCAGATTATAAGCCATGGTAACTCTATACTTTCCCTCCCTGCACAAGGTATTAAAAGTAGCTTCAGTTGTGCGGTGATCATTTACCTTGTCCATTACATGGTTTCTACTTTTGAATATTGCTTTGAGGAGAGGCGACACATTACAGTCCGGGGACCAGGTAGCCGGGCTCTCCACCCTTAGGTATCTTTGCTTTACCCATTGAACCCAAATGGTGTCTCTATCCTCCAAGATTTGCCAGAAGTGTTTGCTCATGAATGCATCATTCCAATGTTTGAGTTGAATGATCCCCAACCCTCCTTCTTTTTCGGCATAACACACCTTCTTCCATGCCACTCTAGGGCTTCCAAAGGAAGTTCCTACTTAACTTTATCATTCGTTCAATAACAAGGGTAGGTACCGGGAGGATTGCCAACCAAAAGCTTTCAATCCCCTGAAAGACAGACCTTATGAGCTCTTTACGTCCCGCAAAAGATATCCATTTTTTGTTCCATGCATTCAGGTGCTTAGTCATTTTGTTAATCAGAGAAGTATAGTCAATGGCATGAAGGATGTGGGGAGCCATGGGGATGCCAAGGTACCTAAAAGGATAAGTGCCCGTCTTATATCCCGTGATGTTTTTGAGCATCTCAACCTCGTTCTCCGGGGTGGAACCAAAGAACATAGACGACTTATCCTTGTTGACCTTAAGTCCGGACATGGTTTCGAATTTGTTGAGACAATTCATAAGGATCATAACCGAGTTCACATCAGCTTTGGAGAAGAGGACTATGTCATCGGCAAAACGCAAGGTGAGTGAGGCCTTGGTTACCACAATACTGGTGATGTTTGAATCTCGGGTTGTTGGTGTCCTCTTTGATAGTTATTGATAGCAACTTCACACATATAACAAAGAGAAGGGGCGAGATGGGATCTCCCTGCCTTAAGCCTCGTTTACCTGGGAAGTGGCCAAATAATTCCTTGTTGATCTTGAGAGAATATGTGGGGGAAGTGACACAAGCCATGATCCAATTGGTGTACATAGGTGGGAAACCGAGGCACTCCATGGCTGACTTAAGGAACTTCCACGAGACGGTATCGTAGGCTTTGGCAAGATCAATGTGAAGAAAACATCTTTTAGTATCTCTTTTAACATTATATCTACGAAGCAATTCCTGGACCATGAAGATGTTGTCCGTCATGTGCCTTCCAGGGACAAAGGCAGCTTGGGCCTTGTCAATGAGGTAGTCAAGGCAAGGGGTGAGGTGCTTGGCCAGGATCTTAGTTATCACCTTGTACACAACATTGCAACACGATATAGGGCGGTAGTGTTCAACCTTGGTCGGGGCTTCATTCTTGGGGATAAGGGAGATCACGGTGTGATTCAATTGTCCAAGTAACTTGGTGTTAGTGAAGAATTCTTTTACCGCCACACATACCTCGCTTCCAACGTCCTCCCAAGCCGCTTTAAAGAATTTGGCCGAGAACCCGTCGGGTCCAGGAGCCCTATTATTGTCGATCTCCCAAAGCACTTCCTTAATTTCCTTGTTGGAGACTCTCATAGCAAGCTTCTCACTATCCTCTCTGCTCACCTTAGACCCGTTCCTGAATAGGTTATGGTCCAGGTTCTCCACTTCCATCTCCGTTCCAAAAATACCCGTGTAGTAGGTGATGAACTCCATGGGCAAGTTCCTCGTTATTGGAAGTGCAAGATCCATCACTCCTTGTAACATGTCCAGTGAACCCTTTACGGCTGTTGGCACGCATAATGCCGTGATAATACTTGGTGGTCCGGTCCGCCTGGATAATGTACTTAACTTTAGCTTGTTGGCTAAGGAAGCTAAACTCAACCTTGTTCATTCTTTCCGCCAACGTTTTGGCATTCATCATAGTAGTTCTAGCCTCTACGCTCCCCGGTTGGACTCTAAGGTTTTCCAAGGCCATGACATAGCTTTGATTAGCTCTCTCCGCCTTCTCCGAGATGTGAGCGTAGTGTCTCCTATTTAATTTCCTAAGAGGGGCTTTCATACTCTTGAGAAGCTTGCATAGCCGGAATTGGTATGTACCTCTTTCGTTGCACACCCAATGTCTTCTTACAAGATCATTGAAACTCTCATGATCCGCCCACATGTTAAAGAATTTGAAGCTTCGCTTTCCCCCGGTGGTTTGTTTCTTGTAGTGAAATATGCTAACTTTATGGTCCGAGAGGTGCCATTGCTCCTGGAATGTAGCTTTGCATATCACCTCATGGTCAAGCCAATCCCTATTCACCATTATTCGATCAATTCGGCTCTAGATCGTGCCATTAGTCCATGTGAACATATTGTTGCTAGTATAGGGCACATCTTCAAGGCCAATTTCATTACACAACTCAATCAAGTCCCTGCAGTCATGCATTTTCACCGGCTTACCATTGATCCTTTCCTCTTGGCTGAAGACATTATTGAAGTCCCCAAGCACACACCAAGGGAGATCAAAGCAACTGAAATAGCCACGAGTTGCATTCCAAGCCACTCTTCTACTAGTGACTCTTTGTTCTCCAAGTACAAAACATACTCCAAAGGTGAGCTTGGTCTCCTTACAATAGACTTTTCATGCCATAGTTTGGATCGTGATATCAATCATTGTGATAGCCACCACATTATCATCCCACATCATCAACATTTTACACCTCGTGTCAAGGTTGAAATTATTGACAAAGCTCCACCCGTTGAACTTTCTACTCATAATGTTATTCACATCCACCTTAGTAGCATCCATTCTTGTTTTGAGAACACAACAAAAAGCTACCTTGTGCTTTTTAAGCAAGGTAGCCAAACCATTTTGTACCCGGGGATGGTTAAACCCCTGCACGTTCCAAGCTAGGACCGTCATTGGGAAACCTTGTGGTTGCCCCTCCCCTTCTCTTTTATCATTGGGTTCTTGCTCCCCTTTGCCTCTCTTGTCATGATTCTTGTGCTTACTCTTTTGGTAATGCCTACATCATGTGAAGGGGTGACATGGATAGCGGAGATCCCTGCCTTGCTTCTCTCAATCTCCCGATTTAGTTTCCTCACCATCCTCCTTTGGCTTTTTTGTCAAAACTGGCGTGAATTCACCTTCTTCCTTGTTCTCAATCGGGGTCTCTACTTCCTCGGTTGTGTTAGGGTCACTTGTGCTCCCTTCCTTTTCACTGTCTTCTTCACTCTGTGTTTCTTCATCTTTATTGTCCGAGTCGGTGTGGTCACTTGTCTCTTCATCATTTGTTTCGACAATGGCCTTGCCCTTGCCCTTGCTTACAACTTTGGTGTTACTAGGTAATCGGTTCGTGGTAGTGGTATCGCTTTCTTTTGTTGCTACCTTTTGTACCCCGCCTTTTTTTTCATTGTGGAAGTTCTCATTCTCTCTATGCTTGCCTTCCTTACTAGCCACCGATTTTCCAGGTCTTCTCCTTTGTCGATGGTTAATACCTACATCTCTTCTTTTCTCCTTGAACTTGCATTCTTCACCATTGTGTCCAAATTGGAAACAATGCTTACAATAAGCCGGTTCATTTTCTTTGAGTAGAGAGCAAGTGAGGGTAACTTCATCATCAAAGTCGAGGTCCACTTCCCTTCTCATCTCCCCGGCTAAGTTAACTTCGGTCAAAACTCTAGCATAGGACCCTCTCTTTCTTTCCTCGGTCACATGGTCCATGAAGAGGGGCTTTCCGACCATGGAACCAATCCTCCCAAGAATCCCGGGAGTCAAAAATTATTGGGGAGGCCGGTGACTCTTATCCAAAGTGGAACCGTAGCAATTTCTTTTCGGTTGAATGCAAACTTGTCGGGGACGAGCTTGAGGATTAGAGGCCGATTGTGAATGGTGTAAGGTCCTTCTTTAAGAACCTTATCCCGATCTTTGTCGCTTTGGAAGCTAAAGATAAGCCAACCTGCCTCTACACGGTATTTGGCCTTGACACCCCAATTCTTCATTATTCCATCAATGGCAAAGTGGCCCGGGTAGTAGCCGACATATTGTCCAAGGAGGGCACTACCCCAAACTTGGTGTGTTGGTAGAGCTTCGGAACATCTTATGGCAACTCTATCCGACGTGGGCGGTGTGTACTCAAGTTTGCCTCCTAGCCCTGCGTTCATAAACACTTTGGCCGGGGCTTTGGACCAAACGTTCCTCGCTTGGTTCAACGTAGTCTTGGTTCCAAGAGGGGGATACTCATTATCATTGAGGGCAGCACGGGGAGCAACCATGTCACTCTGACCTTCGGCTATGCCATCAGCCAGAAGAGGTAGGCCGCTAGTCCCTGCATTATCCTCAACTTCAAGTCCAAGTATTCTTCCCACCGTTTGCTTATTGTCTTCATTGTCGGAGAGCATATCACGCTTGTTTGTATTGTCTTCAACATGGTCTTCACATTCCACATTAAGGATACTATCAATAGCCTTATTCGCCGTCTCTTCCACTTGGAGAACTCCAAGCGGGGAGACAAACCAACATTCGAATCGTTGGTCATGGGAGTATTAGTCACATGGCCGTTGTGCTTAGGAAGAGGAGCCGTAGCATTCATGGTTGTATTCATTGTGCACGTTGGTTGATGTTCGCGCGAGGCATTGGTAACCGTCAAAGCCTTTTGGTTGTCGGGTGAGGTGTCACTAGCATTGCCATAAGTGCGTCTGAGGGCGGCGCCACTAGGGGAGGCAGCCGCCGGGATGGGAGCAGAAAGAGGAGGCTTTTTCCTAGCCATGGCGAGGGGAGATGGGGAGACTTAGCCTTCAATGGAGGTCAAGTGCCACACGTGAAAGAATGAAATATTAGAGGGGAAAAGTGGGAGGCAACGTTGGTCCGGGTGGGACACATGGGGCGAGGAAGGAGGGAGGGGAACGCCCACTGCTCCGGGAGGGAGGCAGCGGGGGAAAAGGCCGCCGGGGAGGCGCCCTAGGGAGGCCGGGAGTCGCTTGAGAGTCGCCCGGAAATCGCCAAAAGAGACCCCTAAAGTCTGGATAGGTTTTTAGGTTAATTTATACTAATATCAGAGGAACTAGCATCTAATAATGTACGCCAGTTGTGGGAATGACTTAGATGAAATCAACTAGCAAGGTATTGTTCCTAATGCTCCAAGGTTTTTTTTTTTTCCTTCTATATCCGTGTAATCTTATACGACCACTCTTCCAATCTAAGAAATGTCAAATGTACGTTAGAGCCATTGTATTTGGATAAGGTTTTTGCTTCTCTGTTAAAATGACGATAATACTAGCATCACATTCAAAGGCTACAATCTAGACGCAAGTGTGTCAATGATGATCGATAATACGAGTTTTGTTAAAAACTCATTTTAAGTTTATAACGGATGAGTGCAATGCTAATGCTATAGGATGAAAAAGAATAATAGGTGTTTGGTTTTATTTACTTTGTAAATTATTTTTGTAGCATCTTACATGATTGATCTCACCTCACTGTACAAGAAGATTAGTGTACATGTACTAAGCTCGAGTAATAGTTTTTTTATATGTTGTTTGCACTTCATAAGTCATGTCACTATAATATCCGGAAATTTTAGAATTTATACTTTATTTATTTTAATTTTTTTCGAGAATCGATTCGAATACCGAAGAAATAAACCGATCCAAAATCTAAGAGAATTGGGTGGCAAACCGACCGGTTTGGTCCATTTATCCTTGCTGATAACCTTCAACCGGACCGGTCGAAGCCCTCTTCCTCCATGGGCCGGCCTGTACTTGTGTTCCTTTTGGCCCATTGGGCGGTCGGTTACCACAACCATTACATGCCTGTCATTTGGACTCGGCCTGACCCGAACCCGAAAAACGGACTTTATATTTTATAAAGTCTGACCGGAACCGTACATGAACAGGTCTAAATAGTGACGGACGACGTAAATACAATTTCTTATTCAAATTCAAAGAATTTCATTTCTGGATCCGACCGGGAGTACACTATTTTAAACTTACTTAAATTCATTTTAGTTTTGTGTCTAGTTTCATTGATTTATTGTTTTTCTTTAAATTTTGATCAGTTTGGCAGATGTAGTTCAAAAACTAGTTATAAATATTCTTTTGTCAAACATTCCATTAGTATGTTTTATATTTTAAATTTTAAAAATCTATCAAAAAGTATCATCAGCTTATAAAGCTTGTTTCGTAAATATGACAAAAACCTTTGACCATAACAGTTGAGCTAAGATCATGACATTTTTTTTCACATTTTATGGTAATGGCTTTGATTTGCTATAAGGTCATTTCTAACATATTTCGGTACATAGATTCCCTTTCTCTATTTTTATCAATTCTAACCTAATTTGTTTTACGTACGTTCGAATGAAGGGTCTCTTGTCAACAGACTGTATGTACCGTATAAATGCCCCTTAATTTGAAAAAAAAAGCTCAATCAACTTTCAAAAGTTAGAGACCCTCATTTAAAGTTATATTGAATGTTTAGATAGCGGATAAGGTAAAAATATGTTTTTCCGGTACGAATATGCAGAGTGATGAATTATAAGTTGGTAAAATATAAACGGAGTTATAAAAAATTTTTTTACACACAATGAACTATGAGTCTAAGATAATGTTCTAGAAAAAATATTATTTTTTACTAAAAAAATCATTATTGTTTTAATTTGATTCTTTTTTATACTACCAATAAAAAAACTTGTTAATTTAGTTTACAAATTTTACACTATAAATTTATGTTTTATTTTTTGCCGAGTAATGTTTATGATATACAAATTTTATTAAATTATTTTTATTATAATATTTATTAATTTAACATTTTTATATTATTTATACATATAAAGTATTTTATTACTTCAAACATTTTATATTATTAGTTATTGTTTAATTTTAAAATTATAAATTTTTTTAAAAATGTACAAATTATTAGTATAAATAATTTAAAATAATAATAAAAAAGTTAACTAAATTGTACAAAATTTTAATTTAAAAAAGTTTCTGTCAAATTTTTTATTAAAAAAAGACACGTGTTCGTACGACATAACTCCATACTCCTTACTGGACAAAGTGTCTCATATCGAATCTTGCCCTATTTCCTAACCTTTAAGATTATTGTATATCCATACATAAACCAAAATACTACATTCTAAACTTTAAAATGATATTCCAAATATAAATGGACAACAGAGCTTATATTAAAATAACGTTTTCGTATTTTATTCTTTCAAAATTTATAACATTAATTTTTTAATAAAAAATTTATAATATTTCATATTTAGCGTATCTTACAGAATTCTACGACGAGAGCATACCCTCGAATGGGAAGCTCCTGCGGGCCCTATTGTATTGTCGGCCTTATTACAAAACTTAAACACATAATAATTTAATGAAAATATCACAAAATTATCATCGACATGGAAACGACAAACTGTCCACGTTGACAAATATACACCGTCCGATCAAGCACCCAATCCAACGACCATCATCCAATTTTCTAAATAATTATCTCTAGATTCTGCTCAAAAAGTTGAACCCGTAAATTAATTAATCTAATTTCGGCGGCTACAATTAAAAAATACCCATTTTATTTTATTTTATTATTAACCCCAAACACCAAACCCAAGCCTTCTTCATCCCAAATCCCAATTTCCATTTCTCCTCACTTCTCTCTTCCTTTTTCCCTCTAAAATTTCCCTTCTTCGTCTTCCACTTGTCTGTGATTACAGTTTCTGATCAGAACCAAACAAAACCAACGAAAGTTCCTTTTTTTCTTACAATTCCATGGAGAAGAGAGATTTCAGTGTTTAGAACAACTACAAGAAGAAGAAAACAAAGGAATAATCAGAAGCAAAAATGGCTTACCACAACCAGCAACAGCATCACCATATCTCCCAAGACCCAATGGCTCTTCAGCAACACTTCACCGGTCTTCTACCACCTGATTCTGGTGACCCCAAGTCCGACCACCACCACCAGGCCCACCTTGGTGCTTCCGGTGGTCCCAATTGGCTCAGCAACGCTATCCTCGGATCTTCCGGTGCTGGTGGCGGAACCAATTTTTTAAACCTACAGACGAATTCCGACTCCTCCTCGGCTGCTCAGGCGCCGTCCAACCAGTGGTTGTCGCGGGCAATCGACGATTCTTCGGTTCTCTCGATGCCTAATGATAACGGAGATGACGGAGGGGGCAGTGGTAAGGTTGAGGTAGGAGATGGTGCTTCTGGTGGAGATGGGGTGGTTGTGAATTGGCAAAATGCCAAGTACAAGGCTGAGATACTTTCGCACCCGTTGTATGAGCAGCTGTTGTCGGCGCACGTAGCTTGCTTGAAGATCGCAACGCCGGTGGATCAGCTGCCGAGGATCGATGCGCAGCTTGCTCAGTCTCAGAACGTTGTGGCTAAGTACTCCGCCATGGCTGCTAATGGTCCCCACATGGTTGGAGATGATAAGGAGCTTGACCAATTCATGGTGAGAACATAAATATTTTGACCTAACTTTGATGGGTTTTTCTCAATTTCATGATTTTGATTTCTAGGTTGGTGGTGATTTTAATAATTGTTGTTTTGGTAGGTTTTGGATTGGGATTGAAGGGTGGTGGTGATTTAGCTAATCTTGAACTAGTATAGTTAATTATAGTATGGTTTACTTGATAATATAATATGTTTGTTTGTTTGTTTCAATTATTGTGATGGCTTCACATTTCATGAATTGTAATTCCCTTGTTGGGGGTTTGGGGAGATTTCTTTCAGAAGTTGATTGATTCTGTTTGTAGCATTTTTTGTTGATAAGGTTTGCAATGGTTGGTGCTCTTGAATTCTTGTCATATTGCAGACAAAAGGCTTGTGTCTCTTTGTAGGTTCCTCTGAAGAAATGAATTTGTATATGTTGGGTGAGGATTGATTGCCTCCTTCTCAAATCTCATTTGGCAGTTTATAGATTGCATGAAAACTTGTGGTTATAAGAGCAAAATTATCCTCTCTCCCTTATCCTTTCAACTGATATTATAGCATATGAAGTATGGGTAATGGACTGATGGGTGTTCAAATGCAATTTTGCTTACAAAAGATGGTTTTGTGCAAAATTTCCTATAATAGAGGTGGTTTTTGCAATATATCCGTGTGTTTTTGTATGCCTTGCAATTCTTTGATTGACATAGTAGATTTTGGCCTTTCAATGTGATGGCCATACCTTTGGGCCAGAAGACAATTCTTGTTTGGCGATGATTTATTGTTGTTGATGAAAGATATTTTTGCTGTTCTGGTACAAGGATAAGAGCCTTTGTTAGTGATGAAATTGTCATTATGCAAAGAGGGAAGTACTGCACGTCTGATGCTTCCCATCTCATTCCAATGGCATAAGTATTTGGTTTGACATGTACGAAGACGCGTTCTTAAGGGTGACAAAACTGACCATGTGCATTTTCTTATAATTGTGTGGTTCTTTTCCTTTTTCATGTAAAGCTTTTGTATGTAATTTCTTCAATTATTTATGCATTTCACACACTGTGCTTGTTAGGTTATGTTTGACTTAGTTTGGTCTACTTTGAAGAGTGACTAAATTTGCTTCCCTGTTATTTTTTGTTGTTTGGTATCCCAGACGCATTACGTACTGTTGCTATGCTCCTTCAAGGAACAACTACAGCAACATGTTCGAGTTCATGCAATGGAAGCTGTTATGGCTTGCTGGGAGATTGAACAATCTCTTCAAAGCTTAACAGGTAAGACTTTTAAGTTTATTAAAACATGAATTAAAACATGTTTAAGCTTACCATTGAATGCTACTATTCAGGAGTTTCTCCCGGTGAAGGAACCGGTGCAACAATGTCAGATGACGAAGATGAACCCTTGGACAGTGATTCAAATATGTTTGATGGAGGTATGGATGGTGTCGACAACATGGGTTTTGGTCTCCCAACCGAGAGTGAAAGGACACTTATGGAGCGAGTCAGACAAGAGTTAAAACATGAATTAAAACAGGTAACATACAATATATGTATGCATAGCTTGCTAAAAAAATTCAAATTTTATCATGTTATTTGCTGATTTCATTATCTGCTAAAAAAAGGGTTACAAGGAGAAAATTGTGGATATAAGGGAAGAGATTCTACGCAAGAGAAGAGCCGGGAAACTCCCAGGCGACACGACTTCTGTACTGAAAGCTTGGTGGCAATCACATTCCAAGTGGCCTTACCCAACAGTAATTTCTGAAGCACAAATCTTGTTTTTATGAATAAGTTTCTGTTAATAATGATATTTTTTTACGGTTCTACTTTCGTTCAGGAGGAGGACAAGGCGCGACTAGTTCAAGAGACAGGATTGCAGCTGAAGCAAATAAACAATTGGTTTATAAACCAAAGGAAGAGGAACTGGCACAGCAATCCCTCTAGCTCTACTGTCATGAAGAGCAAACGCAAAAGGTATGCGAAAAAGAAGACCTTTTAATTCTGTCTAAAAATGTAATACTGAATAGTAACAAAAGTGATATAAATTTGCAGGTGAAAAACATAGACTATTTTTCTAGATCTTATAAGACAGTGCTCGAAAATATGTATATGTACTTCCATTACACGAGAGCTGGGACTGTATAGGACTCGCGATGGATCGTGTGAAGACGCTAATTGAAGCATGGTGAAGGTACTGTGGATCAAACTTGATAGGTTTGTTAAAATTGGTTTAAAGTGAGAAAATGTTGGGATGTTTTTGAATGGGGTCTTGAAAGAGTGGCTCTATAATTTTGGGTACTTTGTTATTTATAGTTCTGAATGCAAAACTATTTATAGGGTGTTGGGTATATAGGTTTTTTTTTTCTTATTAAAAATGGAGTATTTTATTTTTGCATATATATGTAGTTGTGATAATTATGACAACCCTTTGATGATGGAAATTTATAATGTTGGAACCCATTTATCATCATCATCATCCTCTTATCATATGTTCTGTGTTTGGATACAAACTGAGTCTTGCTCGTGACTGAGTGCAACTGGATGTTGTAGCTCTGTGGAGTTTGCCGATGTCGAAAGACTCGAAACTGGCTATTGTGTACGTGTGTTGAGTTGATCCACAAGAAGCTTGTGATTAGGTTTAAGAGATTATAAACACTGAAAGCTAATTAACAATGACTACATGAGATGTTTGTGTGTCGTCTTGGGACCAAGGCACACATCCAGTCAACTACACATAAGGCCGCAGGGTTCGGTCGTAAAATCGATTGGTTTTGAATTTTCGTTCGGGGCAACAGGAGGAATAACTCGTGGACTTATATATATAGTAGACTCCTCACATATTTTAGTATAGCCGATGTAGGACAATCCATAGATCTCATCGCTCGTCCCTCAAGTGTTAACTACTTGTAGGGTGTCATACGAGCCAAGCATTGACATGCTCAAAGCTCGGCCCGTTTATAAACGAGTTGAGCCCGAGCCAAGATTTTGACGAGTCGAGCCCGAGTAGCTTGCCTAAAATAATGCTCATATAGTGTTACATTAGCCGAACGAGCCGAGGTTTACCCGAACGAGCCGAGCATTGACAAGTTCAAGCTTAGCTCGTTTATAAAACAACTTTTGACGAGCCGAACGCAAGTTGAGCCTGAGCAACTTGTTTCATGTAGCAACCCTAGCTACCTGAACAAATTAACACGTATTTTTTTCCTTGATGGAGCATATCAATCTGTTAATAGCTCACGCACAACTTTTCGAGTGTTGCATCTCATTCTCTTATAGTTAATACCGAAGTCAGAAAAATGGACTCAGATCAAACTTGTTCTGATATCATTCTTTTTTCTTTCCTATATCTGTCTCGGGACTAAATAACGTGCGTCCATGTCTTGTGAACCACATACATAAATACACAGGATTCCATCATTAACCTACGAAGAATCAATCAATTTTTGCCCGAGTTGTAACGCGGAATATACTCAGACTAGTATTTGTGAACCGAAAGTCTCTTGTTACTTGACGGGCCTATTTTGTTGATCTCTCTTTCGATCGACTTCATTTGAGACCATCGGGCCTTTTTATAATCCACTTGCAGACCTAACTAGGCATAAAGCCTTAACCGACATTCACAGTATACTAGGTAGTTTAGGTGATTAAAGACTAATCTATGCTAATTATTAACGCCCACTAACTACCTGTCATATCTACTAGATTCATCTTCACTGGAGTTACCCACTTGCAAATAAATTTACCCCGTTTGGTTGTAACTCCGGAAACGGAAACGGAATGAAAACGAATCTATTCTACATATATACCTTGTTTATGGAATCATTCCGGTTGGTTTCATATAAAATGCACTTGTTCCCCTACTTTGTTACCCTATAGGGTATTAAAACTAATCAAATTCTACTATAATTAGTTCAAATCACAGGGAATGATTCTCAACAACTTCATGAACAAGGGTGCACGTATGGACTAGATTCGTTTCCATTCCGTTTCCGTTTCCGGAGTTTAAACCAAACGGGCCCTTAGATTCTTCATTCTAATTTCTTAGCTCAATATTCACCCCCTAGAATTAGTAATCCATATATTTGAAAATAAATTAATTTCTTTAATTCATCTATTAAATATCTTGATAGTGTTTGATTATCTCTTCCTTTGCTTTTTTTTTGTGCTGTCATTTTCTTGTTTTGCACCGCATTTTCTTCAATGAAAAATAAAAATAGTCATTTTTTTGTGGTCTAGCATAATCTAGTGTGTCTCTTTTAAAACTTGCATCACTCCTTGTAGCGACGAACATGTACCCTTTAATTATCATGGTACCCAACAAGTTCATTGTCACGGATGACACGTACCTCATGTTATACAGAGTGTGACTCATACCGTTGTGAAGTCATATCTTTAATCTTTCATTACCTTAACGATTTTCCCATTAACCGATTTGAAGTGATAAAACTCTCCATTGGTCTCCAAGGTTTCAAGCAATGCTTGATCTCAATATACACGCATCGATGCATCACTATCTATCAAAGTATTTGACAACCTATTTACCCGTCATCAAATAAACATCTTCATAATCGACCACATGACAGATGTCGCCTTAACTTTCTTCCACATCAATGTTTCACTCAACTTCTTCAAATCCTCCCTCGGCTAAGAATACCTCGATTGCATGTGATCTTTCTCCCTACAGTTTAAACACTCCCTGTCACTCAATTTCCATGCTAACATGATTTTGCTCTACATCTCATGTCACATTGTCTCTACCATGTTGATGGTGCCCTTCCTCATCATCCACTCGTTATCATGTAGAGAAGCCGTCACATCATCTATCATGGGAGTCTTCCTTCCTAAAAAAAAAAATAGGTACCAATGTATGATTATATACTCACCAGAAGCCTTTCTTTGATCTCTCTTTCGATTGACTTCATTTGAGACCACAGGCCTAGTTCCCTAGCACCAACCTACTTAGGGATAGAGTCTTAACCGACATTCACATTGTACAAGGTGATTAAAGACTAATCTAATGCTAATTATTAACACCCACGACATCTCGATTCTTCGTTGGAGTTGTCCACTTACAAAATATTCTAGAGTCTTCATTTCAATTTGTATTTTGCTTGGACAATCATCATTAGCTTCCCACGAGGTTGAACCCTACTAAGAAGATCAAAACAAGGTAAGATTAAAGAAGCAAATGGCGAACCTACGAGCCCAACTACTTAGTTTCTGGGCCCAAGCCCAAATGTTTTTGGGCTTTATAACCCTCATAATCTAATTTATAATCTCCATCATACTATAAATAATCCCTTCGATTTGATACCAAACAGACCATAAGTGTCTTCAATGTTTGGCCTAAAATTTTGTACCTCATCTTAATATCCTATGTCAGTCTATTTTTCTTTGTTTATATTTATCTTTACTCATTACATTGATTTACTGGATACTCAGGGTGTTTATTTATATTTTAATTAGAGTTGTTTTTAAAAATAACACTAATAAGATGGCTTAATCATAAAGATGAAGGTGGAATAAAAATAATTTGTTCCAATCATGTAAAGTTGTGGAGACAATATCTACTTTAGAAATCCATGAATTACAGCATGATTAATGTTGTTAAGGATCCAGCTGTTCCTTAATTAAGATATCACATTTGAAGCCGTCCAACTTCCCAATTAATTAATTCTCTTTTCTACGTTAACAGGTAACACACAATCTTTTTTCATTTACTCACTGATGATAATATATTAATTGCATTATCTATAACAATGAACAGAAATTCACAACTTTTTATAATCATAAATAATATTTGCTTAAAATGATGTCAAAACATGCAGTAGCTAATTTTGAAGAGTTTATTGGTTCATACGGAATTAATAAAAAGAAAACATTAACAAATCTAATTTTAATTAGCTGTCAAAGAAAACGACGTGTCATCATATGCTATTTATTTATTTTTTTAATTTCTTTAAGTACAAGGTGGAGATAATTTAATAATGAGGATACAGTAATCCAGCGGTGATTTCTAGGACTCGTCAAAAACCCGAATTTTATTTTAAAAATGTATAATACTACTTCCTCCGTTTCTCAATAGATGTTATTAGGGTAAAAAACGAATATTCGACGTAGAGTTAAATATAATCCTATCGATATTCATCGGTGGATTTAATCAGGGATTATTTATTTTGTCATCACAACTAATTTACTATAGCAACCCATAATAGGTTGATATTGACAACCCAACCCACAATTCACAACCAAACCTCAACAAAGACCACGCTTTTCCATTTAGGAGCTTTACGTTAGCCAAGTAACTGCTTCATTATTTAAAGAGCTAAAACAGTAAAACCTACCCTACAAAACGCTCCCCAACTAATTCACTATGCTAATCAATTTATTAGACTCAAGAATTAAGTTGCATTGACTCATCTTTTTGTCAGGTTTACATGTAAACTTCTACCCTTTTGTGGTCATTAATTAAGTACTTAATGCTTAATAGTACGATGTTTGATGTATTCTACAAATGCGATTATGCGATACGATTACAGGTAGGGATGTCATTGGCATATACCACTCCAGCCTGGGGACATTACTTGCAACTTGCAATTTGCAAAGCCAAATCATCTGTTTCCAAATGGATCCAGATCCAACTCTTGATACGAAAATCAAGACAATAATCTCCGATTTGCATTTGTGCTTTTTCACAGTCGGAGTTGGAATTGCACAATCTTCAACCAATAAGAACAAGAAGAGAGATGAACTATTCGAGAATTAAATTTATATATAGATTTTTGTCTCTGTACAGCATTGCGATTTATGAGAATATAAGAGACTGCAGATTTCAAGGATTAGCTCTTCATTAATCCTGATCAAAATCTGTAGTTGAAAAACACTAAAAACAACTTCAACACTAGTTTCTAGTTACACTTCATCAAAAGCAACAAAAAAAAAAATCACCAAATTCATATCTGGATTATATGTTCGACTAACTGCAAGCGGCGATCTCCCTGGAAACGGCTGTAGGAAACCTTTTCTCAGTGCGAGCCTTGGGCGGAGGAGAAGGCGGAAGCCTAGCGGAGAAATTCCTGAGAGGAAACTCGTCGATCCTAGACGCCTCGTCGTCAAAGTTGAGCGCGTAACTCATTGGATCGTACCGGAACTCGGAAGTATTGTTGGCTCGGCGGCTGGCTTTGCTACCTCCGGCGACGATTTTCGAGAAGAAGCTAGCACACTTTTCCTTGATCTCCTCAGGCAGATCGTGAGCCCTAGATTTGATCCAAGACGAATGAGATGACCTGGAAGGAAGCGTTGAACGGTGGATTGCGTCGTCGTCGGAGCAAGTGGAGGAAGAGGAAGCTTCAGAGTGGTAGGTGAAGCAGGAGGAAGCGCAGATCGATGATTTGAGCTTGAGCCTGAATGAAGGAGAGTGCTGCTGCTCGTGATCGTACTCCATTGTTGTTGAAATTGAGAGAGAAGAGAAGGTCAGGGAAAGTTCGTGAGGAAGAAAGAGGTGGATGAGGAGGAGCGTCGGATTTCAAGGGGTTTTATAGGATTGAGGGTCCAGATCGAGACTTTGAGTGGACTATTTTCTTTTATTTTTTTTACTTTTTTCTTTTTTTCGAATCCTAATTTTGTTATCTGGCTATAAAGACAGATGTGGGGACCATGTGGTTGCTCACAGCTCAAGAGATAAGGCTGTTTTTTCGAGCATCTCTTTCTTTTATAAAATAAAATTGTTATTATTTATTTTTATTTGACGTGGGCGGGTAACAGAAAAACCGTGGGTAGTGCGCGGGTTTTTCTTTATTCATGTCATACCCGTGTTGCCCCTTTACCAGTTATTTTTGACGTCATTAATTTACTTTGTAAACGCATTAATGTTAATCAATTTATTTAACTTTTTTCAAAAGTAAATCTCTCGTAAAAAATTTACATAAAATTAAACTGATTCACATCATTAAGTATGTGGCCAAATTAAGTATCCTATGTACATCACATGGGAATGTCTTCATGTACATCATTTGGCTTGTAGTATGATGTCAATTATATTTTGTTTTCAATAATATAAGTGTTTGATGCAAATATAACTTTTAGTAAATATTAATCCATATTTAATTCACATATCCTTATATATTTGAGAAGGTTATTATGCATATATTATACATTAAGTTTATAGTAATAAATTCAATTTAATAAGTACAAAATGGTGAATTTTTGAAATGTTTTACATGCGATGTATGTTCCTATATATCTTAATTCAAATGCAAATTTACAAAACTATGTCAATTTGTTAATCTATCATGTTCTTGGGATGAGCAGAACAAAAGATGATTTTTTTTTTTTGATAACATAAGGTAAGCATTTAAGGAGCATTATCTCCTCGAGACTCTCCACCCTAGAATATCCTTTCGGATGAGCTCCTCAACCTTACGCATTGACGAGCTAGACGTCGAATGGCCTTGGACTCCCAAGTCAGCAAGCAAATCAGCCACACCATTGATTTCTCTGAAGACATGACTGATTTTAACCTGACAGAAACCAACTAAAATGTTAAAAATATCTGACAACAGAAGGTCGAGATCTCAGAAGAGTTTCTAAAAGATGATATTGATGAACGTGTTGCTAAACTAACAAGGTAATAAGTCATATATATCATCCATCTTTGGTTCTTGTAACCGCTTATATATTAACTATAGGTATATATTTAAGAAATTATTATTATTATTAATATTCTAAAGTGCATGTAGCAATGTAGCATGCTGCATGCATACATACTTGCCTCCTCTACGTAGATTAAAATGTTGTTTAATGGTAGCATCGAGATCTACCTATTAAAGTAGTTCATTTGACTTGAAACTGGAGCTCGCCTTTTCACTAAGAAGTATGAATACAGTTGGCCGAGTTATAAGATGTATTGGACCATAGGTTATGGCTTATAACTCACAATACATCGACTAATTTAGTACCGACCTTAGTTTATAATAAGGTTTGACTTCTAGCTATAAGTTTTATTAGATTAGATGCATACACTAAAAGTAAAAGTTACATGCCAATGTTTTTATAAATTTTAAAATAAGTCCAATTTTTTTTTACCTTTTCTCCATTTCACGCTCTTCATATTCTATCTTCTTCGAAATCTTAGAATCCTCAATTTCACTTTTCGATTCAAATCTTTGTCAAATTTATTTTTGATAACTTAAATTACCTCTGCGTCAATAATCTGTGTGTCTTAGGAAACAATTTGCTTCAATAAATGATAAAAGCGAGACTTAAATTGTCTTGTTTTACAAATTTTATCTTTCTATGTTAAGTTATGAATTTCCTTTGTTAAAATTTGAAATGTTATTGTTAAATTAAAGCTTCAATCATATTAAAAATGTACAAATTGATGTTATTTGATAATGTTATAATAAGACAATAAATCTAGGTATACTGATACAATGAGTCAAGGGGAGAAACATATTTTGGGTCCATGGATTAATGGGTCCGGAGCAACAGGGGGTGCGGGATGGTATCAGGCGAAGTCCCCGTCGTACGAATTCTATCTATTTGTAGGACTCTATCTATTTATAGAGGATTCTATCTATTTATAGTTATAAATAGATAGGTTTAGGGTTGTATTCATTATCCACTAAAGTATATTGAAAACCCTAGCTGTAAGGTTTGTGCAGCAAAACTACAAAACGTTTTGTCTTCTTTTCTCTCTCTTTTTCTGAAGTAACTCGTTGAAAGATCACAACAGATAACAAATATAATCAATTCGCATTTGACAATGCGAGTTCTCGATATACACTTTCATTCTCTAGATGCATGCAAACACTAATCATAAACGTGTATACACCTTTGGAACGAACAATTGCATTGACTCAACTGGAAACATACGACATCCATGCGTAAACATTTAGGGCCCGTTTGGTATAAACTCCGGAAACGTAAACGAAATGGAAACGAATCCAGTCCATACGTACACCTTTGTTCATGAAGTTTTTGGGAATCATTCCTTGTGGTTTGAACTAATTGTAGTAGAATTTAATTAGTTTTAATACCCTATAGGGTAACAAAATAGGGAGAAGCAAGTGCATTTTACATGAAACCATCCGGAATGATTCCATGAACAACGTACACATGTAGACTAGATTCATTTTCATTCCGTTTCCGTTTCCGGAGTTACAACCAAACGGGGTTAATGTGAAATTATTTTAAATTTTGAACTAACGGTAAAATTGATTTCTTGCTAAGGTAACAATTAAAATATCTATGGCTATCAAAATCTCAAAATAAAGATTAAATTATTGTGAACTAATAATGGTAACTAGACCCCTAAGATGTCAGAAATTCAGTTTCACCTTTCAATTTCAAATATGTCCTTATGTAATTTCTGATTTGCATGAGTTTTTTTTAAATTAACGTGAAATACATTCTTATAATTAGATTTTTCTAATATAATTTTCTTTGGTTTATTTTTAGAGCGTTGGATAATCTTTAAACTTTTATTCTTAATTTCGATCTTTTTGGTTTTATTGTCAAGAACACCGTCCCCTAAAGCCCAACATGCTTTGACGAATGCTATTTTCGGTAAGACAATGCATATAATAGAAACGACTTTTGATTTGACTCTTAGACATAAAATGGTTTTTAAGTGTTTGCAATCAAGCCATAGCTAAAACTTCCTTCTTGTTATACCTATTGATGGACTTGGACAATATATGTCTCATGTTGAGTATCGTACGATCCTCAAATATCTCCTTATTATTCTTTTGTTCCCGTATAATGTAGTTTGTCCTATGCCTCCATAGCCTCCCCAACAAACTCTTGATACGAATAATTGTCGGAGGATTTTGGATGCTTTTGGGGAGCATGCGGTTCTTTGTAAAGAACTACCCGGCTTCAAATATAGGCATGATTTAGTTCGTGATGTTTTATGTGACGTGTTTAAAAGAGCAGGGATTTCGGCGCGCCAAGAAGGAGCTAGGCGCATGTGTCCTTATTGACTGATCCGCGTGAAGGAAGAACTACGTTGAGGCCGGCATATATGTTAGTGTTTGGATGGGTGGGTGGAAAACATGCTTGTATTGATTTGATGGGAGTCTTTCCTATGATTTGTTTGGGTAACGGGCCTTCTATGGTGGGTAAAACGGCCCTCGACGCGGCCTCTACGAAGGTGGCTAAGCATGAAAGAACTTGCATAGAAAACCAACATGTGTTTCTTCCGTTCGTTTTTGATACGTTTGAGTTTTTTGCGCCCGATGCCGTCGAGATTTTCAAGAGGGTGTAACGGGTCTTGCATGGTAATAATATTATGTCGCCTAGGTCTTCAAATCTAGTGTTTAAGAGAACCGGGTTTTCTATTCATAAATGATTGTCGGCACAATTTGTTGTCCGTCTACCTCCTACCTCGATGTAAATTTTTAAGTATTAAAAAATATAGCACGAAATTTTTTTTTAAAAATTAAAAGGTAAAATGGGCGAGTGGGTTTTGTGTGTAAAGATGGGCACCAAGAAGGCTCATTTTCTTTCTAGGTGACAAACTAGGGCTCTCTTATATATTTATAAAGATAAAATTAAAAGGGTTAAATGATAATTTCAATTTAAAAAAGATCAAACTCAATCTAAAATATAAAATACAAAATCGAACCGAACTAGAACCAAACCCGAACCTGTATAAATCGTATTCACAGGGTTTTTATTTTAATTATCTCTCAAATTCCTTTTGTACCCTTGTTTTTAGAATTAAAAATAAATCATTACTAGGGGCTTAGTTTGTTTTTGCTAAACCCAAAAAGCCATAATACCTCAATCTTCTCAAAATGAAGTTTCAAAGAAAATCTACTCAATCGAGTATATATTAGGAAATGATTACATGAGAAAAAAAATTTCATCAAAATGAAAATGTATTTAAGGTATAAAAAAAAAGGCAGATATTGTCTTTTTAAAAGGGGTAAATTGCGGAAAATAACCTAACCTTTTGGGGTGTTGCGGTTTGTAGCCTAACCTTTTGAAAATGAAACTAAAAACCAAACCTATACTATATGTTGTAGATGTTAGTCTATGCTCGCCGCAAATAATTTTTCCGGTGAAAGTGATGAGGTGTCTTCTTTCTTTAATGACCGGATAAATTGCGAAAAATACAAATCTTTTGGAAGTGTTGTTTGTTCGTAGTCTAAATTTTTAAAAATGAAAATAAAAACCAATCTATACTACATGTTGTAGATGTTGGCCTATTCTTATTGCCGACAATTTTCCGGTGAAAGTGAAGGCCCGTGAGCAAAGTTATTTGAGAGAAAACAACAACACTAGGTCATTCATATGAAAGTTTAAGAATGTATTATGTCATACATATGAAATTATCATCACACTAATCGGGTATTTGGTTTGTTTGTTACGAGTATGATTTGTTATAGAGTAAATTGGTTGGGTATTGTTATAGATAATTTTTCAAAAATGATTTTAAAAAAATCATTTTGTGTTTACTTCAAGTAATTTTTAGGTAATTAAATATACTTGACACCTTAACATACAACTCATCACTTTCACCGAAAAGTTATCGGTGGTAAGCATAGGCCAACATCTACAACATATAGTATAGATTGATTTTTATTTTCATTTTTAAAAGTTAGGCTACGAACAAACTACACTCTCAAAAGGTTTGTATTTTTCGCAATTTATCCTGTCATTAAAGAAAGAAAACACCTCATCAGATAACTCATCACTTTCACTGAAAAATTTACCGGCGGCAAGCATAGGCTAACATCTACAACATATAGTATAAGTTGGATTTTTAGTTGCATTTTTTAAAGGTTAGGCCAAAGACTGCAACACTCCCAAAATGTTAGGTTATTTTCCGCAATTTACCCTTTTAAAAGTAACAAAATTATTTTATTGTATTTTGATTTATATGGTAACAATTGCTAGATTTTTAGCTAATGAAAGATATTAAAAATAAATAAATACTAATTAAAAAAGGTAAATTGTGAGAAAATATCACATGTTATCCGATGTATAAGTGAATGACACGTGTCTTCAAGGACTTTTGCTTATATATAGTATATAAATTTCGGTTATAGTATTTTATTTCGGGTATGTAAAGTAAAAACAACAATCCACGTTCCCGCTCATCCTTTTACAAGTTAGACAAGTGGTCTTTTACGTTAATTTTATTTCTTTGGAAAATAACATTCATGTAACACCCTGATAAAATGATTTATCGACCTAGTTTAGTCATGCATTTAAGTAGATTTTTCCTTTCCGCATCCATGTGTTTATCCTTAGTTTATATCATTTATACTTGTTTAGTTCTACTTTGCGAGAATACATGTCTACACACGCTATTTGTGGCTTTGTAGGTGACTTGGCGCATTTCGGAGCTAAAACGATGCATTTGAGGATCAAGCCTCGGAGTGGATACATTGAGTAATCATACGAGCGAAGGGAAGGACAAAAGAGTTGATATAGAAGCATAAATGACGAATTTGGAGCATCTTGGATATAAATCTTGACCGAGATTATGAAGATTGGACGAGATTTCCTTAACTGAGAGAAATCTCGGTTGAAATCTCGGCTGACATCCCAACGAGTTTTGACCGAGATTTACGACGTTGAAAAAATTGAAGATTAGAGACCAAAATCTCGGGCCCGACATTACCTGAATCTCGACCCGAGATTGCCACCGAGATTTCTTCCCTGAGCGTCATATTTTATTTTCGGGCCTTTTTATTCAGCTCATGTCTTTTGGCAGGTGGTTGGATATAAAAGGAAAACTCGATTATTTTCCTAATGGAGTCCGTTAGTTCAATTTTAGATTCCAATTAGAGGATAGAAAACCTTGAGAGAGAATTGTCTTCTACCTTGCTTCCTTCGTCTTCTACACTTTCTACCATTGTTGCATTTTGATAGTTTGGAGGAAATGTTCAAACTTTCTTGTTGCTTTCAGTTCGATTACGCTTTTGTGATGGCTGATTTACTTCGTTTTGCTGGATTTCGAGTTAGTAAAGTTGAGTTTTTTCTTTTTCCTCTTTTTCTATATCCATTTTATGCTTTATTTGTTTTTTCCCAATTTAATTGTTGATTTTGATATGATAATTATTGGCTAGAACCATTGTGATTTCAAGGTGAATAGAGATTTGTTTATGGCTTAGACTATGATGGGTTAGGTTGTATTTTGTATTTGGTTTGAATTGCTTGAAACCCGAATGGTTGGTTTGGAATGAATCTAGGTTAGCAACCTGAGTTGGAATTGAGACTTACCCGGTGATATTCCTCCTTGGATACAGAAGTAGATTGACCGTAGGTAATAGAGGTGAAAACCTATATTGGATTGAATGTGCCAAATTACTACATGAGTTAGGTAATTCCCGAGACTTACCCGGTAAGGGGTTACTTAATCCTTGGTTAGAGAATCTGGTTTGTGCAGAACTTCCGTCTTAGACATCTTGAGACTTACCCGTTAATAGGTAGTTAGGATTGGAACTAAATGACACTAGAAAGAGCTTGGATGAGAGTTAAGGTCAAGAGAGCGGGTTGCTTATGCACTGAATGCAGGTGATCTTCGGTCTAGGTTCACTTCTCCCCATCGGTTACATGGCTTCAAAGCAAGCGTAACATTCGTCTTCAATGTCGGTGATTAATGTTCCTAAATGTCGTTGATGAGGTGAAGAGGAAGGCCGTTGTAGACGATGTAGGTGATCAGTTGTGTTATGCGGAAAAAGCCGACTCTTACTGGGCCTAAGGTGGTTTAGGGGAGGGAGCTTTGGGGAGGCTCAAATGCTTGTCATGACCCATGGGACGCAAGGCTGGACAAAAGAAGAGAAGCCGGTTTGGTACCTGAAGCACAACGCTTGAATGGTCGATTGGGCCAAGGAGAAAAGGCCGGCCAAGAAGATTATTGTGAGAGCCCTTTTCTTTCGGACCGAGATCGGACCATAGCCGAGATTGGCTTTGGCCGAGATTTGCCTTGCCGCACCCTGCGGCCTTGTGATCCGCCCCTGCGGTTTACGGCGGCTGCAGCCGGTTTTGTTGACTCCTTTGACCCGTGCTTTACCTTCTTACCTTTACCTTCCCTTATCTTGCTGAGCAAGGGTTTCACTTCTTCACTTCACTTCTCCAGCTCCCTACGTCCTTCTTGCTTCTCCTTCATTCCCTTTGATCTTGTTCTTGATCTTTCTCTTGAGTTGGAAGAGCTTGTGTGTTGTTGTGGGTGTTGATGTTAGTGTGCACGTTTGTTGAGCTTGTGATGCCAATTGAAATAAGGAGTGTGATCTTGTCTTACCTAGACCAGTTGTAAGGGTGAGTTCCTTGCTTCTTCATCCTTCCTTCCTTTCTTTCTTCCTTGTTCTTCAATCTTTCTAGCTTAGGATTAGATGTATGCTAAGAGTGTTGATGTTGGAATGTGTTTTGATGTGTATGTGTATGAATCTGGAAGAGTATAGACGTGATTTGATCACGTGAAGAACCGAAGAGAAGCCGCGAAGTTGCCTTCTGCACTATCGTCGCCCCCGCGGCCAAGAGCCACCGCCCCCGCGGCTACCGTGCCATAGCGCCTGCATCGTGCCAGCGGCGTGCCTGCGCTTGCCTGCGTTCTGTGTCACCGCCCCTGCGGCTTCTACCTTCCGCGCCTGCGGGTGACCCTTTTCGCCCCTGCGGTCTTAGTTCACGCAGGTGCGTGTTGTCCCGGAACTACTTATAGTCAAGTAGTTTCCTTTCCTTTCTAGTACGAAGGAACTAGTATCATGCTAGGATTCGGATGATGATGAGTATGGTATAGTTATGCCGGTTACGACTTTGAGGTTTACGAGTTGGAATTGATCCCTTATGGATCCCTTGGGTCTAGGTGTGACCCTTTGTGTGTGATAGGATTGTGATATATATTTGTGTGCCTTGTATAGGCTATGTTGTCCTCCAGTTGGAGTGGACGTTTCTGGGTTTTGCTCGTAGCGAGATACTTCTGAGATTGAGGTAAGTCCATAGGACTTACTTAGCTGCCATCCTTATATTGGATGTGTGCATGAGTGGTGTTTGTTACATGCTTTATAGCATGCTTCATGTTGGTCACCGACCTATGTTATATTGACCGCCCATTGTAGTGGTTGTGACAACTTACCCTTTCATCCCGTAGAGGAGTCTGAGAAGTTCTCTGTACGCTAGCTAGACTTGGTATACGGGAAAGGTATTGATACCACTCCTTATGGTATACGGGAAGGTGCGCTGATACCACTCCAGCTAGCTATTGCACACAGAGGCGAGGATTATATTCCTCGTGTCACTTATTTTCATATACTGATTTATATACTCCTGTGTGTTTAACGTTATAAAGATAATAAACCGGGTAAATGTGTGATATCATGTTGATGTGTTATTGTTTATATGATGTGTGGTTGTGCTCTTGCCTATCTTATATTTGTGTATGGTTAGCTAACGGTTTTATACCGTGTTGTAGATCCTTTGCAGGTTAGAAGAACTGCAGAGTGATCTGGAGGGGTGATCTGCTGAGGGTTTCGTACACAGGGCGTACTCGTGGGTTTTGGGTTATTTATATTGTACGGATTTATGTTTGACTTTTGTACTCAGCAGTACTGTGTATTACCTTTTGATCAGTATATATATATATATATACATTAGATTTATGTTTTGTTTTAATCTATCAGTGCCTTGTTGTAAGATTCAGTGAAGTTGTTGTCAGGCTAGGGCCAGGATCCATTGTGAGATCCTAGCCCAGTAACACTCCGAGTCCTACGGATTTGGGGTGTTACAATTATAAGAAGCCATTGAACCGGTTAATCTAATCCCGTCTCGATAAATCGCATCGGGTTCCCAAAATAAGTAAAATAAACTTAAAATTTTCCGATTATTATAGTTCATACCAATACGACACCAAAACCCAATGCCAATAAACTAATACAGAGTACAAAAAATATATTATTGAAATACCACAATCATTATCCCTAAACTATAATACCCAAAAGGGAAGCACGGTGACAACTTTATAATTATAGAAAATTTTGATGGCATTTTTGTTCTTTTAAAAATCTGGTTTTTCAAAGGGGAGAGATAGTGACATTTTTATAATTTACATGAGATAACTTTAACAGTTATTATCGCAATTCACGAGTTTAACTCAATTCATTCAAATTGTCTATTCTCATAGTTCAAATTGTCTAGTCTTATTTTTTAACACTTTTTTCGTTTTAAAATTTATACATTTTTGTTCAAATATTTTTTTTAATTTAATAGTATAAAATTTTAAACTTTTTCTTTATTCTAGTTTATCTCCCTTTCTTATCTTAATTCACGATTTTTGTTCTAATGGTTCATATATTTTGTTCAATTAGTTACACCCGCGTTTGTTCTTATTTTCTTAACATTTTTTTCTTTCAAAATTTTATATATTTTTGTACAAATATTTTTAATTTAATAGTATAAGATTTTGAACTTTTTTAATTCTAGTTTTTCTCCCTTATTTCTCTTAGTTCACGCTATTTGTTCTAATGATTCATATTTTTGTTAGATTAGTTCAAATTGTTTGTTCTAATAGTTCTTATTTTTTAACACTTAGTTCAAACTGCAAAATTAACAAAGTAATACGTAAACTAATTATAGAAGATATTAGAACTGATGGTTTATACATTTGAATGAAATGAACTAAAATTATGAACTTTCATAATATAACTTCAAAATTTGGGTATAATTAGTTCGAACATTGTGTATTATATTTCAAACATTGTGTTTTATTAGTTCAAGAAAAAAAGTGCATGAAAACATAACTATTAAATTAAAAAAATAATAATTGAACAAACTATAGAAAATATTAGAACTTATAGTGTATAACTTTGAACAAATTGAACAAAAACTTTGAAATGAGATGATAAATGTTACAATTTTCTCATGAAAATTAAAAAAAAATCTTTAATTAGTTCAAAATTTGGGTATCATTAATTTGAATAGTATGTAATGTTAGTTAAAACATTGTGATTTATTACTTCAAATATGTACAAGTAACAATATTCATAAAAACACAAATATCAAATTAACGAATAATACGTGAACTAACTACATAAAATATGCGAACTATTGTATAATGTATACTTTTTGAACGAAATGAACTAAAACTATGAACTGAGATAATACCTATTACAGTTTTCTCATGAAAATTACAAAAGTGTCACTGCACCCCCTTTAAAAAATACTTTTTCAACCGGATAAAATTATACTCGTACCTGTTAAAAATTATAAAATTACCACTATATCCCTCCTTAAATTATTAAATGATGTGAATTATTGTAGTTCATTAGATCAAGCGAATGAATTGCCCATATTACTTACGCTTTTTGGAAATTGAAGTACGCTTTTTTAGAAGTTGCATTCAAAAATGAATAGGTTATTTATTGTTATAGTTGGATGTGAAAGACATCTATTGTTCAAAGTAAAATAATTTTTTGACCTATTTTTTAAGTTATAAATCCATTTTCGATTCTACGTTTTTTTAAAAATATTATCCAAACTGAAAATATATGAAAATTATATATCAAATTTTGAGGGTTTTTAGTAAAAAAAATAAATAAAGAAGCAAGCTTTAGACGTAGAGTTAAGTTACTCTATACCATACCCGATTATCTAATAGAAAAATTGGTCTTTTTTTAACAAAGACATACTATTTTTATTTTCTTATTATTTATGTATTGAAACGAAACTTTTTATTCAGTTAAAGTGACATAATTTACCGTAAAGACTCTTCCGAATCTGAACAACTCCATAAAAACAACAATTGTTTTTATAGAGTACCAAATTTAACCTACTCTAAATGAGGTTCCAACCTGATCCGATTTATATATATATATATATATATATATATATATATATATATATATATATATATATATATATATATATATATATATATAATGGTAAAAATGACATTTATATGAGATTTTAATCGGTACTCTATAAAAATAACAAATATAGATAGGAAATTATGCGTAAACAAGTGTCGTCATGTAATAGGAGACAAGTTAGGCCACTCATTTTAGCTTCATCAATGGCTCAAGTATTATGAATGGTTTGAATTGATTATCGACAAGTAAATCTCGTTACACTTGGAATTTTGCGAGCCAAATCTTAATGGATTTTCCAAAAATAAACATTGTATTGGCTGTTTGGTATACTACATCTGTATTATTATTATTTTTTGATAAGAACTATATCTGTATTATTTTAATTCAAATGCGATTTGTAATTAACTAAAATGAGGATATTTCAATTCCATTCTCAACAAATAGACGGCCGTATTTGTTGATGCCACGAAATACAGTTAGGTTTGGTAGTATAGTTGATAATTACAGTTGTTACACATCATCCTCAAAACAAAAACATCAAATAAACCTATGTTTCACCGAATTAAGTATCATATCTGGTTAGGTTTCTCCTTTTTTTCATATAAACATTATTGTTTATATGCTTTACATTATGTTAGCATGCACTACCAACTAGAGTTGGGCTGCAAACTTAAACCGTCGGTTTAGGTTTGCAAACCGGCGGTTTAAACTGCCGGTTTAGCACGGTTTATAAAAAAAATAAAAAAAATAAAGAGAAAGTATTATGTTAAAAAAAAAATTAATATTACATAAAAATAAAAAAAATTATTATAAAAAAAATTAGTATATAAAAACTAGTAATAAAAATTTATACCAATTGAAAAAAAAAAAACTCGGAAAAATTAAAGGGCTGGAACCGGTTTCCCGGTTGCCTACGTATCCTCTCGGGATTAAGAGGAATCAAAGCCCACGTAGTTCTCTTACCTTGACTTACCTTTTTTTCGGACTTCTGAGTTTTTTTTAATCCCGCTTACCTTTCGATGTCGGACTCGGAAGTAGTGCCGGCGTCTTCGGAGTTGGAATCCGATTTGGAGTCGTACACCGGTGCATTCCTTTGTTTCCGCTTAGCCGCCCTTATCCAATCTTGAATACAAACTTGCATCTCCAACTTCTCGGGCTTCAATTGAGTTCGGTTGTGACCGAGAATGTTCCCGCCTCGGCTAAATGCTTGCTCCACCGCAACCGTTGATGCGGGCACGGCCATGATTTGTTGTACAATTTTAACTAAGGTTGGATATTTGGGACCTAATCTCTTCCACCAATCCAAAATATCAAATTCAACATTATCATCAAAACTAAAACAAGTGTTAAGATAATCTTGATATTTCGCATTTGAAGATGAATGTCTAGGTGTTTTTGTTCTTCTAGCAAAAACTTGTTGTGCAAGTGAAAGAGAAGAAGATGAAGTAGTAGAAGAGGGAGATGGACTAGGTGCGGTAGAAGAAGAGCTAACACTAGATTGAAATGTACTAAGTAATTTTAAAATTTCGGTATTAACTTCTTGCACAATGTTAGGAACATTATAGTCTTCTTGTGTTAAGTTTACACACAAACAATCATAATAAATAGTCAATAAATCGGAAAGACCATCTAGTTTAAGTCTAGGATCAAAAACGGCGGTTACAAGATAAATCATGGGAATGTTTTTATAATATTTAAGCCATTTTTCTTTCATATCAAGCATACATTCTAGAAGGCAAGGTATGTTAAAACATTTTACAAAAGCTTCGGAAACATTAACGGCAATTTCTAAAAATCTATGAGATGTTGGAGTGTAAACACAACTCATGGTATTAGTTGCATCATTAAAAGTTTTTAAAACATTACAAATATGGGCACAAGTTTCCCAAACATTTTCATCATCTAAAATTGACCAAGGAACATGAATTGAAGCAAATTCTTGTAACAAAACTTTATAACGTACGGCTTCACAAAGTAGTTTGTAAGTCGAGTTCCAACGAGTTCCAACATCTTTTGAAAAAGCAATAGGATGAACATTTTTGTTTAAACATAAATTTCTCCATTTTCTTCTTAGATCGGAGTCATGCCAAATATGATCAATAACAAGTTTGATTGGGGTTAGCATATCTCCTAAAACCTTAAGTCCATCTTGAACACATAAGTTTAAAATATGACATGCACATCTTTGATGAGTATAAGGAGTTTTTATATATTGTCCCGCATCCTCAACCAAATGGTTTACGGCGGCGGTATTTGCGGATGCATTATCAAAAGAATATGAAAAAATTCGATGTTGTAAATTATATTCTTGTAAAACCGTTTTAATCATGCTTGCAATGCCTAGTGCATTATGTCTTTGATTAAAATGCCGAAAACCAATAACATATTTATGCAAAAATATAGCGTTATCAATAAAATGTAAAGTAATGCCCATGTAAAAATGTTGTTGTGATTGTGTACTCCAAATATCACTACAAATTGAAACTTGATGTTCAAAACTAGCCAAATTCGAGAAAATTTTTTCTTTCTTTTTTAAGTAAGATTTATTAACTAATTTTGAAACGGTTTTCCTAGAAGTTGGTTTAAAAGAAGGTTGAAGATATCTAGTGTTATATTCCCTAACTTCTTCATATTCGGCATAAGAAAACGGTAATAAATGTGAACAAATAACATCGGTTAATCCTAAACTTTCTTCACTATGATTATATGTAAATAAAGGAGAATGAGAGGTAGAAGATGCAAACCCGTGGGACAATTGTGTTTGTCCCCGTGAAATCCCGAGCTTCTCCGGATGGACGTTTGCCATGTGAGTTTGCAATGTCCCGTAGCCGCCCTTCACCTTCCACTTGTACACCTTCGGGCAATAGTTGCATGCCACTTGACAATACTCGTTCACCGACTCCCCCCTAGTGTAATGCTTCGTAAATATTTCGGATGTAAGCATTTTCGGAGGGGGGAGACTTCTTCGTGGAACTTCGGTAACATCGGGATTGTCGGGCATTTGTGTTTCGCTCTCTTGGGTGCTAGGAAAGTATTGGGAAGAGGGAACTTGATCACTTGGGTTTGCCATTACGAGAAATCGAGATATCGAGAATACGAGGAATCGAGAATTCGAGATTAAGAGAGTAGAGAAGATGAGTTGTAGATGGTGTGATTTGTGGAGGAAGAGAGTATGGGTATTTATAGGAAATTAGGATTAAATGTGGGGGGGGGGGATTTATTAAATTATTTTTATTTTTTTTATAAATATTATACCCCCAACGGCTAAAAAATGAGCCGAGGGCTTAAACCAACGGCTAGTAGCCGTTGGGTTTAGAAAAAAAAAAAAAAGGCTGTTTGGGCCCAAACCGACAGGTTCAAACCGCCGGTTTAGGTTTTCGGAAAAGCCAAACCGAAACCTAAACCGTGAACCGGCGGAAACCTAAACCGGCCAAACCTAAACCGCCGGTTCGGCGGTTTGAAACAAACCGGGCCCAACCCTACTACCAACTGTACCTACTATAACATAAAGAGAGGAAATTGGAAAAGACAATTAACTAATTAATTATTTTCTATTTTAAAGCTCTTTTGATATTATTTTCATAGTATTTGAAATCCCCTTCAAAATCATCCAAATCGGATTTTCGTGTTTGAAATACAAAAGTTCGGAATTAGTGATTCTTGTATTTTTTTTTTATCCGTTCCTTAATCTTGAACATGTATTTTCAAATATATTATTTAAATCTATTGATTGGTTATAAACAAAATAGAACGTAAGTTATTATTTTATATAATTAAACCTAAAATTTTGAATAATAATCTTAATTCAGTATTATATTGAAGTATTTAGAGGGTCTAAGCATATGATTAGAGTTTGGACCCTTATTTTATTTGTTGGACGAAGAAAAGAAGCAATGTCACTCCCACCCCTTTATGTCACGGGCTGAGTTTCCCTAACTCCAAACCGTGCGGCTCTTAGCTTGTCTCGACCCCTTGTCGTGCTAAGATCAGCCTATTCCCGATGTTGCCAACGAAAGAACTTAAGATTGATGGCTAAGAGAACTTTGAAGGCTTTGTGTGTGGGAAAGAAAGCTTTGTATTATAAGAGAGCTTTACAATGCTTGGATGAGAGCTTGGAACTTGGATGATGCAAATGAGGGGTGACACTCCCTATTTATAGCCCAAGGCCACCTCCTTTATGATAAGGTTCCGGAAGTCAATTCTCCTAGATCATTCCGGAGCCTTCTTCTCTACAACTAAACCTAGGTTTCTCTACACTTCTAGATTATTCCGTAGGGCTCTAGCCAAGCCTACGGAATTCCACACGGTCCTAGATAATTCCGTCATTCTCTAGAGTAGTCCACAATGTTCCGGAAGTTTCCACACAAGTCTACATAATTCCACGTTATTCCGAAATGTTTCTCCACCTTCCGGAATGTTCCTCCACCTTCCAGAATGTTCCTCCACATTCCGGAATGTTCCTCCACCTTCCGGAATGTTCCACCGTCTTCCGGAATATTCTGTCGCGTTCCGGAATCCTCATGGGTATTCTGGATCCTTTGTGATCGTCCTGGATTTTCCCGGAAGACTCCTTGTCTCCTTCGTGCCATCTTGACAAGGCTTATATACATTGGCCTTCTTTCATGCCACGACTTCTTATCCTTGTCAAAGGGTGTCTTGGTGGTGTATCTTGGCAAGTCGTCATGCTTCACCAATTTAGGCGTCGTTACGGATGAGCGGTCCGTGACATTTACACGTAGATTTGAAAGAGACGACGGCGAGCACTAGCAGTCGTTAATTTGGCATAAATCTTGCGCAATGAAATTGAAGCATTACGTTTATAAAGAAGTCACATGGATGATATATGCAATTGAAATGACCCTTTTATTAATATAGAAATGAGTGATATATTTGACCAATTTCCTCAAAAAGATTCATTGGTGTCCAAGCAAGTTGATGAAACTAAGGCCCAACATTAGTGGAGTAACGATATGTCTATTCCTCTTTCCACCGTCACTTACCGTTGATCATTATTATTTTATTTATATTTTATCATTCTTTTTGTTGATTGTCATTTTGATTCGTTAACTCTTGAAACGACACCGTTGTTAATTGAAATTTTGTTGATTAAGGGTTTGTTTACTTGTAATTTATTTCTGTTTTATTTAGTTTATAAATTATGAGTTTAATTTTTGTGCGTGTTTACTTGGAGATTGGTTTAATTCTCTATGAGTTTATTCGGGTTTATAAACCACTCAAAAATAAACCGATCTGAGCAAGGTTATTTTTGCTGGGATGGGTTTATTTTTGTATAAAACTCGATTTTAGCCTTGTGCTTTTCCAACCCGATATTCTTTGTTTATCTCTATGTATTCCTCGTCGTTCTTTGATTTTTTTAGGGGCATAAGTGTATTTTGAACAAAAATAACCCAAAAAATAAACTACAAGTAAACAACCTTATATGATTTATATATATAAAATTATTGAAAAATAAACCTGAAAATAAACTATAAACCCATATAAACTCATTTAGTTTATAAACCCGAAAATAAGCCAATCTGCAAGTAAACAGGCCCTAAATTTTTGTACTTCATTTTTATATTTACCCAATAATAGTGGAGTAACGATTATTTTTTAGGGATTTCCAACCCAAACCTTTAATATTTCTTTTATAACATTACTAAAACGCATTTTTTTTATAACATTACTAAAACTCATATTTTACTTTTTAATACATAAAAGCCGCAACAAACCAAAAACGAAATACACAACATAATTTTTTTTAGCATAATTACATAAAAGAGAAATGTATTTTTATATCTCATTAAATCTTCAAATTGATTTTTAGCCTTTAATTCAATATTTGATGTTCAACATACATCATCTATGTTTTTAAGTACATTTTTCAAAAAAAAATTTAAAAAATATATCTTACCGTGGATGTGGTTAATGCCAATGACTTTTAGGGTTAATTTTAGATGCTAGTCATGTTGGTCGCATATATTTGTTTTGTTTTTCCAAGTTGGTGCACAATTCGGCTAGTAAGTTTACGCCGAATTTCATCGTGAGTCAATATTTTTTAATTTACGGTAGATTTGGCTGCGACTTTTCACTAGGTTTGACCTTTAGGGGACAAAAATAAATATTAATAACGTGGTTAACAACTTTTCTTTAGAACTATGTTCGACTTGATTCCCCTTGAAAGGGTACATAGGCAACTTGAGGCAACGCTAGGTTTAGCCAATTCCTTTGCCCCAAAGCCCAATCTTCAGAAGGCTGGAAACAACCTATTCTCTTGCGCTCGTATGGAACCTCGCAGAATACAATTTTCATTTTCTAGCCCTAGCTCTTCTTTCCCCTGTTTCTTAGGCAAGCAACTAGATTAGAATCCCTTTACTCTGCGCTGCGCTACTTCAGACCCTCTCTACTAACCTAGCCAAAAACACCGCGGGTCAAGACGAAACCAAACCACTTCGATCGGAATACAGATGATAGGAGAGAGCTGCCATTTTCTTTAAGTCTGACCTTTAATTGGCGGACAAGTACGTCACATATGCAAACTCTGCCTGCGGAGTCTGAATATGCGCCAAACTTCCCCTGTGCACCTCAAGAGCCGTACATTTGGGGCACATGTACATTCCGCATGTGCCACAAGGTAGCATAGCGGCACAACATTGAAAAAGGGAGAGGATGTGCATTGCACAAAAATATATTTTTGTTGCACAATTAAAGTAAAATTTAGTAAACTGCGTAACCATACCAAAAATTTGGATTTTGGATAATCCAACCAAAAACATATAGGAAGCCAATTAGGTTGGACATGGCTACTTTAGATTATGAGGGAATAAACTTAATTAATATGAATTAAGCATAATGTTGAAGTGGGTTTTGACTGTATGAGATGCGTTAATGTGGCTTTGCGTGATGCCTTTTACTTTATTGACTCAGATATTATGTGGCAAAATCTATGTATATAACTTTACTACTTCGATACATATATTATATTTCAGCGGTGTCTCTTTGTCTTATTTATGACATATGCTGATGCATATTGCAATTCATGTGTCAAAAGTGAAAACCCATATTTCAAGTCTTCTTTAATCGCCTCTTCACACTACCTTTACATCTCCAAGGGGATAATTTAAAGAATTCGATCCACACAATTTCACAGCTATAACATATAAACATAACCTATACCTTCTAAATGTTTTATCTTTTCTTACGGAAAAAGATTTCACTGAAAAGTTGACAAAATATATTGATAAATTACTCCTTATAATAAACACAAATAATAAAGGTATACGATATCCGGCCCAAATAGACAGTCAAAAATAGGCCCAATCAGCGAACGAATTACAGGTGATATTTTTGAATGTGCAAACTCACATTACAGCTTTCAAACGACAGACCTTCTCATTTGTAATGGAAGGATAACCGAATTGCAATTTTACGTAATTCCCATTGCACAAGATTTGATCTAAACTAATATATTAATATTAGTAATACTAAATTTTTTTTTAAATACATATAAATAATTATACTTTTTTATCATCTTAGGTTGAATAGATAGATTTCTAACTCTATATCATATATATATATATATATAACTATATACTATGATTTTTCAAAATTTTCATCTTATGTACATGCAACGGGGCTGAACGTATCAGTATAGTCACAGCCTGGACGTTGGTTGAAACTTTTGCGACGAGTCTTGCCTTTAACCTGTCAATGCTGCCATTGGGGTTATGTTTGACCTTATAAATCCACTTACATCCAACCAAGTTAATGTGATTTGTAGGTGGAACAAGTGCCCAGGTCCCGTTCAAACAAAGGGCGTCAAATTCAGCCTGCATGGCCTTTCTCCACTCAGGGCTTTTGAGAGCTTGGGTAATGGACTTTGGTTCAGTGATCGGAGTTGTGGTGATAGTGGCTTGAAGATTGAGTTTCTGAATTGGCTTCACAACATTGTTTCGTGATCGAGTGATCACACCTTGCCGTTGTGCTGGAGTGGGTGTTTGTTGAGGTTCAGGTTGAAGCGAGGATATAGGCGTAGGTGACAAGGTAGTAACGGGTAGGTTTGGGACATTGGATTGTTGGGATGGCTCAGTAGATGTGGAACTGGATGACGTGGATGAGAGCACTGAAGAATCTGAGTGAGTAATAATTGGTATGCCTAGTTGGGCCCATTCTTGAGAGACAGTAGAAGACGTGGTCAAATCAGTCGGCATATGGCTATATGGATACTCATCCTCTAGAAACTGGACATGACGAGAGGTATACACTCTCTTGGTTACAGGATCTAGACATTGATAGGCACTCTGAGTGGCTGAGTATCCAATAAAGACACATGGAATAGACTTTGGTTGAAGTTTGTGGCTAGTGTACGGTTTCAACCAAGGAAAGCACAAGCAGCCAAAGTTCCGCAATTTTGAGTAGTTTGGAGGAATGGTTAGGAGATTTTGATAGGGATTGGTGAAGTGGTGAGATGGGGATGGAAGTCTGTTGATTAAGTATGTGGACATAATCATGGCCAATGGCCAATGATCCAAAGGCATGGAAGCATGTGTCAACAAGGCTAGGCCGGTTTCAACAATGTGCCTATGTTTTCTTTCCGCTAGCCCGTTATGTTCTGGTGTGTGCGGGGGTGTTGTAAGGTGAGTAATTCCATGGTCCCCAAGAAAAGATTTAAGAGCAATATATTCACCTCCATTGTCGGAGTAGAGTATTTTGATCTTATGATTGAAGTAATTTTCAACTAAGGACTTGAATCGGATGAATGTCTGTTTGGTTTCGGATTTATATCTAAGAGGGTACAACCATGTATATTTTGTAAAATGATCTACAAATATAACATAATATTTGAACCCATCAAAAGATGTAATTGGTGAGGTCCAAACGTCAGTAAAGATAACTTCAAGAGGATAGTTTGACATAACTGAAGATTTATGAAAAGGAAGCTTGTGTGTCTTATTCAAATGACAAGATTTACAATCTTTTTGAGAGAAAGATTGACAACCTAAGTGAGCACTTTTATTAAGATAGTGAAAAACTTCAGTGGATGGATGCCCTAGCTTGTGGTGCATTGATGAAGAAGAGACACGCACAGTGTTAACTTCAGGAGTTGATTTTGGCCAGACATAGACACCATCTACACAAGGCCCTCTAAGAATGGTTTGTTTTGTTTTGAGATCCTGCACCAAAAACCCATCAGAATTGAAGATAACTGAGTATGAGGAGTCATGTGTGAGTTTAGACACGGAAACAACATTCTTGGTCATGCTAGGTACACACAAAACGTTAGACAAAGACACATTGTGGTCATTGACACGAGATGAACCAATATGAGTTATAGCAAGTCCCTTACCATTGCCAATAACCATCTCATCTTCTCCAGTATAGGGATAGTGAAGGGCTAGGTTGTTGAGGTCATTGGTTACATGGTGTGAAGCACCGCTGTCAAGAAGCCAAGGTGAAGTCGATTGGTGTGTGGTGGCAAGGTTTGTTTGTGGAGGAGGGGTGGACGGGAATCTAGCAGAAGATGGTACTTCAATGGTGGGGTGTTGTTAGACTAATTCATATTTTCAAATATAAATATTATGATAATGGGTCACTCTAGAAGGTAGAAGAAGATTCTAGAAGAAGAGAGAAGATTCTGGAAGAAGGCGGAAGATTCCGAAAAATAGTGGAACCTTCTAGAAGGATGCGGAATATTCCGGAAGGTGACGGAACGTTCCTTCAGGAACGATGCGGATCTACCCGGAAGATGACGGAGACATCTAGAACTCGACGGAACTTTGTAGACTTGACTAGAAATTTAGGGAGAGTTCTAGACTTGTATAGGATTGAGTGAGAAGGCTCCGGAATGATATAGGAGAATCGAGTTCCGGAAACTTCCCGTAGAGGAGGTGGAGATGACTATAAATAGGGGTGACCACCCCTCATTTGTGTAACTCCATCAAAGAAGAGGGTAATAAAGGCTTCTAAAGAGAGCTTGTAAGTGAGGTTGTATTTGAGTGTGTGGGTGTGCAATAAATTACCAATTTATAAATACTCGGTGTGAGTCGGGAACACACGGATTTTCCCCAACAACTGGTATCAGAGCTGAGGTTAGGTGGTGGTGATCGGGTAAACTTTGTTGCTTAAAGAATCTCGTATTGGCGTGATGGCGGCCGAGGCGATGAAGGCGTTCGAGATTCCACTCTTCGATGGAAAGATCAACTTCACTTTGTGGCAGAGTACGATTCAAGACTTCTTGGTGCAGCAGGGTCTTGATCAAGCTCTAGAGGAGGAGAAGCCTGGATCGATGAGCGAGGAGAAGTGGAGAAGCATCCAGAGGAAGGCGGTAAGTACAATTCGGTTGGCGTTGGCTCCCAAGATTAAGTACGGTGTGTTGAAGGAGACCACAACGAAGGCGTTGTGGGAGAAGCTCGAGAGCATCTACGCATCGAAGTCGTTGACCAACCGTTTGTGTTTGAAGATGGAGCTTTACTCGCTCAAGATGGAGGAAGGAGGTAATCTTCATGATCACATTAACTCGTTTAATCAACTAGTATGCCAGTTATTGAATGTAGATGACAAAATCGGAGAAGAGGAGCAGGCGCTGTTGTTGCTAGCATCATTGCCAAAGTCCTACAAGTCCTTGGTGCAGACGTTACTTGTAGGAAGGAAGTCTCTCACGCTGGATGAGGTGACCGCTGCTTTACGGGAAAGTGAGCGAATAATGAAGAATGATGCTACCGACAAAGGTGAAGATCGCGTACTAGTTGTAGGGGAGCGAGAACGAGGAAGGAGTCAATGGAGGAGGCATGATGACCCGAGACAAAGGGGCTCGCGACGAGATTTGAGTGAGGTCGAATGCTTCTACTGTGGGGAGAAGGGTCACATGCAAGCCCGGTGTCCTCGGATGAGGGAGGACCTGAGGAAGTTGAGAGAGATGTCACCGGGAAAGAAGAGAGGGGACTCCCACACCAATGTGGTTAGTGAAGTTGGTGAAGTTGATTATGGTGATATTTACTTGGCGACGGGTGAGGAGACCGCCAAGTTAGAGTGGGTGATGGATAGTGCCGCCTCGATGCATGTGTGTCGGGACCAAGGAATGTTTGACACCTTGAAAGTTGGTGGAGAGTTTGGTCACTTCAACTCAGTGAGTGGTGATAAGTTGAAGGTAGAAGGTACCGGAAGCGTGACGATGAGGCTTCACAATGGTACAAGTCATACTCTACACAATGTGAGGTACGTTCCATCGGCGAACGTTAATGTCATATCGTTGGGTGCGATGACGATGGAGGGGTACAAGTTCGTCGGCACAAGAAGATGGTGCAAGGTGTTCAAGGGGAGACGCTTGGTGATGCGAGGCCGCAAGGATGAGAAGAATATATGCTTCTTAGATGGAAGGGCGGTGCAAAAGGGATGCAGTGACACCAGAGCTAAGAAGCAGATGAAGGTGAGATTTTCAAATGATGTGGAGATATTTGGAAATATGAATTAAGGGAGGAATTGTTAGACTAATTCATATTTTCAAATATAAATATTATGATAATGGGTCACTCTAGAAGGTAGAAGAAGATTCTAGAAGAAGAGAGAAGATTCTGGAAGAAGGCGGAAGATTCCGGAAAATAGTGGAACCTTTTAGAAGGATGCGGAATATTCCGGAAGGTGACGGAACCTTCCTTCAGGAACGATGCGGATCTACCCGGAAGATGACGGAGACATCTAGAACTCGACGGAACTTTGTAGACTTGACTAGAAATTTAGGGAGAGTTCTAGACTTGTATAGGATTGAGTGAGAAGGCTCCGGAATGATATAGGAGAATCGAGTTCCCGAAACTTCCCGTAGAGGAGGTGGAGATGACTATAAATAGGGGTGATCACCCCTCATTTGTGTAACTCCATCAAAGAAGAGGGTAATAAAGGCTTCTAAAGAGAGCTTGTAAGTGAGGTTGTATTTGAGTGTGTGGGTGTGCAATAAATTACCAATTTATAAATACTCGGTGTGAGTCGGGAACACACGGATTTTCCCCAACAGGTGTAAGGATCTGTAGATTGAGCATTGAGCCAGAACATGCCCAATTTGTCGACACCACTGACATCGACCTTTGAAGGGTTTGGGTCCTTGATTTTGGCTATTCTGGACATGCGCAGACTGTTGGTGGTTTTGGGCATAGGGACGATGGTTTTGTGTGGTCTGAGTGGATGGAGAATATGCAGGTGAATGTGACTTACTATTGTTTTTCCAGGATTTGGCCTGAGCAGTAAAAGCCGTCATCACACCACCGGCTTCTTTGTGATTATATTTCAATGAAAGCTCATGGTTAATGAGCTTCTCATGAAGTTCTTCAAATGCTATGGACGAGTCTCTCGCATTAATGGCGTGCACTACAGGGAGGTAGGGCTCGTCGAGCCCTCTCAGCACATAATCTGTGATATCCTCAGAAGACACAGGAGAGTCGAGTGAAGCAAGAAGGTTGGTAGCTTTGCGAATATTCTGCATATAAGTAGATATTGAATCATTGCCTTTAGTCATTGTACGTAAACGTTCCTTAACCTGTTTAACATGACCCCGTGAGGGATTGCCGTAGGTTAGACGCAGTGCCTCCCACACTTCATGAGACGTCATCGTTGTTGCAACGAAGCTGGCAACTTCTGTTGAAAGCGTTCCCAGTAGTGAGCCATAGATGAGGCGATCTTGGCGTATGTATGTTTTGTATGCTGGATTTGCTTCTGTAGAATTTGGTAGTGTTTTGTCTGGAATGGCGATAGTTCCTAGGATGTACCCATCGAGATCATATCCTTCGAGAGTTGCGAGGATAGATGATTTCCAGATTATGTAGTTTTGTGATGTAAGTTTGATGATGTTGGTGAGGACAACAATGGTGAATGGCTTTGTGGGTTCATGAGGATTTGGTAAAGTATTTGTGTATTCAACCATGGTGCGTAGTCTTTTGTGTGATGGATCGAGACCCCTCTGCTACCATATAAACAGATGACTGAATGTATATCTTATTAGGGTCACGATGGTGATATATATACAGAGAGATAGAGAATATCTTATGAGAGATATTTGACTAACAACCCCTAGAATCTCTCTTAACAACTGCTAACAAGATATTGTGAATATCATTGTTTACACAATTTATTCAATTATGTAACTTTGCTTATTTTATTATTTTCTTTCCAAATATATAATATTATGTTATCTCATTTTAGTATCTAATGTAAATTAATATTTCATTTACACAATCTCACGTAAGAAAAAAAAAATCATGAATAATGAACTGACATAATATGAAAAAAAAATTAAAAAAAATCATGAATAATGAGCTGGCGTAATATGAAAAAAAAAATTTGATGAGCTGACATAATGTGAGAATGTCAAATAGAAAAATCAAAGTGTCTTGACGTGGCGTGGAGATAACAAGTGAACTAAGTCTCTTATGCTTTAGTATTATAGTATATTGACTTCTATGTGATATATAAACGATACATATTATTATTATTATTATTAGTAATATTACAATCTTCACTTTACATGTACACGCATTCAATTCTATATTTTTAACAACTGCACACAACACACTCATCAATCAAACACTTTTCCACCATCTTTTCCCGCCGGATTCTTCAACCGGCCCAACCAAGCCGGGGGCTCCATCCCGGTCTGTTCCCGAACCGTCTCAAACATCGGCGGCAGCGTCTTGTACAAATTCGCAATCTCCGTCATGGCGCCGGAGCCTTCTCCCCCAGCGCCTGTCCAAACACTAATTTTTGGCTGCAGTCCCCTCACGGCATCGGCGTTAATCTTGGCCATCTCCTGAAACATACCGCCGTTGATCATCAAGAAGTCCCTCACCGCTGAGTATTCTCCACCCAGAGAGTCTAGTAGCGTGCGAAGGTATACCCCTTGCGCCTCCGCAAGAGCAGCTATACCTTCAGCTTCACGGCGCTTGGAGTAGAGTTCAGCATCGGCAGCCTGCTGGCGGACGTAGAATGATGCTTCGGCCAACTTCCGCTGGGCGTCGGCTTCTTTTTCCTTCTGGTACAACACGGCTTCTGCTGCTTTCTGTTTCTTGTACAATTCCCAGTTCGCCTCTTGTACCTACGAATTTGCCTCACTTCACATTTTAACTACTAACATAAAGTGGCGGAGCCATAAACTGTTATAACGGTTTTGAATCCGAGTCTATTCCTATAAAAAAAAAGAACACTTGTTAACATGTCTATTTTCAACGATTTAAATTTCTAAGTTTATTCAGTTTTTAACACGGTTTATGAAAACTCAATGGGACTGCCCTCCACCCTTATATCTGCCCCTGCTAACTATTGAACTAATTCGATCATATTTTCAAATTATCAGTTTAGGATTTCTCTGAAAGGTGGAGAAATATTCCGAAATAATACAACTGAACATTTCTAAAGATAGTGGAATCTTTCGGAAGGAGACACATCTCTCTCGGAAAACAACACAAATGTCTGGAAATCGGTGATACCTCGTACACTAGACTAGAAATTTATGAAAAATTCTAGACTAAAATAGGATAAGATTAAGTGAGAAGACTCTGCAATAATCTAGTAGAATCGAGTTCTGAAACCTTCTTGTTGAGGATGTAATAATTACTATGAATAGGGATATGTCACCCCTTATTTGATCAATCCATCAAGTCTGAATAGGGATATGTCACCCCTTATTTGATCAATCCATCAAGTCTGATTTTTGTAAGGCTTTCACAAATATAAAATGAGGTTGTACGAGGGTTAGAACGCAACAATAACAATATTAACCTGTTGTATAATTTTCTTGTATAAATAAAAGTTACCTTTGTACTTTGTATTTGTGTGAATGATGGTAAACATACAAGATATTATACATATTCGGTGAGCCACGAAAGCGCAACCCTAACTCATATATATTATAAATAAAATGATAAATTGACAATAATATAAAATGAACGAACCTTGGTCTCATACTCAACGCTGGCTTTACTCAAGAACTCAGCCTTCAACCTCTGAGTTTGAGTGAGAGCATTCATCCGTTCCACCTCCCCTTGTAGCTCGGCGGCTCTGAGCGCCACAGCCTTTGCAGCCTCGACCTCAGCCACCTGGGCCTCCCGGGACCACCCAGCTTTCTTCTTAGCCAAGTCAGCATTGGCCATCGCCACCTCAGCCTCCCTCTCGTTCTCGAAAACCCTGATCTCGGCCTTGACCTTGATCTCCTCCTTCTTGCCCTCTCCCTGCCTCTGCACCATGATGATCCGCGTCTCCGCATCGATCCTGGCGGCGTTCTGGAGTGTCTCCCCCTCCCGGAGCTTCGACCCGATCTCTCCCTTCTTTCGGGCCTCGGCAACGTCTATCTTGGCCTGGTTGGCGGCCTCCATTTGGGTCTTCTGGCCCAAGTAGGAGAAGTACTCATGTCCCTCGATGTCAACCAATTGTTTGATGTTCGCATTGTATATCACCAACCCGAATTGGTCTAGCTCCAGTTGAACCTATTGCGTTTACCATTTTATCAATCCAAACTTATAAACAACGTAATATAGGTGCCTATTGTGATTACATAGGTAAAAATAAAAAAAATAAAAATCGAAAAACAACTCATTAAACAGGCAATTCACAATTAACTGATAAATGGATTACTCCATAAAATTCGATTTCTCTACGATCGAAGGGGAAGTATAAAATTTACAGCAAGTAAAATGAAGTTACAAATTTGTTGGTTATAACCAGAAGGAAATGAAACGGGTACAAGCGACAGGAGGTTTTCATGAATCATTGTTTATATCCAATATGATTATATCTGTTAATAAACAAGCATAATCAAAATTATAAAATAACTTAGTCCCCGTAATCTCGAAGAAAATTCCACAATTCTTCATAATTCACATTCATTATGATATTCTGGATCGTTTATATGAATTATTGGGAATAACTATATACAATCTCTAAATCATTCAAAATAATTATAGTTTAAAAGATCAATTGTTAGCTCTCTAGATATAAACCTTAAAAGTCAATGACTAGGTTTTAGGCAAGAAGAAGAATAAAATACCTTCTCAAAAACCTCTTGCTTGAAATCCTTGGTCCCTCTGAAGATCTCCTCCATGGTCATGGAAGCTGCAAGCACTCGAGTCTCGCCTTCGATTATGCCCTGGACGAGTTCCTTCACATGGGCGGAGAGCTTGTCATGAGGGGAAATCAGTCTCGCGTACTTCTGGAGGCTGGCGAAATCGTCGGTGCGGGGTCCAACCGTGAACACCGCCGGCAGGATAAACGGAAGCTTCTCGGCACTCATCGCTTGCACCTCGAACGTGTAGTTCACCGGAGAAATGTCGAAGACACGACATTTTTGACCGGGGAATACCCATGCTTTCTTCTCTAGCTTTATGTCCTCGATCCCGGCTCCGGTGATCACTAGGTATTCAGATGCTCCGGCTACTTTGAAGTTCATGGCGTACGACGTCGTTTCGGTATATAGCTCGTTATTAGAATGAAGAGTGATTGGCTAGAGTTTGCTCATGCCCATTTTGGGTTACGCTATTGCGTGTATATATATAGGAAGTAGTAGCTAGAAACAGACTGAAAAGAAAACATAGTTTTCTGTAATTATGAAAAAATAGTATAAACTTTTAGTGTTGTAAAAGATGCCACATAGTTTTATTTTCATGCCGTCAACTCATGGGACCGACCAATTAATTTTGGAGGATTTATTAAATATATAATCTGGAGCATAAAATTATCAATTTTAAGAATACTTTTTTTAACATATTTAAACTTATGATACAAATTTACCGACTTCTGAAATAAATAAATAATAACTATAAAATGTTTTAAAAACTTTCGTAGAAATAGATTTTATAAATATGACTATCGGATTAAGCTTTAATAACTAGTTTTATTTATAACCATTTAGTTTATAAATTCATAAATAAGATGTGTCGTTATATATATACATATTATAAAATTTATATTTATTTAAAAAAATATATAGAAGAAAACTCATATATTTATTGCGTATTTTCTAACATTATTTACTTCAATAAATATAGGACGTTCATTTATTATCTCTCTTAAATTTTCTCGCTCCTCTCCGTAAAACAATTCTCTCCGAAAACATGACCTTGTGTGTGTGAATTTGTGGATACCACTAGAAATCTAATTAAGATTTTCTGTATCACTATATATATCTATTGTATCTCTAACGTGATTGGTAAAATTTGTATTGTTTATTATTTTTTCGTAAAATACTAACACTTTAATCCTTTTCTTTTTTTTTTAATTTCAACCAATTACATACAAGAAATACACGTATCAGTGATACAATAGATCTATCCCAGCTTGATCGAGGGCTTAAATTTGGTCATTGATCAATTGTTGATTATTGATCAGTCAATTGATATTCGATACACGTTAATCAGATCTTTTCCTAGGTCAATTTTTGTAATGGGTCTCCCCCTTTCCCAATAAACACTTGCATACTAATATTACTATGTATAAAAAAAATAACATTATAAACAATAATAAAAAAAAGTCAATCTTCTAACCATTACAACGTTGATATATCAAAGTTGATTACTTTGATCGATCAACATTCATATTGGACCGAGACACTACACGTGTCATCTTATATTCACAATACCTCAAGACACTTTGCAACTACACCCTTACTTTCCGTCTATTATCAATTTATCATCAACACCCGTCTTTTATCACTTATATATTTACGATGAAGAAAAAAACTATTTAAACCGATTTAAAGTGTAAGAAAGTATGGATCTGAACTCGTCGGATATTTGGTAATATATCGTTGATTATGAAATTTCGAAAAACATAAATATATTTGACTGAAATTTTTGGAATCGATTGGTTTTCCGTACGTGTCCACATTAATCCGACTGAGCCATAAAAACTCGGCTGTTATTTTCACTAAATATGACTAGAATTTCTCAAAAAATTAATTTATAATTGTTCTTGTTTGATCGAAATTTATTGTATACAGAAATTCGTATCCGTAATGATCACTCTAATCAATAACAAAATCTACCCTGCATGGAAAATGTCGTGTTTTGACCTAAACACAAAAATAGAAAACTTCGTATAAACAAAGCAATCATATATAGATCAATCAATGAATTATTAGACGTTCCAGGAAATTTAATTGGTATACTAGGAAGCAGATAAAAATCCAAGTCAACCCTAAAACTAGCTCAATTTTTAGTGGATTACACAAGTCCAATCGAATTATACAAGTTCGATTGAGTTACATAAGTATAAGACCAATCGAATTACACAAGTCCAAGGTCCATCGAGTTACACAAGCCCAAGGTCCTCCGAATTACAAAAGCTCAAGGTCTGTCGAGTTACGCAAGCCTAAGGTCCATCGAGTTACTCAAGACCAATGTCCGTCGAGTTACACAAGTTTGAGTCATTTTCTGTGATTATAAACTTAGGCCATATTATATAATTATTCAATTTAGTGCATTTGATGTACTTCTAAAAGTATGAGTCATTCTTGTAACTATAAACCTGGGCCGTTTCCTATAATTTTTCTTTTTAGGGGTAATTAATGATATTGTGAAAGTTTTGGCCATATAACAAAAATAAAAATTATGGAAGGTAAATCGTAATTATACCCACAAATCACTTGCCATATCTAGGATTTCCGTATGGGATTGATGGCGGCAATCTGTTCCTTGTGGCGATGTTCTCCTTCAACGGTGGCTAGCTCTCGGTGAGGGCATGATGTGGTGATCTCCTTCGGCGGCGGCTAGCTCCTGGTGGCGACAACGTCTTCTTTCCGGTGGGGCTCGAGCGTTTGCGAACGACGGAGGAACAAGTTTCGGTTCGCAACAGTCTGAGCAAAGAATCCATGCTGCTTCTGGCTCGCCGGCTTCTTCCTCGTTACGACGCCGACTACTTCCTCGATGAGGCGATGGCTTCTCCCTCGATGTGGTGACGATTCCTTCCTTGATGCGGCAAATTCTTCCTCGTTGCTCGGAGGCGAATGCGGGTTTCCTATTGGTTGACAGTTTCTTCCTTGTTGCAGCTCCGGCTTCTTCCTCGCCGCGGCGCTGGTTTCTTCCTCACTACGGCACCGACTTGTTCCCCCGACGATGACGGTAGTGGCAGTTCGATATCATGTTTTTATATCTTTTTAGAGCTTATTTGCATCAAAGAATGTCTACTCCCATTTGTCTCCATTCTTTAGGTGATTTTAGACCTAAAAGAAGCTTAAAAAGGACAAATCTATAAAACGCCCAAGGAAGCTCAATACCTCATCATCAACTGAAAACAAGGAAGGAAGCTGCAAGGAAAAGCCCTAGAGCAAGCTTGGAAGAAGGATAGAGCATACAAGAGGAAGATATCAGTACTGATAAGGCGAGTTCAGTAGTGTATACAGGAAATCGAGTAGTATTAAAATGACTAAAAGAGGATAATAAACCGGGCCGATGGTGCTGGAGGATTGCCCCGCGACCAGTCCAGTAGTGTATAGAAGAGGTACATACACCAACACTACTGGTTAACGGGGACGGGGCAAGAGTCGGGAGACTCTTGTGTTACAAGGAAAAACTGGAAATTAAAATGACTAAATCCACCTAATGAAAAGATAATAAACCGGGACCTTCATTGTGCATGCTGATTGATTTATTGTACCTTTCTTGATATGTGATTGTGCTTTAGTGACCTTAGTATTAGAATGGTAGCTAACGGTTTTTACCGTGTTGTTAGACATTGCAGGTTAGATCTCTACCGAGAAATCAAGAGTGAAGTGGCCAGCCGGGTTTCCGTACTAGGATCGGGTTATTTATTTACTTTGTTATGCAGTTTAAGTTATTATCGTTAGACTTGTCATGCTAGAGATTGGTTGCTTTGCGTTTAGTCGGGAGACTCTTGTGTTATTAAGGATTTGTCGTTTTAATATTTGTGCCTTCTAGCAAGGTCCGTAGTTATTGTTGTCAAACTAAGGTAGGGACCCACTATGACGTCCTAGACGCTCCGGATTCCCAGAATTCGGGGTGTTACATTATGTGTGCAAGAATGATTGTGTGTTTACTTCCCACGTTGATGTGTGTCTGTGCTTTAGTAGTACTATCCGATATTTGGAATTGTTAGCTAACGGTTCCTACCGTCAAGTTGTTAGATACTTTGCCATGTAGGGCAACTGTAGAGTGATCTAGAGTAGAATGGTCAACCGGGTTCCCGCACATGGTAGGTCCGGAGTAGAGTGGTCATCCGGATTCCCGCGCATGGTAGGTTAGGATGTTGGGTTTCTTTTTATTGCAAGACTTATCTTCATTTTCCCATTTTGGATATTCGTACATTATGACCGGTTGTCTTTTGTGTCTTCTCTCTTTGTCATGACTATTTCAGATGCATAGATTATTATACGGTTTTTCTTCATTTTGTGCCTTGTAAAAGATCCGGTGAAATTGTAGTTACGCTAGAGTTGGGACCCATTGTGATTTCCTAACCCGTGACACCCCGAGTTCCGAAAATTTGGACGTGTTACAAAGCATATCTACCTCCAACAACCGTTCTCAATATATCTCTGGCCTTATCTCTTATTCTTCATTCTATTATTGCCGACGATTGTTAGGGTATTAGGAAGAATGACACTCATCGTTATCTCCATTAATTCATTTAGAATTATTACTATATGTCTTGTTTATCTCTTGTTCTTCAGTCTTCATTCAATAACAAGGAAAAAATCTTGATATACTGACTTGACAAAACTAATTGTGAACCATTTTTGTCTTTAATTCATTTAGGATTGCATATAATTGACGAGGGTTTTTTTTTAATAAAATTTAAAATTAATTCCGACCCATTTAAATAACACGTATACAGAGCCTTTTTATAAACCACAAATCCTAAAACATTCGTTTACGACCAAAACTATAACCACAATCAATGCCACAACTAAAACAATGAACCTAATTTTACTACAAAAATCCTAAGGTTGTGTTTGCTGTAATTTTAAAATCACTAGTGATTGTTTAAGATAGTGTTTTTGGTAGTGTTTATGTGAAAAAGTAGTGATTGTGTTTTAGGAAACACTGATGTGTGTTTGCTTGAGGTAGAGAGTGTTTTTAAACATACAATTACAATTGGATCAAGATTGAAAATAATTTCAACTGTTGAATGAGTAAATCGAAACACACAATTACATTCATTTTTAAGAAAGGAAAAGCCAACGTTCTCATTTGCAAACAATTATACGGAGAAAATCAACAAAGTGTAGAGGTTCAGTTTAACAGGAATTAAAAATCGCTGAATTAACGGGTAAAATTATTAGAAGCTATGCATCCGCTGTTTCCTCTCATTGGTTGATTTGCGGATATTGATCTTGGATAGATCTCCTGAAAATACCATCAAACTCCGGAATTGCTCTTTGGTCCAGATCTTTGGTAAGATTTATAACAAATCAATTGTTTGATCCAGGGCATTCACCTTGAGATTGCTTAGCAACATCAGTAAGTATTATGCAATAAGGATCTATAACATAAGATATATCCATCATCTCTTGAAAAGTTGCTTCCCAATACTAGATCCATCATCTCTTCAATTGAACCTTCGCTGCACACCCTCTTCGTCTACACCTCAACAACACACTAAAACAGGAAATACATTACAAATATACTAGCAGAAAATGTACATGGCATTGATCAAATTATAGCTCATTTCACCTGTTTGGTTCCTAAATGTACAAATAAATCCATTAAACTAATTAAGGAACAAGGAAAGCAAGGCAAGATCCACCTTTGTTAAAGACCAACTAAGTAGCAAAGATAAAATAAGGAAATGGGTTTGAATATGAAAACAACATCACTTGATCAATAAATTTTCAATGAATTCAGATATCAAGGCATATGACGATTGAAACTAAAGGATGATCTAAGATTTAACAACCTCAGAGAAGCTGTACAAAACTCCCCAAGCCAAGAACATCCTAGATATAATATGAAGTAATGTTGCTGATATTGGAGACCTCACCAAACCTATCAAAAAGCACCTATTCTCTTTAAGAAAAAAAATCAAGAAAGAGCTTGAATAACAATTTCTTATAATTACAATAAAAGTAAGGTAGCAAGGCACAAGATCGTACCCAACAACATTGAACAAGCAGCTGTTATCATAAGGAATCACTCGACGAACAACGACACCTTCCATGTTTCAAAGAATAAAATTCACCTGGAAGCAATCAAAATCACCAACAACACATCAAATTCATCTCAAATCGATAGTTTTTCGCACAATTCAAACAGAGAATCAAGCAAGAACAGCAGAAACCTAGCTAACAGGCAACCACAATGAATCTTACAACCCAAAGATCAAAAAGCAACTTCAAATCAATTACACTAGTAAGGCAAATCCCAATTTCTAAAGAAAGCCCAACAATTCAAGTTAAGATAGAGATGAAAGACATTCGATTACAAGATAGAGACAAACAATCGTAAGAAATAAAAATTGTAGATCCGAAAATGAAACCCACCTACACAAAGGAGTTTGGGGATTGAAGCAGATTGGAGAAGGATCCTCACCAGCCACGATGCGATGATCCCGAAGGGCCTGTAACGCACACCACCTTTCCTGCACCGCTCAAGCAGCAGGAGCAAACAATGAGAAACCGGCATTGACATCGGAGTAAACCCTAGCCTTGGAGGCAACGCCGGGGCGGCGAATGGATTTACCGATCCTTTGAGCCAGGATTTCGGGCAGACTAGTGGTGCTGGTGGAGCTGTTAGTTCCGGGCGTGATCAGAGACACCAGAGTTGTTCCTCATCTGCACTGGTTACAGATACGAGACGACAGTGTTTTAACTGTAGTGGTTATGGACATATGCGACGAGAATGCACGAGGCAGACAGTGACTTGTTACATCTATGGCAGACTAGGTCACAGACATATATTCTGTAGATATGGTGGAGTTTCGTCTCAACAGGGTTCTACTCCTACTAGCGCGGCGGGAGGTGGGCAGAGACCACCTCAGCAGCAGCAGATACAAGAACAACAGAGAGTCCCGGATCGTTTTACTACTCAGGGATCTGCTCCTTGGTTGAGTAGAGGCAGAGGTCGTAGCGGGAATGCCACTGATACAAGAGGACCACAAGGTCGAGTCTTTGAGTTGAGGAGTGCAGAGGAGCACGATGCACCTACTGTTACAGGTACCATTCTGATTCATGGTTTACCTGTTAGAGTTTATTTGTTATGGGTGCTACGCACTCTTTTATATCTGATGCCTGTGTAGAATGTTGAGTTTTGTTATGTCTGAAGGGTTACCCGATAGTAGTAGGGTCATAGGCACCCATGAGATGTTGTTGGTCCCATTTGTGTAGGGACATGTATGTTATTTGTTGATCTGTTTATCCTGCCGTAGAGCATGAGAGTGTCCTTTTAGGTATGGATTGGTTGGACAAGCATCGGTCTGTGTTAGATGTAGGTAGGAGGACTCTTACAGTCTCTACCGAGAAAGATCAGATAGAAGTTTTCCGAGGTTGGAACCTTGGGTTTTGAGGTATAGCTATCAGTGCGATACGTGCCATGAGTATTGTTTGTGCAGGGTTACGAGGCCTTCTGGTGCTATACCATGAAGGAGGAGGAGAGTCCAGCATTAGAGGATATCCCAGTTGTCTGCGAGTTATAGATGATTTGCTGAATCATTCAGTTGCCGTCTCAAAGGAGCGTGGACTTTGATTTGTGGAGTTAGAGCCTGGTACGAGGTCTAACTCGGAAGCCCCATGTTGTAGGGCGTCAATTGAGATATTAGAGTGGTGTAAGCAACTCGAGGAGTTGGCTGAGAAGGGTTCAATTGCCCTAGCGTATCCCCATGGTGGGCACCGGTCCTCTTCGTATGAAGGAAGGACGGCTTGTTGAGTTTGTGTCTAGATTACAGAAAGTTGAACAAGGCAACCGTCAGGGATGAGTATCCTTTTCCTTGTAGTGATGACTTGTGAGATCAGTTACAGAGAGCCACAATGTTCTCCCGGATTGACCTGCGCTCAGGATATCACCAGCTGAGGGTGAGAGAGCAGGATGTGCACAGGACAACATCCCGGACCAGATATGGACACTACGAGTCTGTAGTGATGCCATTTGGGCTTACGAATGCCCCAACCGTTTTTTTTTCTGGAGTTGATGAACCGCATCTTCATCGACTTCCTGGATCAGTTTGTGATGGTTTTCATAGATGACATTATGGTGTACTCTCGCCGTAGAAAAAAAAGCATGCAGGACAGCTGAGGGCTGTATTACAGGTTTTACAGGATAGAGAACTTCAGGTTAAGTTCTCTAAGTGTGAGTTCCGGATGCCAGAGGTAGCATTCGTGGGTCATACTGTTTTCGCTGACGGGATCAAGGTGGATCCGGCGAAGATTGAGGTAGTAGCAGCATAGACTACACCGACGAACGTCAGGGAAGTACATAGCTTTCTTAGCCTAGCCGGTTATTACAGACGATTTGTGGAGGGATTCGTTGTGATTGCCCGTCCACTGATGAGTTTGTTGAGGAAGACTACCAAATTTGTATGGTTTGATCAGTGTGTACAGAGTTTTGAGGAGCTGAAGAGACGTTTGACTTCTGCTCCTGTTTGGGCACAGCCAGAAGGTATTGAAGGATTTGGGATGAGGATGCCTGACTGAGTACTTTAGAGGTTCTACCTGATCTGTTGGATGAGATCCGACAAAAACAGGAGACTTGCCCGACTTTACAGAGGATCAGAGATAGGATGTCTCGGGATGAGGCACCACAGTTCCTGCTTGGAGCAGATGGAGTTTTGAGGCGCCATGGCCGCGTTTGTGTACCTGCTAATACAGAGCTGAGGCAGAGGATTTTACAGGAGGCTCATTGCACCCCTTACTCGGTACATCTAGATACGAGTAAGATGTTTCAGGATCTGAGACGTATATATTGGTGGGGAGGGCTGAAGCCCGATGTAGCCAGATTTGTGGCACAGTGTGCGACCTGCCAGCAGGTCAAGATAGAGCATTGCAGACCTGGAGGTGAGCTCCATCCACTTCCTGTTCCACAGAGGAAGTGGGAGGACGTCACCATGGATTTTATGACTGGACTGAGGCTGAACCAGGGTTTTGATGCCATCTGGGTCATAGTGGACCGATTGATGAAGACGACACATTTCATTCTTATTAGGGAGACGTGGCCGGTGAGCAGATGGCTGAGGAGTACACTAGGCATATAGTAAGACTCCATGGTGTATCGAGGACGATCGTCTCAGACCGAGAAGAACGATTTACCTCGAGGTTTTGGCAGCAGATTCAGACTACTTTGAGAACGAGTTTGCACTTTACTATTGCGTTCCATCCTCAACCAAATGGTCAGTCAGAGAGGACCATTCAGACGCTGAAGAATTTGCTACGAGTTTGTGTTTTAGTATGCATCTGTTGGGATGACCCTTATGAGGCATTGTATGGGCAGAGATATTGTATACCGTTATGCTGGGATGAGCCTGGTACAGCCAGGGATGTGACACCTGATCAGATTCAGGATGATATGACTCGAGTAGCACTTATTCGAGAATGTATGCTGACTGCGCAGAGCCGTCAGAGGTCGTATACAGATAGGAGACGTAGACCTCTAGAGTTAGAATTGGAGCCTAGTATGGTTGAGAGTGTCTCCGACACGAGGTGTTAGATGCTTTGACATTAAGAAGAAGTTGAGAGTGCAGCTTACAGATAAGTCCTGTCTCCGAGATTCGAGGATTTACCCTGGGTTTCATGTGTCTCAGCTGAGATACTGCATACCAGCTCCGAGACACACTGTGAGTTATGATGATTTGGTGGTTGAGCCGGACCACATATGTGTTGAGCATCCGATTGCAGTCCTAGAACGAGGTATGAGACGCCTGTGTTCGAAGGACATACCCATGCTTAGGATACAGTGGTCGAGACGAGGACCTGAGGAGACTACATGGGAGACTGAGGGTAGTATCCAGAGGAACTATCTAGAGTTCTATGCCGAGATAGGTGCACCAGTAGGATCACCGAGTAGATATTAGTACTAACTTGGTGAGTCTTATCTACTTATATGCTTATATGCTATGATGTGTTTTTTTCATGCTAGCTTTGATGTGATTATGATCTTATTAGATTTGGTTGTGCTAGTATGATTCCCTGTTTATAGCTGGAGATGGTTCTTCCCTCCATGTTATTGTGATACGCTTAGGTTTAGCTGGAGATGGTTCTTCCCTCCATGCTATTTTGATGGACATAGTAGTGCTGGAGATGTTCTCCCTCCATGCCTTTCTGTTATGGTTATGGTATGGCTAGAGATGTGCTTTCTCTATGCCTTGTGATGTATTTATAGCTGGCTAGATATGGTTTCTCTAGGCCCTGGATAGTATTGGTTGCAGCTGGAGTTGATGATTCCCTCCATGCTTATTTTTGAGGTTATAGAGAGTGTTACCTCGGCTTCTGAGTCCGAGTGGTTTTAGGATCTTGCAAATTTCGGGACGAAACTTGTTTTTAGGGGGGTGAGATGTGAGAGCCCTTTTCTTTCGGACCGGGATTGGTCTTTGACCGAGCTCGACTCTGGCCGAGATTGGCCCAGCCGCTCCCGCGGCCATCTCCGCCGCACCTGCGGGTCGCCGCTCCCGTGGCCACCTCTGCTGCCCCCGTGGGTTCTTGCGGTTGCAGCCGTTTTCATTGACCCCTTTGACCGTGCTTTACTCTTCCGTTTACCTTCCTCTTTAAGTCATACCTTGGCTGTTTGAGCAAGGGTTTCTCACCCATTTCCAGCTTCTCACGATCCCTTGCTTTCCTTCTCTCCTCCTTGATCTTGCTTGTGTTCTTGGATGTGTGGAAGAGTTTTGTGTGGCTTTTTGGGTTGTATGCTTGTGATGTATGTTGCTGAGCTTGAAGCCAGCTGTGAGGCCTTGGTTATGTCCTTTCCTTGCTAAGCCATAGTTGTGGTAAGCCTCTTACCTTGCTCTCTTCTTCTTTTTCCTTGAATCTTTCTTCCTTAGCTTAGGATTAGATGAATGGAGTATGGATTAATGTTGGTATGTGTATGTATATGTATATGCTTGGTTTTGGCTGAGTGAAGACGGGAATTGATCACGTGAAGGGTGAAAGAGGATTCGCGGGATCTTGTCCTGCACTGTCGCCGCCCCTGCGGCTACCGTGTCGCCTCGCCCGCGCCGTGCCAGCGCCGTGCCTGCGCTTGCCAGCGACCTTGTCACCGCCCCGAGGCTACGTCCCGCCGCGCCTGCGGCCGCTTACCTTCCGCCCCTGCATCTTCCGTTCACGCAGGTGCGTCTTGTCCCGGGACTACCTATAGTTAGGTAGTTCCTTTCCTTTATAGTATGAGGGAACTAGTATCATGCTAGGTATCGGTTTATGATGAGTATGATATAGATATGCCGGTTATGGCCTTGAGGTTACGAGTTGGATTTGATCCCTTATGGATCCCTTGGGTTTAGGTGTGACCCTTTGTGTGTGATAGGATTGTGATATATATATGTGTGCCTTGTATAGGCTGTGTTGTCCTCTAGTTGGAGTGGACGTTTCTGGGAATTGTTCGTAGCGAGATACTTCTGAGATTGAGGTAAGTCCATAGGACTTACTTAGCTGCCATCCCTATATTGGATGTTGCATGAGTGGTGATTGTTTTATGTCTGATAGCATGCGATACTATTATTACCGACCTATAGTATTATGTTGGCCCATTGTAGGGTCGTGACAGCTGTCCCTTTCATCCCTTCTAGGAGTCTGGGTGGTTCTCTGTGGTTGGGTCAGACTTGGTAAACGGCGGGCCACTCCCCATTCCCTTAAGGTACACGGGTGGGTGTGACCCAGGGTCACTCAAGCTGCCATGAGCACCCGGAGACGATGGTTATATTCCTCGTGTCACATATGGTATATTTGGATATTTATATGATGGGTGATTGGACTTATATACAGATAATAAACCGGGTAAATGCGTGATATCATGTTGTGGTGTTTATGCTTTTATGACATGTGATTATGCTTATGTATATTCCTATATATATGTGTATGGTTAGCTAACGGTTTCATACCGTGTTGTAGACTTTGCAGGTTAGGAGAACTGCAGAGTGATCCAGAGTGGATGATCTGCTGAGGGCTCCGTACACTGGGTCGTTCTCGTGGGATATGGGATTTTGTGATCATGTATATGTTATGTTTTATTTGTACTCAGCAGTACTTGTGTAAACCTTTTGACACCTTTATATCAGTTTTATGTTTTGTATTTAATCTGTTGGTGCCTTGTTGTAAGATTCAATGAACTTGTTGTCAGGCTAGGGTCAGGATCCATTGTGAGATCCTAGCCCAGTAGCACTCCGAGTCCTACGGATTTGGGGTGTTACAAAGTCTTTATAAGCGTTAGATAAAACAATGAACGTCTATGATTGAAGGATTATAGTAAGCTATCAAAGGAGGATTTCATAGAATTGTTCATAGGATATTGATAAGCCTTTAATAGATTTTAATTTATGGAAAGATTATATTTTATTTTAGGGGTTAACTCTATCCATTGAAATAAATTAATGCTAGACTATTATGTTCACGATTTTTTTTTCCAATTGTTAGGTTCTCTTTGTGAAGACGTATTTTAAATTTATAAGTCGTTAAAATACCTAGTTTAAAATTATAGGTCGTTAAATTGTATAGGTAATAATTATAGGTGGTTAATTTACTATGTTAAAATTATAGATCGTTAAAATATGTATTTTAAATTTATAGGTCGTTAAAATACCTAATATAAAGTTATAGGTCGTTAAATTGTATAGGTTATAATTATAGGTGGTTAATTTACTATGTTAAAATTATAGGTCGTTAACATACATATTTTACATTTATAGGCCGTTAAATGTCCATGTTATAATTATAGGTGGTTAAATTACAATGTTAAAATTATAGGTCGTTAAACTACCTAGTTTAAAATTATATGTCGTTAAACGTCTAGGTTATAATTATAGGTGGTTAAATTACTATGTTAAAGTTATATGTCGTTACAATACCTAATTTAAAATTATATGTCGTTAAATGTCTTGGTAATAATTAAAGGTGGTTAAATTATTAAGTCAAAATTATAGGAAGTCAATAATTTTAATTTAATTTGATAAATTTATTTGTCAACTTTTAAACTCTATTATAGGAAGTCAATGATCTTAATTAATTCTATCAATAAATTACCATTTATTTAGAATAATCACGAACGTCCATCTAAATCAATCTAACGGATATTAAGAGTTCCTACTCCCTACTCTAAGAGAGGTTCCTACATGATCCTATCACTATATATATATATATATATATATATATATATATATATATATATATATATATATATATATATATATATATATATATATATATATATATATATATATAAGTAGACCCGAATATGAGTTAATTCGATAAATTAGTTTCATAGAACTTAATAAGAAATTATTATATATTTAATTGTTAGATTCATGCTAATTTGGTTGCCTTTAGAGAAGGGAAATATCAGGATAATTGAAGACTGATATCTAAATAGGAATCAGGACCTTAAGTTAGCGGATTCAAGAAAATGTACTTTTGAGAACGGAATGAGAAAATGAGTAGTTGAACGCTTTTTAGTATTAAATTAATGATGCTCCCTGAGTTGGTAACATTAAATGGGAGGACTCTGATATGGATAAGAGAATAGGAAGTGGACGTATAGGTTCCCCGAACCAAAGTGTTAAAAAATTAATGTCAGGGTATTGACACTAGATGTCATACCCTGATTATTAGAATGATAAGTCGAGTGTTATTAAAGATTGAAACAAATCTAAGAGTGGATAATTGATGATCGGGATAATTGGATCTTTAATTGGAAAGATCGCGAGACGAGGAGACCAGTACTGATAAGGTGAGTTCGTTGGACTCACTTAGCTACCTTTTAATACCGAGTGTGCACTAGGGTAGTGTGTGTTATTCTTGTGAAATAAAATGAACGAACTAGATCACTTTATTTAATTTTTTTAAAGAGAGACACAAGTGTATAATAACGTGTGTTGTAACCGTCGGTCCGGGCCGATGGTGTTGGAGGATTGCCCCGCGACCAGTCCAGTAGGTATACGGGAAGAAGTACATACACCAGCCCTACTAGTTAACGGGGGGCAAGAGTCGGGAGACTCTTGTGTTACAAGCAAAAGTTGGAAAATAGAATGACCAAATCCACCTAATGAAATATAATAAACCGGGAGATTGAGTGTGCATGGTGATTGAGTTACATTACTTTTTTATATCTGTGTGTGCTTTAGTGGCCTTAGTATTAGAATTGTATCTAACGGTTTTACCGTGTTGTTAGGTTTTGCAAGATAGATCTCTACCGAGAAATCGGGAGTGGAATGACCAGCCGGGTTTCCGTACTAAGAGTTTAAGTGTTGGGTTTATATAATTATGGTTTATTTATTTACATTAGAAGTTATTTAGTTAACATTTGGATGATGTACGAGTCTAGAGTCTGTTAGGATTTAAATATGTATTTGTGAAAGAATTTGTATTTAAAATATTTGTGCCTTTTTGCAAGATCCGACGTTATTGACGTCAACCTAAGGCCGGGACCGATTGTGAGGTCCTAACCAGTAACGCTCCGAGTTTCCAGAATTCGGGATGTTACAATAATAAATATTAATAATCAATTGCTTAAATGAAAATAGTTTGACCTTGTTAAATCGTTTCAAAATTACGAATTAAAAAGTTAAGTTGATTACATGAATTCCGCTAAACAAGACAACATGTGAAAAAATAAACAAGACATCCGTTTTATGTTTAACAAAAAACTGAATTAATTAGTCCACCCACCTAATTTAACAATTCAAAGAGTGTAATCTTAATTCAAATGTATATCGAAATCCTTACAACCAAAATATACTTAAAAATATGAAGGGCGTAAAAGAGCCAGAGTTCGAAAATGCACTGTGTAGAAAAATTGTTGAGCACGATTTGAAATCTATCTCTATTTTTCTCGACGTATATAGTTAGTTTTGATAAGCTAAAATCCTAAATTTGTCTAAATTCTCGAGTACAATAGTGAAAAGTATTGCCTTTTCGTGTGGCGTCGTGCATGAAACCATGTAGAGAGCAGGGGCGGAGTCAGAAAAAATTTAGAGATGGGCGAAAATTTTCATTAAATATAATAAAAAGATGTATAATGTTTCAATTCATAATTTATATACCGTAAAATACCAAAACACTTAATACTACCTACATTTAACGTTATGATTTTTTTGAATTCATGTAGCGAAAATTTAGAGATGGCCTCCTCTTTTTATATCGATGATTGTGGTTTGTCAAATTAATGGAAGAGAAATGTGAACGAAATCGACCTAAAAAATGGCATACACCCTCTCATAATAATTTCAATAACTCATTATAATTTATATTATATATAATAACAACATATACATTGAGTAATAGATTAATTCATTTGAAAATAGATACGTTAGGAAAGTCAAATGTTATGAAAAAGTTTAAAAAGTTATAATCCAACTATTAGTTTATATGTTTTCTTACTAAAGTTTTTTTGACATCATGGAAAATTTAAGGCATATAGTGAGATAGGACGCATATCAATTACTTCGTAAAATTGTATTAAAAATCACAATGATTGTATATTAAAGTTAATCCCAAAATAAGGTTGTCAAATATTAATATTAAGGTTTTTCCCTCTTGGTAGGTTTGAACTTATCCTCTTAATATCTACAACTTTTAAAAAACATCAACCCTCAAACTTCTAATCTATTTTTCTCCATGCCCTTTTTAGTTTTTAAATTATTTTAAAAACATTTCGTTAACTAAATTTGTGAAAGAAAAAGATAATCAAAAGTTCACTTATTTTAAAAAATATTTCTTTTAAGAAACAAGAAAATAGTGATTTCCTTTTTTATTTAAAAAATTATAAATATAGTCTCTTTCATGAACATGAGTAATTACAATGAATCAACTTTAATTTTTAATACAACAAAACAAGATTAGATTTTTATTAATTGCGAGTATTAAATATAAAAAAAATTAATTGATAATATAAGAAATTTTATATATATTTTTTTATAAAGGAAAGCGGTTTGATGTACTAGACGACAAAGGATCGAAAGGCCAAAAAATTGGCAGACGGACAACCCGACATGAAAGAGCAGGACAAACGAAAAACAAAGAAATACACAAAAGTACACAAGGAAATCACTGTAGTTAAGAGGTCTCGAAGGAGAAGGAGAAAAGAGCTAGTCACACAAAAGAGGAGAGTTAAAGTCTATCGTCAAATAAAGTGCACAGGAAGGAAGCATGAGGAACAACTATAGATACCTCATATTTGGACTCGAACTAAGAGTCATCAGGAATCGATCACTAATCAAAGACCCCTCCTAGACGAACAACTCGAGCCACCACTGAAACTAGCTCCAAACTCGGAAGACAATGCAATAACACACGAAAAACCTGACCCGTACAAGTGTATATCATTTGGTACAATAGATTTTTATTGGAGAAAGAAGCGGATTTCGCAATGGATTTGTACAAACAGATTTTAATAAACTATATAACTTAAAATTCCATACATTGTTGTTATTACATTATTTTTATGTACATACAAATATAAAATACCCTTGTGAAACAAACGTTAGAGAAGAGCAAAAGCCAACTAGGAACATGAATTGTTTTTTCTTTTTGTTTTGATATCGGTAGTGAAATAAAGTGGGCCTAAAGTCAAGCCCAATAAAACAAATACATGGGCTTCTCAATAATGAGATAATATTTTTTTGAATCTTCTTCATGTTAGACAACTACACATTAGGGCATAATCAAACAAGCAACCACCAAGAGAATCCAAGAGAAGCGGCGGTGAAACATATTTATTGGTTTTTTATATGGGTATAAAATATTTGGTTGATCTAATTAGAGTAAGAAATATCTTGTAAATTGAAATATACGAAGTATATAATATCAATCATGTACTTACTTCCAAATGCATAAAAATAATAACAAATTAAATCAATACCACATAAATTTCTTTGGCGAGTGATTCCACATTTTCAAAGACAATAGTAAAATAGTTATATCTTACCATATTTGTAACAAATATTGAATTAAATTAGTCAAATCAACTCATTCAATATTTTTACGTATAATCCTATAAATTCAGATGTATATTGAAGTCTTTAAACCAAAAATATACTTCAGAACTTAAGGAGATAAAGGAGTTTTGAATAAAAATGGCTTGTGTAGCAAAATCATTGAGCATGATGTGGATGTTATCTCTAATAATGTTGATGCTTGTTGTTACTTCCAATGGAATGGGTCTTGGTACCTGTTTAGTCATTTGCGTACAACAGTGCAAAATCGATCCTTTTTACTACGTGCCTTGGGTGAAAACATGTAAAGAAATTCCTTCACCTCCTGTTTTATCCGTTAAAGAAGATGAAACTCCAAACACTACAACGTCCTCTCTTTGTGTTGATGGTTGTACTTTGTCCAATTGCTTGAAGAACAAGTTGGACGAAATCAACCTAAAAAAGGTATATTCCCTCTCGTTCTTATGTCAATAACGCAATTCATATTTATATCGTAAAATGAAATAATATAATCTTGTTAAGACTTTATAATCTCATTGTTTGAAAATTAATTTATTGTTGCATGTCCTTTAATTAAATCTTGCATAATTTAAGTGTAATACACAAAAATGCATGTCAACTAAATGGCTGAATTATATTCGAAATCACCGTATAACGACCTATCTAGTAAAAATGTAAATAAGTAGATAATGGACATAATGATTAATATTATTTTTCATAAAAAGATATTGATTTTAAATAAAAGATAATCCAACTTAAGGTTACCAAAAAATAATTTTAGTGAATTTAAAAACCAATACGATGAGATTTTTTAACCAAACATTCTATGAACTATAAATTAAGTTATATCTATCAAACTATAATAAGTTATTTACTTTTTAACTCAAAATTGTTTGTATTTTTTAATTGAAACAGGTGCATCAATCGGGAATATGAAAGATTGTGTAAATGAATGTCATGCACAATGCAAGACCAAGTTACATTGAAAAAAACGTGAAACAAGCGTAAGCCACATACGTTGAGCCGGTGATTAAACATTTGTTACTGTCAATCAAAATTGTACTAATCTCCAAATAAAATTTCAACCACCTTGATTATATGTATACACAAAATGGTGTTGGCCATGCAAACATTAGTAATGAGTCCGAAAATAAATGAGACGAAAATCTTACGAGCTCAAATGATTTAACCGGAAATTCTTCTACGAGAAAATTTCCGGAAATTATCGATTCACAAAATCTTCCGGAGTTGTGTAAAAAGTTAATTTGGTTACATGAAATCAACTAACCAAGACAATATGTGAAATGCATAAACAAAACACCCGTTAAACGTTTACGAAAAAACTTAATTAATTAGTCCACTCACCTAATTTAACAATTCAAAGAGTATAATCATAATTCAAATGTATACGGAAGATTTTACAACCAAAATATATTTAAAACCATTAAGGGCGTAAAAGAGCCGGAGTTCGAAAACGCATTGTGTAGAAAAATTGTTGAGCACGATTTGAAATCAATCTCTATGTTTTTCGACATATATAGTTAGTTTTGATGAGCTAGATTTCTGAACCTGTCTAAATTCTCGAGTACATTAGTGAAAAATATTTCCTTTTTGTGTCGCGTCTTGCATGAAACCATGTAGAACTTTCTTCGCCTTCTCTTTTTATATCGAGGATTGTGGTTTGTCAAATTAATGGAAGAGAAATGTGAATGAAATCGACCTAAAAAAAAGGCATACACCCTCTCATAATAATTCCAATAACTCTTTATAAGTATTATATATAAAAACAACATATACATTGAGTAATAGATTAATTCATTTGAAAATAGATACGTTAGGAATGTTATGAAAAAGTTTAAAAGGTTATAATCCAACCATTAGTTTATATGTTTTCTTACTAAAGTTTTTTTTTGACATCATGGAAAATTGAAGGCATATAGTAAGATAGGGCGCATGTCAATTACTTCGTGAAATTGTATTCAAAATCACAATGATTGTATATGAAAGTTAATCCCAACATAAGGTTGTCAAATATTAATGTTAAGGTTTTTCCCTCTTGGTAGCCTTAAGGTTTGAACTTATCCTCTTAATATCTACAACTTTTAAAAAACATCTACCCTTAAACTTCTAATCTATTTCTCTCCATGCCCTTTTTAGTTTTTAAAATTATTTTAAAAACATTATGTTAACTAAATTTGTGAAAGAAAAAGATAATCAAAAGTTCACTTATTTTTAAAACATTTTTTGTAACACCCAAATTCTGAGAACTCGGGGCGTCACGGGTTAGGACCTCACAGTGGTTCCCGACACTAGATTGACGACAATATCACTGGATCTTCCACAAGGCACCACATAGTAAAACAAAATAAAGTCCGAAAATATGCAAGAGATCATAAAGTGCGGAAAAGAAAGTCAACCGTTTAACAAGATCTAGAATCCAAAGAAAGAAACGAGTATAGTCTCATGCAAATAAAGAAACCCAACGTCCCGACTATCTCGTACGGGAACCTGGCTGACTACCGACTCCGGATCACCCAACAGTTGTCCTAACCTGTTGTGCGTCTAACATAAGACGATATAAAACCGTTAGCTAACTAATACAAGTATTAGAACGTATAGTAAAGCACAATCACATATAAAGAGGAAAGTAAACACATCAGCATGCTGCACTCAAACCGTTTTATTATCTTTGATTAAGGTGATTCACTTCTATTAGTTCAACTTATTTTGTAGCACGGGAATCTCCCGAAACTCGCCCCTGTTCCGCACCAACCGGAATGGATCCTTTGCATCTCACCGTATACCGAGATGGTCTCGTCGCAGGAATCCTCCCAAACCTAGGCAGTGAATGGGCAGTGATGCTACGACCCATTATGCATACACTTGGGTCTAATAAAAGGTAACGTCGTCTTAGTCAAGTTATAATTATTAAACACTCAACAAACACCACTTTAGCAATAAATGCTAACACAGAGAATAGTTGGCTAAGTATGTCATACGACTTAACTGAACTAGTCTGTTATCCAAACTCGCTGAAAACCCGATCCGTCCGTACGTGATCTCAACTGCCTGTTGAAAACGGAAACGTCTAAGCATCTGAACTAACGTCTCAGAAGCTTTTTAAAGCTTCTAGACCAAACAGGAAGGTCTGGAAAGAAAGAACGAACAAAACCATAACTTTTACCAAAATTACCAAAACGCCCATAACTTTCTTATAATTACGAAAAGTGCCCAACACGGGTCTAAGTATCTAACTATTGTCCAACAACATCTCACAACCTTAAGATCCATAACGGGTGTGAGGTATGTTCAAACTTACATCCTAAGTCCCAAAATCTAACTTTTAAGGATATTACGGTTTTGACCCCGAATTCCTTAAAATCCTAAAACGGTCAAACGAGTCTTTAAACTTCCGAAAAACATCTAACCATAGCTATTATACATTAAACAATCCTAAACGTGTTCTAAAGATTCTCGAACTTTGGATACAAGAAGAAAACCCATAAAGAAAGCATTAAACGTCACCTAGATTTCTCAATACTTTGACCTCGATTTAATTACGTCAGACGTTCTTCAAAAATTCCGAATTAGTTCTTATGCATACTAGGCCATGACTACAACATAAAAGAAGCATCAAAACTTCGAACAGCCAATACCACAATTCTACACACAATCCCAAATGTCACAATCCTAACATGTATATCCATAAACTGAGTTTTCTTCTAACTTTAAATGCTTATAGTTTCCAATCCGACCGTTAGATTATTCTCAACTTTTAACATGACAGACTACATAATATCGAATATAACATACTAAAAATTTAGCCCTTAAAGACAGGTTTAGCTTACCGAAAGCTGGGTCTAAAGTTGATTTTTGAACACGAACAAATCTGAGCTTTCCAAGGGTTGTGAGGTTCTCTGATCCCGTCAGGTCACCTGGGTGTGTAAGGGGTTAGTATGGCCACAAAAGTTGAGTATAGTGAGGAGAGGGAGAATGTAACACCCCAAATTCTGGGAACTCGGGGCGGCACGGGTTAGGACCTCACAATGGGTCTTGACCCTAGATTGACAACAATATCACTAGATCTTCCACAAGGCACAACATAGTAAAACCGAGTAAAATCCGAAAACATACAAGAGATCATAAAGTGCAGGATGGAAAGTCATCCATCACTACATGAACTAGAATCCAAAAGAAAGAACGAGTCTAGTCTCGTGAAAATTAAGAAACCCAACGTCCCGACTACCTCGTACGGGAACCTGGCTGACCACCGACTCCGGATCACTCAACAGTTGTCCTAACCTGTTGTGTGTCTAACATAAGACGGTATAAAACCGTTAGCTAACTATTCAAAACATTAGAATGTATATTAAAGCACAATCACATATAAGGCGGAAAGTAAACACATCAACATGCTACACTCAAACCGTTTTATTATCTTTAATTAAGGTGATTCACTTATATTAGTTCAACTTATTTTGTAGCACGAGAATCTCCCGAAACTCGCCCCTGTCCCGCACCAATCGGAATGGATTTTATGCATCGCACTGTATACCGAGATGGTCTCGTCGCAGGGATCCTCCCAAACCTAGGCAGTGAATGGGCAGTGATGCTACGTCGTCCTAGTCAAGTTATAATTAGGAAACACCCAACACACACCACTTTATCAATACATGCTAATACAAAGAATAGAAGCTAAGTAAGTCATACGACTTACCCGAACTGGTCCGATATCCAAACTCGCTAAGTCCCGGTCCGTCCGTACGTGATCTCAACTACCTGGTGAAAACGGAAACGTCTAAGCATTCGAAACTAACGTCTAAGAAGCTCTAAGAAGCTTATAGACCATTCAGGAAGTGTTGGAAAGAAAGAAAGGCCAAAACCCTAACTTTCATCAAAATTACCAAAATGCCCCTAACTTTCCTATAATTTCGAAAAGTGCCCGAAACGGGTCTAAGACTCTAACTATTGTCGAACAACATCTCACAACACTAAAATATCCATAACGGGTGTGAGGTAAACTCAACTTACATCTTAAGTCCCAAAATCTAACTTTTAAGGAAATTACAGTTTTGACCCCGAATTTCTTAAAAATTCTAAAACGGTCATACGAGTCTCTAAACTTCCGGAAAACGTCTAACCATGTCTATTATACATTAAACGATCCTAAACGATTTCTAAATATTCCCGAACTTTCAATACAAGAAGAAAATCCTTAAGGAAAGCATTAAACGTCACCTAGATTTCTCAATACTTTGACCTCGATTTAACCACATCAAACGTTCCTCAAAAATTCGGAAATAGTTTTTATGCATACTGGGCCATGACTACAACATACTAGAAGAATCAAAGTCCTAAAAGCCAATTATATAAGTCTTACACAAAATTCCAAATGTCACAATTCTAACATGTATATATTAAAACTAAATTTTCTCTCAACTTTGGAAGCTCGTAATTTCATATATGACCGTTGGATCATTCTCAAATTTTATCATGTTATAGTATCCCATATCGACAACATCATATCAAAAATCGTCCGTTGAATATAAGTAAAACGTACCCAAAAGTGTATCCAAAGGTGACGGTTTGCACACGGCCAAAAAACAAGAAATTTGCTCCCATGAATCGGGGAAAGAGACTCTATTACTGCTAGTTCCTGCGTGGTTACGGGAGGAGGTAGATTTATCAACAACACCACACACAAACATAGGACACAAGGGAAGAGGAAATGGTGGTTCTTACCCACACGTTCGAACTCCACGAGACTAAGCAAGAGGGAGGTAAAGTTGAGTTGCTTGTGAACTTCCAACAGCTCCTACGGGGTATCTAGCTCCTGGGTTCGATTTAGCAAGGACAGGGAATGCGGGTGGACATATTCACTGCTCAAAAACGAAGAAGGAGGGAGACAACTTATCAGCTCGATCAAGGGAGGTGCAGGGAGAGAGATGTCGTTCTTTTAGTCCTGCGTTGTTGTTTGTAGGAGGGAAGGAGAGTCAAACTCGTCTCGGTCGATATGGAGCTTCAGCTGGGGTGTTGCTCGTTAATTTTTCAAGCATGGGAAGGAGCTTGACATGCTCGTGGTTGTTGTGTGCAGATGCTAGGAAGAAGATGTTGCTGTTGCGTGCTCAACCATGGATGGAGACGGAGAGAAGTAGCTTGCTCGTGTAGTGTGTTGTGGAGTAAAGAGAGAGGCATGAAGGCTTGATGTTGCTCTTGAAAGAGAGAGCTATCTCGCTTGGCTCCTGTGATGTACAACGGAGGTGATGGAAAAGAGAGGAGAAAGCAGTAGAACAACCACTAGCCCTAGACTGCAGAAGGTGAGGAAGAAGGGAGGTCTAATGATGCGGAACGAAGGAATACGGCCTCCCCTGCTCTCTCTCTTGACAGCTAGTGCGTGGTCTCGTTGGTCCCCTCCTCTCCAGCTGGCTATGATTCTCTGTTGTACCGTTCAAGGTCGTACAAGTCTGCAAGTGTTGGATAAGGAGGAGCGTCGTGGTGTTTCTTCACAGCGGCAGGCCAAATCTCTTCTGGGCCGAGACATGGTAGAAGGCTGGTACACTGCAGTTGGGCCAAGATAAGGGGAAATGGGTCGAGATAGAAAAAGGCATGGACCGAGATTGACTTGGGTTTCCAAGCCCACTTACGAGGAATAAGGGTCTTAACCCGTGTTATCCGATTACTTGATCGATTCTAGTAGTATTTCCGAACGAAAATTTCCGGGCTTTATAGAGAAGGGAGTGGCCTTACCTCGATCCAAAGGCCTACAACGATCGAGAAACGGATATCTCGCTGGTGCGGTTCGAGGTGTGCTTGTTTCACTTGTTGGTGTTGCGAGGGGGAGCAAGAAAGATCGACCCACTGCAGAGGAGAATGTGAGTTACTCCAAGCTTCTGCTCCACTCTTCCTCCTGCGGTCATTGTCGTCGATCTTGGATCCCGCTTGGTGAAGGAGGACCTCTGCAAGCAAGGTCGGAAGGAGGAGGAGCGTGGTTGCTGAGTTGCGTGTACACCGAAGGAAGCAGGTGCTCGGAGGGAGAAGCGGGTTGCTTGGCTTGGCTCGAAGGAGGAGTAAACTACGACAGGTGGTGCTTGATAGGAGATGGCCGGAAGTTGCCTCGGCATGGGAGAAGAAGGAGCTACGTCGGTTGTGACTTTGAGCGTGGAAGAGATGGTGCTTGCGCTGCTGCGTGTAGGAGGAGAAATACCAATTGCCGCTCAATCCAGAGGAGAAGAGAGGCCGGTCGTTGCTGTTGCTGGGTTCGAGGGGAGTAGCTTCAAGCTTGTCTCGGTCAATCTGGGAGGATGAAGAGGGGAATGGCGGCTGTCGTCCGGTTGAGGAATGGCACTGGCGAGGGTCACCGTGGGAAGAAGAGAAAGGCGTGAGGGAGAGAGCTGCAGAAGGAAGAAAATGGAGGTTAACCATTAACGGCTTGCAAGGGAGGCTCGATCGGTAGGTGTGTAGTGGTCGCAAAGCCGGGAGAGGAACAGATAGAAGGAGAGAAGTCACGCAACTCACCAGTCCGACGAGGAGGGAGACGAAGCTCGTCCCTACCGGTTGATATGCGCCGCCGGAGACCAACGCTGGTTCGATAAGAGAGGAAGAAAGGATCTCGAGCTGTGCCTACTCAAGGAGAGGGAAGAGGAAGGGTAGGAGAGGCGTGAAGGTCGTGAGGGGAGGTGGTGTTTAGCGTTGTTGCGTGCAGGACGGTGAGGAGGTGCTTTCACGCCAAGCGCCAGAGAGGAAGCAGGTAGGAAGAAGAAGGTTGGGGGTTATTGTTTCACGTGATGGCACTATGGCAGTGAGCTGTCCAAGTGGTCCACGAATGATCCCCTAGCCTAGTCAAAGATGGTCGTTGCTATTGGCTATTGCAGGTTGCACGTGACTTGGTGATGATATTGGATAAGAGGGAATCAAGCAGGTGAGTATAGTTTGTGGTTGGGCTTCAAGATAGCAATGTTGGGCCAAAGGTAAAGGTAGAGGGTATTGGGCCGAAGTAAGGTAACAAGGCAAGAGCTGAGAATAAGTTTGCAGTTGGGTGGATATGAATTAGAGTATGGGCCAATAATTCACCCTCGGTTCCAAAACCCAAAACAAAAGGAAAGAAGCCGGGTTTAAACTAACAGAATCCAATTAAGCGGTCAACACGAGTCTAAATCCGAAAATTAAAATTTTCGGATTTTACATTTTTTTTAAGAAACAAGAAAATAGTGATTAATTTCATCTTGTATTTAAAAAATTATAAATATAGTATCTTTCGTGAACATGAGTAATAACAATGAACAATGAACAATGAAGTAACTTTAATTTTTAATACAACAAAGATTAGATTTTGTATTAATTGCTAGTATTAAATATATTAAAAAAATTAATTGATAATTTAAGAAATTATATATATATATATATATATATATATATATATATATATATATATATATATATATATATATATATATATATATATATAGCGGTTCGATGCACTAGACGACAATGAATCGAAAGGCCAAAAAATTGGCAAACGGACAACCCGACATGAAAGAGCAGAACAAACGAAAAACAGAGAAATACACAAAAGTACACAAGGAAATCACTGTAGTAAAGAGGTCTTGAAGGAGAAGGAGAAAAAGCTAGTCACACGAAAGAGGAGAGTTAAAGTCCATGGTCAAATAAAGTGCACAGGAAGGAAGCATGAGGAACAACTATAGACACCTCAGATTTGGACTCGAACTAAGAGTCATCAGGATTCGATCACTAATCAAAGACCCCTCCTAGACGAACAACTCGAGCCACCACTGAAACTAGCTCCAAACTCGGAAGACAATGCAACAACACACGAAAAACCTGACCCATACAAGTGTATATCATTTGGTAGAATAGATTTTTTTTGGAGAAAGAAGCGGGTTTCGCAATTATGGATTTGTACAAACGGATTTTGATAAACTATATAAGTTAAAAATCCATACATTGTTGTTATTACATTCTTTTTATGTACATAAAAATATCAAATACTCTTGTGAAACAAACGTTAGAGAAGAGCAGAAGAAAACTAGAAACATGAATTGTTTCTTCTTTTTGTTTTGATATCGGTAGTGAAATAAAGTGGGCCTAAAATCAAGCCCAATAAAACAAATACATGGGCTTCTCGATAATGAGATAATGTTTTTTTGAATCTTCTTCAGGTTAGACACCTACACATTAGGACAAAATCAAAGAAGCAACTACCAAGAGAATCCAAGAGAAGTGGTGGTAAAACATATTTATTGATTTTTATTTGGATATAAAATATTTGGTTGATCTAATTAGAGTATGAAATATCTTGTAAATTGAAATATACTAAGTATATAATATCAATCAATTACTTACTTCCAAATACATAAAAATAATAACAAACTAAATCAATACCACATAAATTTCTTAGAGGTGCATGTATAGTAAAATGAGTGATTCCATATTTTCTAAGACAATAGTAAAATAGTTATATCTTACCATATTTGAAACAAATATTGAATTCAATTAGTCAAATGAACTCATTCAATATTTTTAAGTATAATCCTATAAATTCAGAGATGTATATTGAAGTCTTTAAACCAAAAATATACTTCAGGACTTAAAGAGATATAAGAGTTTTGAATAAAAATGGCTTGTGTAGCAAAATCGTTGAGCATGATGTGGATGTTATCTCTAACAATGTTGATGCTTGTTGTTACTTCCAATGGAATGGGTCTTGGTACCTGTTTAGTCGTTTGCGTACAACAGTGCAAAATCGATCCTTTTTGCTACGTACCTTGCGTGAAAACGTGTAGAGATATTCCTTCACCACCTGTTTTATCCGTTAAAGAAGATGAAACTCCAAGCACTACAACATCCTCTCTTTGTGTTGATGGTTGTGCTTTGTCCAATTGCTTGAAGAACAAGTTGGACGAAATCAACCTAAAAAAACGGTACATTCCCTCTCGTTCTTATGTCAATAACACAATTAATATTTATATCATAGAACGAAATAATATAATCTTGTTACCACTTTATAATCTCACTGTTTGAAAATTAATTTATTGTTGCATATCCTATAATTAAATCTTGCATAATTTAAGTGTAATACACTAAAATGAATGTCAATTTCATGGCTGAATTATATTCGAAATCACCGTACAACGACCTATCTAGTAAAAATATAAATAAGTAGTTAATGGACATAATGATTAATATTATTTGTCATATATAATAAAAAGATATTGATTTTAGATAAAAGATAATCCCAACTTAAGGTTGCCAAAAAATAATTTTAGTGAATTTTGAAACTAATATGAGGAGATTTTTTAACCAAACATTCTATGAACTATAAATTAAATTATTTCTATCAAATTATAATAAGTTATTTACTCATTAACTCAAAAATGTTTGTATTTTTTAATTGAAACAGGTGCATCAATCGGGAATATGAAAGATTGTGTAAATGAATGTCATGCAGAATGCAAGACCAAGTTATATTGAAAAAACGTGAAACAAGCATAAGCGACGTACGTTGAGCCGGTGATTAAACATTTGTTTATTATCAAACAAAATTGTACTAATATCCTAATAAAATTTCAACCACCTTATTATATGTATACGCAAAATTGTGTTGTCCATGCAAACATTAGTAATGAGTCCGAAAATAAATGAGACGGTAATGTTACAAGCTCAAATGATTAAACCGGAAATTCTTCGGGGAGAAAAGTTCCGGAAATTAGCAATTCACAAAATCTTCCGGAGTTGCGTAAAATAAAACGTATGCTCTCGTAATAAATAAAAATAAATAATTACTTAAATGAAAATAGTTTGACCTTGTTAAATCGTTTCAAAATAAAGAATTAAAAAGTTAATTCGGTTACATGAATTCAACTAACCAAGACAATATGTGAAATGCATAAACAAAACACCCGTTAAACGTTTATGAAAAAACTGAATTAATTAGTCCACTCACCTAATTTAACCATTCAAAGAGTATAATCATAATTCAAATGTGTATGGAAGATTTTACAACCAAAATATACTTAAAACCATGAAGGGCGTAAGAGAGTCGGAGTTCGAAAACGCATTGTGTAGAAAAATTGTTGAGCACGATTTGAAATCTATCTCTATGTTTTTCGACATATATAGTTAGTTTTGATGAGCAAGGTTTCTGAACCTGTCTAAATTCTCGAGTACAATAGTGAAAAATATTCCCTTTTTGTGTGGCGCCTTGTATGAAACCATGTAGAGAACTTTATTCGCCACCTCTTTTTATATCGACGATTGTGGTTTGTCAAATTAATGGAAGAGAAATGTGAACGAAATCGACCTAAAAAACGGCATACACCCTCTCATAATAATTCCAATAACTCATTATAACTTATATTATATATATTAACGACATATACATTGAGTAATAGATTAATTCATTTGAAAATAGATACGTTAGGAAAGTCAAATGTTATGAAAAATTTTAAAAAGTTATTATAACACCCCAAATCCGCGGGACTCGGGGTGCTACGGGCGAGACCTCACAATGGGTCCCGACCCTTAGCCTGACAACAATTTCACCGGACCTTCCAACAAGGCACAAATAAAGGCAAACTCGAAAACGTTTATAATGTATGCGGAAACCGAAAAATAAGAAACTACAACTTGAAAACTCAGCCGAGTCCTCAAAACAACACAACTCTAATACGAAACTTAAACCGTACAACATAAACCACAATACGAAAACATAACCCAAAAACATCTCCGTCCTATAATGTACAGAGACTCCGGTTGTGCACTCCTCCACCTCACTCGGCGGCATCCCTAACCTGCAAGTCAACTACATAACGGTTTTAAACCGTTAGCTCATATTCTAGGCATTAGAAAAGCGGTGAAGGCACAAACACATATATAGCACAAAACATAAATCACACAAGTCCGGTTTATTATCTTTTTATTATTAAGTCGTATTCCGTTCTAATTCAACTTCCGTTGTGACACGAGACCACAGTGGTCTCGCCTCGGTCCCTTACCGGCAAGGAATGGTGCGGATGCATCCGCCCGTATACCCGCCGGACTCGTCGCCGAGAACCTCCTAGACCCCGCCAGGGCTAGGCAGATGATGTCACCGCCCGTTATCTTACACTTGGGCCAACACATATATAAGGTCGGTGGTCCTAATTACCGGGATCAATGTTATAACAAAAGCACAAACACACATCAATGCTAATACATAGAATACGAGCTAAGTAAGTCCGGAGACTTACCTCGTCCCAACGCTAACTCACACAACGCTCTCCCTTCCCTTGGGAGGAAGCACACAACCTGCTCACAACAAGGTATCCATAAAAACCCGCTCAACTCAAGAAGTCTAGGACTTCTACACAAATGATCTACGCAGGATCATTTGACTCACATTCTAGGACCGCATCCTAGAATCTATTATAATCACAATCAAGAATGACGTAAAAGCCAACGAGGTCTAACACGCTCATCACATTCTCCTAAGGTCCCAAAAGCCACTACTTGGCATTCCTTCTAAGTTATGCTAGTTCCAACCTATCATGATACTACTAAAACATAACTAGATCGAGATAAGATTATTAGCTTGAGAGAGAGGCTACTCACGGGACGTCAAAGGATGGAAGACGATCTATGAATATCGATATGGATTCGTGGCCTTTATCGGGCTTCGGAACCTAGCATCAAAACTACACAATTTAGCCCATACACTAAATTGATAATAAAATATAGTATATCAAAACCTAATATAAAACTCGTTATAAAATCCGAGGTTAAAAACCGCTAACACATTTTCCGGGGCAATTATACATTTTCCAAAACATATGGGTCAAAACTGTAATAACCAAAACACTGGGTATATACTGCAATTAACACAAAACTGAGGGGGCTTAAATGTAAATATACCAAATAAGAGGGAGCCCGATCGGAAATAAGCCAAAGGTTGTCCAAGCTCACTACGGCGGCGGGGAGAACGCAGGCGCGGGGGAAAGCTCCGGCCGGGAGGAAGGCGGCTCCGCTGGCGGCTGCAGGGGGTGGCGGCCGGCCTCTAGCTCCAGCGAGGACAGTTCAGGGGAGGGAAGTGTGAGCCGCTGCTCACCCGAGGCCGAAGGAGACGACAAGGCACAAGGGAGGTGGCCGGCGGCGGCGGCGCTCGTGCAGGCAAGGCACGGCGACGGCATTCTCCGGTGGTGACAGGCTCCCCATGGTGGCCGGCGAAGACCCGATCCAGAGAGGGAGAGAAGCTTCGGTCGATGGCGAAGCTTCCTCCTGGTTCCCGGCGACAGGCTCGAGAGGGGGAGGCTGGTGGCTCTCCGATGAGCTCGAGGGAGCCTGGACGCAGAGAGGGAAGAGAGACAGTGGAGAAGGAGGTGGACGGGGTGGAGGGTGAAGCTGTCGGGCGTGGAAGAGAAGGGAGATGGAGTAGAGGAGTGTGCAAGCGTGGAGAGGGGAGCCGAGGTATCCTGCACGGGGACGAGGGGTCGGCTGGGGTGCAGGGGACGGACGCAGGGACGAGGGGTCGGGTAGGCAGGCGGCACTCCTGCAGGCCTAGGCGCCAGGCTAGGCGACTGATAGGCGGGCGGGCCGGAGCAGCTCACGTGAGGGAAAAAAAGAAGAAAGAAAGAAAAAGAAAAAGAAAAGAATAAATAAATTAATTAATTAATTTAAAATAGGAGTAAGTAACCCGAAAACTGGAACCGGAATTGTTTTGACTCGGGAAACTTTTCCGACGTTTTGACGAAAATAATAATACGGATATACGTGAACGTATTCCAAACCGAATAAATACTCGGAAAAGATCCCCAAAACGCTCTTAGTCCGGAATAAAATTCTCGGACGTTACAGTTATAATCCAACCATTAGTTTACATGTTTTCTTACTAAAGTTTTTTTGATATCATGGAAAATTTAAGGCGTATAGTAAGATAGGACGCTTGTCAAATACTTCGTGGAATTGTATTCAAAATCACAATGATTATATATTGAAGTTTTTTTTTGAGAAAAACTATATATTAAAGTTAATCCTAACATAAGGTTGTCAAATATTATATTTAAGGTTTTTCCCTCTTGGTAGCCTCATGGTTTGAACTTATCCTCCTAATATCTACAACTTTTAAAAAACATCTACCTCAAACTTCTAATCTATTTCATTTCATGCCCTTTTTAGTTTTTAAAAATATTTTCAAAACATTCTGTTAACTAAATTTATGAAAGAAAAAGAGAATCAAAAGTTCACTTATTTTTTTCTATATTTTTTTTAATAAACAAGAAAACAATGATTTCCTCTTTTATTTCAAAAATTATAAATATAGTCTCTTTCATGAACATGAGTAATAACAATGAAGTAACTTTAATTTTTAATACAACAAAACAAGATTAGATTTTTGCATTAAATGCTAGTACTAAATATATAAATAAAAAATTAATTGATAATATAAGAAATTTTGTATATTTTTTTTATAAAGGAAAGCGGTTCAATGCGCTAGACAAAAATAGATCGAAAGGCCAAAAAATCGGCAGACGGACAACCCGACATGAAAAAGGAGAACAAACGAAAAACAGAGAAATACACAAAAATACACAAGGAAATCACTGTAGTAAAGAGGTCTTCAAGGAGAAGGAGAAAAAGCTAGTCACACGAAATAGGAGAGTTAATGTCCATCGTCGAATAAAGTGCACAAGAAGGAAGCATGAGGAACAACTATAGACACCTCAGATTTGGACTTGAAGTAAGAGTCATCAGGAATTGATCACTAATCAAAGACCCCTCCTAGACGAACAACTCGAGCCACCACTGAAACTAGCTCCAAACTCGGAAGACAATGCAACAACACACGGAAAACCTGACCCGTACAAGTGTATATCATTTGGTAGAATAGATTTTTTTTTTGGAGAAAGAAGCGGGTTTCGCAATTATGGATATGTACAAACGGATTTTGATAAACTATATAAGTTAAAATTCCATACATCGTTGGTATTACATTCTTTTTATGTACATCAAAATATAAAATACCCTTGTGAAACAAACGTTAGAGAAGAGAAAAAGCCAATTGGGAACATGAATTGTTTCTTCTTTTTGTTTTGATATCGGTAGTGAAATAAAGTGGGCCTAAAGTCAAGCCCGATAAAACAAATACATGGGCTTCTCGATAATGAGATAATGTTTTTTTGAATCTTCTTCGGGTTAGACAGCTACACATTAGGGCATAATTAAAGAAGCAACCACCAAGAGAATCCAAGAGAAGCGGCGGTAAAACATATTTATTGATTTTTATTTGGATATAAAATATGTGGTTGATCATATTAGAGTAAGAAATATCTTGTAAATTGAAATATACGAAGTATATAATATCAATCAATTACTTACTTCCAAATACATAAAAATAATAACAAATTATATCAATACCACATAAATTTCTTTGACGTGCACGTATAGTAAAACGAGTGATTCCATATTTTCTAAGATAATAGTAAAATAGTTATATCTTACCATATTTGGAACAAATATTGAATTCAATTAGTCAAATCAACTCATTCAATATTTTTACGTATAATCCTATAAATTCAGATGTATATTGAAGTCTTTAAACCAAAAATATACTTCAGAACTTAAGGAGATATAAAAGTTTTGAATAAAAATGGCTTGTGTAGCAAAATCGTTGAGCATGATGTGGATGTTATCTCTAATAATGTCGATGCTTGTTGTTACTTCCAATGGAATGGGTCTTGGTACCTGTTTAGTCGTTTGCGTACAACAGTGCAAAATCGATCATTTTTGCTACGTGCCTTTCATGAAAACATGTAAAGAAATTCCTTCGCCTCCTGTTTTATCCGTTAAAGAAGATGAAACTCCAAGCACTACAACGTCCTCTCTTTAGTGGACGTTATCGATTTGTATATATATGTGTGTGTGGATTTGAAAGCTTTGAGAGTTATGATTTGAGTTGACTTGTCTTAGATAGTGATTGTGTTTTCTTTCGGTTTACGACATTTTAAAGAAGTTTATACTTGCGGGATTTCTATGAAGGATTGATTGACTTGGTCTTTGATTTGAGCGGCTTATGCCATATTTATATATGTGAGATGATTTGGTTGATGACCCTAGCGGGCAATTGCCCTTGTTATTTACGTGGTTTATGACCATGACGACATTGTGTCGGTATACCGTTTTCATGATTCTTATTCACTCCTCGGTTAGGGCGGACCAAGATTACAAGTGGTATGTGGTTTGAGAGGGCCGATGGTTATGCCCGACCTTAGTGGATGGCGAGGATTCACCTGATCCGTGTTTACTATGTCCATCTCGTGGTAGGGGTTTAGGAGGTACCTTCGGGTTCAAGAATAGGCTTGAAATTTAGCTAATTTAGTAATTAACAAAATGTATTTGAAAACAGTTTTGAAATAAAGAATGCTCGAGCATGTTTTGATATTATGATTTGCATGATTCTTTTTATGATTGATGAAGGAGCACGGATTTACCTTGTTACCCTATTTCGGTCAACTAACCATTGGATTGATTATATACCGGTTATCAAAATGGTCTTGTGATTTTATACATGCTTATACTCAAGTCTTGATCATATATGTACAATGCTTATGTATTTGTTTAGTCTGCGTGGAAGATTAACCCTACCACAGTGGGGCTGGTTATGTCTTTGACATGATCAGGTACAAGAACAGTTCAGAAGCATGGAGGTCAGGAACCCTAGTGAGAGTTGTGTCAGTTTTGTGGGATGGTCATGTTTCGTTAGGGCTGAGCAAAAATTGGTCGGTTCAAATGAACCGAACCGAAACCGACAATTTCGGTTCCAACCGAACCGAAAACCCACGGTTTGAACCGTTTTTAGTTTAAAAAACCGTCATTTTAGGGTTTAATTATAGCGTGTATCGGTGAATGCTTTTCTGTTCTCTCACCTCATTTCAAAGCGATTAGAAATCGAGGGTTAGAGGCGAGGTCTGTAGGCGGCGAACGAGATGCGAGGGCGAGGGCGATTGGCGAAGGCCGGAGGTGAGGGTTGCTGCGAGGGTTGCTGCGAAGGTTGTTGTGAGGCTGGAGGCCGGATTCGAGGGATGGAGGCCGCATAATGAGATGTGAGGGATGGAGGCGATTGGCGAGGGCCGGAGGCGAGGGCGATTGGTGGGGGTTGTTGCGACTCATGCGAGGGCTGGAGGCGACGCTCATGCGAGGCAACTCTAGCGACGATTGGTGGCGATTGAGGCCGTCGGTTCAAATTCCGTTAGGGTTGAGCATTTGGAGGTTCTCGTCTTCTCTTCTGTTACGTGTCCTCCTTATCTTCTTTTCGTTTCTCTATTTCGAATTGCATTGCAGATTTGAGACTTGTTTTCTCGTGAATGATGAATCTCATTCGAATGGCCTTCTTTTGTACAAGTTCGTTTTGATTGTAATCTTTTTGGTTTGTCAAGAGGCTGCTTATATTTCATATTTGGTTTTGCTGCTTTGCATAGCAGATTGATTTTTCAGTGACTTTTGTCTAAACAAATGAAACCATTGTTATTTGTGCTTTTGTATCGGTTCATGTTAGGGTTTCGGTTTAACCTAAACCGAACCGAAAAAAATTGGTTTAAACCGCAACCGAACCGAAGCTTTCGGTTTAGGTTTTCGGTTTAGGTTTTTTCAAGTTTTTGTTTTCGGTTCGATTTTGGCCGATTCGGATCGGTTTTGAACCGATGCTCAATCCTATGTTTCGTTAGGACTTGTTCCTAAACATGTTTTATGTCCTTTGGGTCGGATTGTCTTTAAATTCGGATTGTTGGTTATTACGTTATTTACTTTGTGGGTTTGAACCCGTTTGTGGTTGACGTTTCAGAACGTCTTTGAGATTTATATCTTTTGGCAAGTCAAGACCGCTCATGATTTACATTTTATTCTAATATGTCTTATTCATTTAGTCTGAGGGAATCCTTGTCCGGAACTCTTATTACTGTGACGTCTATCCCATTTTGGGGGACGTTACACTTGCTTCTCATTACCTTGGGTGGATCATGAAAACTAACCCGCTTAAATAATGTCACTTTTCATAAATAAAAAAAATTTGCTTAAATTTTTTTATTAGCGGTTTATATTTCACAAATTCATACAGCAGCAAGAATGTTAAATCAGCCAAAAAAACCAAACAATATTACTCCTGATAACATACTACAATTCTTTCTATCTTTAAGTAAAAGTTAGCTTGTTGGATCATGTATGTAAGAATTTCAGTAAACGTGGTAACGTGCCGTGACATATTTAAAAAACAAAACAGCCAAACTAGAGAACGTGGCGGTGGCAGCCGAGCTCACTCCCAACTTGCCGATCTGCCGTTATCCAAACGGCCGTGAATTGACGTCATTTTCACAGCCTCCTGTGTATTATCATGAATTTAATGACCCCTCAAATCTAGCCGTTGGATCATCTCCTTATATGTGAATGTGACCCCCACGCACCGTCAAACATGCATGTCCTAATTTGCCAGGTCGTGCCCCTAACTAACATAATATGACCTTCCCTATCATTATACAAAAAGCAATTCCAACCAAATAGGCAAAAAATTTAAAACAAATTATATATTATTAATTTAGACAATTACGCAATAGCCCCTACAATTTTCAAATATTGCAGTTTAACCACCCAACCCCCCGGTCTCCCGTTTCTATAAAGCCAGGTTCTGATACCAGCTAGGTTTGCCCAACTGACGCCTCAATAGGCGCTTTTTAGAAAAAAGCAATAAACAAAGTTTTTTTTTCCTTTCTCTCTCTAAAACCTCTCTCTCATGGGGAGATCTTCCGATTCTAGGGCGAGCGCTCCAGTCCTACCGCTGAAGCTCTCTTTTGGTCGCCCTAGCAACAACCGGTTCTCGTCGCCGTCGTCCGATCCGTTTTCGCCATCGTTCGCTTCCTCCTATTCGAGCTTAGCTTCTTCATCCTCCTCAGCCGTTTCCGCCGCCGCTTCCCTATTCCAACGATCTACGTCTCCGACGCGCGTTAATCTACGTCCTTCTTCACCGCCTCCGGCTTCTGCAGTGAGAATTTCACTCGATCGTCCCCTATCCCCGTCGAGATCGGTTTCAGTCAGAGATCAGGTCATTCCGAGGAGAAACGAAATCACGAAAGCGAAGAGGACGTGTATGTGCTCGCCTACTTCGCATCCAGGCTCTTTTCGCTGCAGTTACCATCGGAACCTGAATAATAACAGCAATCGACAGTCGATTTCGTGCTCGCCTATCCGGTTGAATCTCCGAAGGTCCGCGATGACGAATTCGCTAGTTAGGATCGGGACTGTTGAAGGTGATTGGGTGAAACGAGCTTTGTCGGCGCTGATCCGGCCGTCTTCACATCAGCAACGCCGGCGAGGCGAATTCCGTCCACGGCAAAGTCGGCTTTCAATCATGTCCAAATCGGATGATGCTATTGCTGTGAACTAGATGCGAAACAACAGGTTTGTTGGATGGTTGACTCTCTTTGCGACATAGTAGAGGGGACTTCCTTTGTGGTGTTTTGTTTTATGCTCTGTGAAGGTTGTGGATAGTATGGATACGGTTGTAACCGATCCAGATAATCTTGTACATGGCGGATCCACACATTTTCGTTGTTGTTTTTTGTACGGCGGCGATTGTGGAATAGCATTTTGAGACAGGAGTGCGATTTGCTACAATTTGACCATTGTAAATAACACGGATCGAAGGATGACAAATTGAAAGTGGACAATAAGAAACATTATCGATTCTCAACCCGGACATTTTAAGTAATCGCCACACTGAAATCAATTTATTAACCGAGGTTGATCAATTTTCGCAAATAATTCCAATTGAATTTGGATCCGTGTACTAGCTTTGTGTTGGATTAATTGTTTCCATTTTCTGATATGTTTACCTGTATCGTGTGTCGTGTTTGCAGCGTTAGGTGAATTCCGTGAATGTAGTTCATCCATGTCGTGGCCGTGATTGATGAACGTCGTCGTTTTATTCGATTTACCATGACCAGGTACCTTGTTTCAATTCTTTTTATATTGTGCTTAATTACTTTCCATTTTTGCTATTTTTTCTTTTGCAGGTCATAAAGATTAAAATGGACTAATTTACAAATTACAAGTACAGAAGCCAGAAGGATCCTTTGCGTGGAGAGGAGGTTCCTGTTTTCGTGACTTGGCGACTTTCAACGTTCGATAGAACCTTGAACTTTCTTTAACAACCGAGAAAATGAGAAGTGAAGGCTAAACTTTTCCCACGTCAAAATCGACGGTTCTAAACAATCTGTAGGGATGAGAAATTTATGAACTTCCACACTAATAATACTCCCAAAATTCAGAAGGAAAACTATTTATAAAAGAAATCCATCAAGGTTCGAAAGACCAGGCCCTATTTGACTTGTATTTTTTGAGAAAAAATATTCACAACTTTTATTATTTTTAAATATTCATAAGTAAGATAATAGTTTCCACAATACATAATTAAAATACATGTAGACTAAGGTTTTTGTCTCACTAAGTGCAAAAAGTTTTCTTAAAATGAACACCTTTTTAAAAGTGTTTTAAAACGACATATTTTATAAAAAAAAAAATTTAAAGTAAAATCACCTTATATAATATAAATTATGAAGTTAAACCACACATAATCATTTTTTTAGTGAAATGTTATATTATTTGATCAAAATACCCTAATTAATCATTTTTTTTCTTTATGTTTCAAAATAACGTCTTTATTATACTTATAAACTTTTGGGTGATTTTGGTAGGTATGTATATTTTTTATAATGAGTACAAAGTATGGACTTATCCTAATCATTAATTAGAAGGAGATAAAAAATAAAATAAAAAAAAAAAAGAGAAAAATGGGACAATAGAGCCCTTTAGGAAAACCAAAAACAAAGTAGGCCTTTGGATTTTTATAATTAAAATTTAAAGATTAATTAAAGGGTTTATTGATAATTTCAAATTTCATAAGTCCAATCCCAATTTAAGTTACACAAAGCCCAGCAAAAATATAAATTTCATAAGCACACAAAGACCAACGAAAATATAAAATTCGTAATTACACAAGGTCGAGTTACACAATTCTTGTGTAAATTAATGCTTGTGTAAATATTGTGTAAATCGAGGCTTGTGTAAAAACTCGATAGAGCTTGTGTACAAACTCGAGGGCTTGTGTACAAACTCAATTCGACGTTCCTTGTGTAATTTGATTGGCTTGTGTAATTAAAATTGATAGGACCTGTAGATAAAGTCGTTAGGGCTTGTGAACATAAAGTCGATAGGGCTTGTGTACATAAAATCGTTAGGACTTTTGTAAATAAAATCAATAGAGCTCGTGAAATAAAAATGATATGGATTAGATCGGCTTGTGTAGATAAAATCGACTGTTTGTGTAAATATATAGGTTTTTGTGTAAATCGAGACGACTTGTGTAATTCGAAAAAGGTCTTGGGTTATCACAATTTTTTGTAAAATCAAACGTTATGTTTTGTGTAACAATAGGTTGTGTAAGTAGACATTAAGTATAACTTTAAAAAAAATAACAATAGATTACCAAGTTTTATTAGTCTACCTGGTTAAAGGGTGAGAGGGAGGGTCTGTCATCCCTAGTTTGAAACCCACTAACTACGAAATTTATATTTTTGTTGGCTTTGTGTAATTACGAAATCTATATTTTTGCCGGCTTTGTGTAATTACGAAATTTATATTTTTGCGGGCTTTGTGTAATTACGAAATTTATATTTTTGTTGGGCTTTGTGTACTTACGAAATTTATATTTTTGTTGGGTTTTGTGTACTTACGAAATTTATATTTTTGCTGGGCTTTGTGTACTTACGAAATTTAAATTTTTGCTGGGCTTTGTGTATTACGAAATTTAACTTTTTGCTGGGCTTTGTGTAATTTCAAATTGGTCCTGAGCTTATTAAATTCGAATTGGGCTTGAGCTTCTGAAATTTGAAATTACCATGTAGCCCTTCTAATTAATCTTTATAAATAAAAAATAGGGGTCTACTTTGTTACCAAGTTAATTATGGGTCTCATAACTACACAAGTTTATGAAAAGGGCCTACTTACCCATTTCCTCCAAAAAAAAAGTAGTTTTGTTAAGTTATGATTTTTTATAATCCTAGAGAAGGGAGGGGGAATCACATATCGAACTTCTTGTACTCAAGTGTAGTTACCCAATCCGATTATCAAATTTTATTATCCAATTTGATTACCCGGTTTCAATTAACTAAATTTCAATTACCCATTTCAATCACCCAATTTCAATTACCCGATTTCATTTACTAAATTCCAAGAAGTTGGGTACGTGAGTGAAGTTGAGTACATCAAGTTGAATACGTGAGTGAAGTTGATCACATGAAGTTTGGTACATAAAGTTGAGTATGTGATTTTTTTTTTCATTCTCCTAATATTATTAAAAACACCATTTGATCCAACTAGTTATTTTCTTCTTCCTAGAATTTTGCATCTCTCGTCTTCAAATCCGGAAATAAGAAAAATATATTTTATGTCCTCATTAACCCTATTAACAATTTTTATTTTATTTTTTCTATAATTATAAATCAAAAGTACATGCGTATACATAATAAAAATTAGATAGCATACATACCTCCCGTTTGGTTGTAACTCCGAAAACGGAAACGGAATAAAATGAATCTAGTTCACATTGGTACCTTGTTCATGGAATCATTCCACGTGGTTTCATTCACAATGCATTTGCTTCCCTCCATTTTGTTACCCTATAGGGTATCAAAACTAATCAATTTCTACTACAATTACTTCAAAGCACAAGGAATGATTTCCCAAAACTTCATGAACATAGATATACGTATGGACTAGATACGTTTCAATTCCATTTTCGTTTCAAGAGTTCAAACCAAACGGGCCCTTAATCTACACAAATTTAGAAAAAAAAGCATTATTAGCTCATTCTTTTCTATTATTTTTTGTTTGTTTGTTATGAAAGAGTTATTTTTAAGATAGTTTTAAATAAAATATGTCACTTTATTATATAACTATTAAATATATGGTGCCACTATTTTTAAAATTTTGTTATTAAATGGATTTATTTGGAAAAATAATTTAATTTCATTAACTAACATGTTACAAATAAATAACTAAAACTAATAAATCAATCTACGAAGGCATTTTGGTCATGTAACATATAATTCCTTTGTAAAAAGGTTATTAGTGGTTAAATTTAGTGAAACACATTATATAAGATGTTTTTATATTGACACTATAATTTCATATGGTCTTATTGTTATAAACACAAGGAAAAAAAAGAATAACATAATTTACAAAATTCCATAAAACCCTATATTATAGTTTTTAGAAGAGAAAAAAAATCAACAATTTAGTTTTTTGGAAAGAAAAAATCAAAATCAAAATCATTTTTTTTTTTTTTTGCAAGTTGTCAACACTTGTTGACCGTGCAAATGTAAAATGGATTATCAACGGGTATAAAATGGATTATCAACGAGTGTAAAATGGATTGTCAACAAATGTGAATGGATTGTCAACAAGTGTAAAATGAATTGTCACGAGAGTAAAATGTATTGTCAACAAGGGTAAAATGGTCTATCAACAAATATATTGTTTTCACAATCTTTTTTCGTATTGTCAACAATGTAAAATGGATTGTTACCAAGTGTAAAATTGAAGGTCAACAAGTGTTAAATGGATTGTCAACAACTATATTTTCATAATATTTTTTTAAAATTGTTAACTAGTGTAAAATGTAATGTCAATAAGTGTAAAATATAATATCAACAAATGTAAAATAGATTGTCAACAATCGTAAAATAGATTATCAACGAATGTAAAATGGACAATGTAAAATATATTGTCAACACAATTAAAATGCACTCTCAGCAAATGTAAAATATATTGTCAAGACATGTGAAATATGTTGTCAACACATGTTGCTTTCAACGTTTTTGGTTTGAGTATGTTGTTACTTTACCGTCTCAATGCTCCACAACTACAAAAGACGCTAAAAAGAGAACGAAACGAAATCGATTAGGGAAAGAGTGAAACAAAAATAAACCTTAATAGATGATAACATTCATTTTAGTGTCTTTTTCCACCATCATTTTTATCCATCCTTTGAGAATTTAGTATAATTTTGCATTACCTTTTGACAAAATTCCTTATATTTTGTGTTTTGGAGATCTATTCATGCGTTTATGATAAGGCAAACATTTTAATCCTTCTTGGAGCTAAAACGGAGTTGTTCATGGAAGAATGTTTGTTACACACTTTGGATCTTCATTCAATCAAGTAAGCCAAGCCCAAAACTTAATTTATCAAGATTCGAGAGTGAGAATATAAAGACAACTCAAGCATGACATGTGAAGTCGGTCGATTTAGCCACAAATTAGAATGATCTGGGATTTCATTTCAACTAAAAAGTTGTAGAATTCAAATTACCTTCAAAATTAGTACTCGTGGGTGTTCTAGTTTCAACCACAATAACACAAAATCTAGTTTTACTCAAGTGTCGCAATGTTGGCAAATGCTGATTTATGAGGAGGTCGATCGGTTGGGTCCACTAGCTTTACTCTTTGATGAATGTCTTCTATCCCCTTGATCCTTTTTAGTTTGGACTATCTTTTAGATAGGGTTGTGCATCCGGTCCAGACCTGTGGACCGGTATTTTTAAAACCATGGATTGGGGACAAGACCGTTTCGGATCGGAATAAAAAATATATAATTTTGTGAAAACTAAAAAAACAATATTTTTTGTAAATCTGTACAAAATATATATAATTTTTTAAATATATAAATTAAGTCTATAAAAAAAAATTGGTATGACCCGGTCCGCTGGTCTTTTCCGGTCCTAGACTAGGACCAGAAACGTTAACCGCAAAAATAAGGGACCATAGACCGAACCGATTTATTCCGTCCGGATCAAATTTGTACATCCTTACTTTTACCCCGTTTATTTGGACGTTTTTATTTGTAAGCTAGTCTATTTAGATAATTTTATTTTTTAGTTACTCGATAAATTTGGTGGATATAGATTTGATTTGTTTTGTAACTACCTTATATGTTTTTTTTAGCATTTACCTTGTCCAGTTAGACAATTCTATCTTTTAGTTGTAAGTAGAATTTTATAAGATAGATTTTAACAAATCCTAGGAGGATTAGGTTAAATACTATAAATAAGACTTTTAACCTTAGGATTTTCATCAATTATTCATTGTTCAATTTACATTTTGAGATTCCCGATGTCTTTATTGTAGCAACGGTCGATCGATAGGAACCCCCCTACTCCGATCGACCGGTTTCCAATTCTTTGATTAATAAAATTTTTGTTTATCCAATGTATGTCTAGCTAAACTCATTCCATTATAGGGTTTGGAGAGCCTAACTGCATTGATCTATGAGGTTGATATAATTCTATGAATATTTGAATGTTTATCTATGAGAGTTATGGTAGTCTTTGGATTGTGCCTTGTAAAATACGAGAGTCAAGTTTTGAATCTTCCTTTGTTATATACGTGTTTCAAGGTGTTAATGGAAAAATGTAGGAGTTGGGTCACTCATGCCGAGAAGACTTCTTTCGATGTGTGATAGCAGAGGTTTTGTGTACGTGACAATCAACAAGATTGACAATGACGTTCGATATATGACAAGCCAATGTCTTATGCACATGACAATCAAGCGAAGTTGTCCTTCACCTAACACGATTACATTTTGTTTTTGGATATATGAATTAAGATCTATATATATGCATGTCGTAGTGATCTTGAACATGTAAATTGTTACTATTTAATGAGTACTTTTCTTGTCGAGTTATTCTTGAAATCCTTGATTATGAATCCAACAATACATAATCTTTCAATATCATTTTCTACTAGTTTTGTACGAGGATTTTACACAGGCCGATCAACCAAGCTATTTGAGACTTATCGATTACCCTTTTGTTTTCTTTCATTTGGCTTTTTGTTTTTTTCCTTACTAGTGTGTGAATTTAATGTATAAGATCGATCAATAGTGATATCGATCGATCGACTGACATTTGTTTTCGTTTGTTTGCTATTTTTATTTTAGTTTATCTATTTTGTTGCTTCATTATTAATCTGTCAAATCAAAACATTGTTTTCCTTGTGTTCGATCTTGAACCCTTTACTACAATTGGGTATGTAATTACTTGTAATATTTGACGCTCACGTTTAAGCCCTCATCACTAGATTAAAGTTAAGGAGAGTAGTTCTTACTTTTAAAAAGGAGGTCGGCAAGAAATTTTGGATCGATTTGAGTAAAAAACATTGAAATTAAGGCCGGGGAGTAACAAATCAAAGTCTTATGTTACTGTCAAAGTATTCAATTCCCTTATGCTCACTTTGCACTCGCAACTTCTCCCGCGGTCGCATGGAGCCGTTGGAAAGAAGCATATTCATTAGCCATTGGCAATAGGAGTATGAGTAGGAGAAATCGGTCCCATTGGACTACCATGGCTCGAACCTTCATATCCGACAAGAAACAAAGTCAATTGTGGTGAGCCAGACAAAATGAATCCCTCAAAAAAAATTGAACAAATTAATTCACGAGACGTTATTAAATTTTGAAAGCAAACAAAACCAGAAATAGGCGGAAACAACAAACCTTGGGAATGAGAAAGCTAAGATCGGAGTTGAAGCATGTGGTAGTAGTTGTTGTGATGTTGTTAACGAAGTTGGTGAGTATGTCTTCCTCTATTGGGAATTGTGATGGAAGCCGGAGCGAGTTCTCTTCTTCTTCAGAAGAGAAAGAATAAAAAGGAAAAAAAAATAATATAAATATAGGTTTTATTAGTGGTCACCTTACAAAATTTGTTTCTCTAATTAGAAAAACTATTAGCAATTTTTTAATTTACTTTCTAGATAATGTATTCAATGAATGGTTTATATACTTTACTTTTTCCTTTTAAGTAAATAAAAAATGGTACTAGACTCCTAGTATTGGTTGGGAAAAGTGAGTGCAAAGGATACAATGTGGAGCTATTCACCCCCTCGAAAAAAAGGAAAAAAAACATATTTTGACACAAGTTAACATCTTTCATCCTCTCATCCAGCCTTCCATGTATTAATCGTGTTTGAAGATTTTAATGAAATTCAACAAACTAATGAAAAACAAGGTGAAGTTATTCCCAACTCCAACACATTCAACAACTCCTTACTTTCAAGTCTACTTGTAACTTTTAAGATCTTAAACACATTCGGAAATGAATTCACTTGGAGAAAAAAATGAGAAGAAACAAACAACATCTATGAGAAACTTGATAGAACCCTAGTCCTATAGTCCATGATCAAATCCTTCAATGATATCCAATTAATCCAAACCTTTTTAAAAATATCATGCCTTCTCCACCTCTGATCACTGCCAATATCCCTTAATATTGAGAATAATAACCAATTAACTATCTGACCATTTAAGTTTGAAATGTTTGGACGAAAAACAAATCCTTAGAAAGCCTTTTTAATCAATCTTGGAGAACAAACTTTGATGGAATTGATATGCTTAAACTAGTAAAGAAAACAAACCTTCTTAAGAACAAATTGAAAATTTGGAACAAAACAAACTTTGATAATATATTCAAACAAATAAAAGAAGTTGAAGATGAACTTTTGGAAACCCAAACATCAAATTAGGGCTGAGCATAAATCAGTTCGGTTCAGTGAACCGAACCGAATCATTAGGTTTCGGTCCCAACCGAACCGAAAACCGTAACCTACGGTTCGGCTCTCAGTTGGAATAAAATAGATTTTCGGTTTTCGGTTCGAACCGAAAAACCGCGGTTCAAACCGAATATTTTAAAAAAAAGGAAACACTGAGACGGTTTAGGGTTTGGTCGTATATATAATCCTCACTCCTCAGTTTCATGAAGGCCGAAACCCTAAGGTTGGTGAGGTTGCCTCCTGTCGCTTGCCTGCTCCAATCTTCCATCCTCCATTCAGCCGTTCTCTCTTCTTCTTTCTTCTTCTCTCATCTTCTCTCCTAAATTTCTCACCACCAGACATCGTCGATAGATCTCGATTAAGGGCGACTGGAGGCGACGATTAAGGACGACTGACGACGGTGATTGGAGGCGGCGATTGGGTTCCCTAAACCACTGTTTTACAACTAGTCACTTCTCTTGTTTCTCCTGCAAACCACTCATTCATGTTTAGTTTGTCAACGACGATGCGGCGGTGTGGCATCAAGGCCCTCTCAGTTCGGACTTCGGCATTCCCATTTCGGACATCGACATTTATTTTGAATCTAATTTGTTAAATGTTCCAAGTGAACAACATCCGTGACGTATAGATCTCGATTGTTCTTCCCCTCATTTCTTTTCCAATTTCTTGGATCTGGACGTGTTTAATGTTGACGAATATATATCAATGTGGATCTATCATTTACCTATTATTTTGTGGCTTTTGGTTCATTTTTTGGCTGGGATGATGTTTCAAATTCGTGATTCTTATTTGATTTGGATATGTATTTCATGTATTTGCATTGTTCTGTTTTTTTTATATGTAAATTGTGGCTCAACATATTTGGTTTAGCCAAGCCGAACCAAAAAATTTCGGTTTGGACCGCAAACCGAACCGAACTTTTCGGTCCAGGTTTTTCCAATTTTCGATTTTCGGTTTTGGTCGTTTCGGTTCGGCTTTGAACCGATGCTCAGTTGTACATCAAATCCTAATGGCCAAACCCCATATAAAAACTTCCTTGAAAATAACGTATTAAAAAACAACATAAGCTCCTTGAGTTCCATAAAAAAAAAGGGTCAACGAATAAAAAACAACCATATCCGTCTTGTGGATACAAACACCAAATACTTTCACAAAATTGTCACGGGAAGAAGGAATTCAAAACGCATCAAGACAATCCTAGATACAGATAATTCGACTACCTCCAAGGATCTTGAGATTAAAAATATCTTCTTAACCTCTTATCGAGACATATTCTTAAAAGACAACACAAATATCTTCTATTTACAAACATATCTAAACCTAATAACGCCTGAAATAAATGATGAATACTACACAACCCTAACTATCAACCCAACAAACAAAGAAAAAAAAGATGCTATCTTCATCATTGGTAGCGAGAAATCCCCTGGTCCTGATTTTACCAAAAACATTGGGACATTGTTGGATTAGACATCACTAGAGCAATTAAAAGCTTTTTAAAAAATGGAAGTCTTCTCAAACAAATTAATCACACTTTCGTAACCCTGGTCCCAAAATGTTATAACCCAACCCAAGTTAACAACTACATACCAATTAGCCTATGTTCCACCACTTGCAAAATCATTGTCAAGATTATTACTGAGAGATTGAAAAAAATAATCAACAAACTTATACATCCCCTCCAAGGAGCTTTCATTGCTAGTCGCTCTATTCATGATAATATCCTAATTGTTAATGAAATATTTCACTCCTTTAAAAAAAATGCAAACAAGGTTGGATGACAATTAACTAGATATGAAAAAAGCTTTTGACAAAGTGAACTGAGATTTTAACCTTGCCATTTTAAAAATAGATTGGGTTATGTAATAAATTCATTAATTGGATCCGTGAATGCATTACAACATTTTCTTTTTCCATCCTTGTTAACATCCTCTTTGAACAATTTTTCCCAGAAAAAGGTCTTAGACAAGGTTATCCCTAATCGCTGTAACGATAACCCAGATCTTATTGGAATATCTCCAAAGAAAAACGTCATATATATATTACCTGATGACACAATTATCTTTGCAAAATGGAGTTTAAATATCATGCTCGAATTAATGACCACATGCATTGCTCTTACATAGAAAACCAGCTATGCCATCAACACAATGTAACTCCGACCAATATTATTTGTAAATATAAAGAGCAAGGGGACACATTCCCCCCTTACGGCCTTACCCCCTTGTCTCCGCCTCTGGTAGAGAGGATTCTCTAGTAAGAAAGAAGCATTAAATATTAACATTACATTTGAGTTAACCTAAGTTATTGGACAAGTTAATTTGACCCATTAGGGGCATAAGGAGTGAGAAGATGGGAAAGCAGAACTCCACAATCAATAAATAGTGAATGGAGTGATGGATTAGACATGAAGGCAGGTATTAGGTGAAGAAGAAAATCATTTTCCTGACCAAAACACAGACGACAAAAGAACATTTTCTGAAAAAAATAGACGTCGTGCAATCCACAATCACTGCAACTCGGACTTTACTTCATCATTCTCTTAACTCCCATTTGTCTTCATTCTTCAAACTTCAACTCCATAAACGCCCCCCAAATCCCGATGCCTTCTTCTGCTTCACGCCTTAGAAGAAGTCCTCAGACTTCAGTCCACCGGCTCTCCGCCGCAATCCAACGGCTAACGTCCGCCCGGCAACTCTCCTCAACCACCCAAAAAGAACAATGTGGAGAAAAAGGAAACCCGCATCGACAATCCTCTAATTCCTCCTCTCAAAGCAACCCGATTCCCCGAAACGGGTCGATTCTCAAATGGGCAACCGGTTTGACTATTGGGACGGGTTTGGGTGGTCTCTATCATCACTCATGTGATGATGATGATCAGTCCATCTTCAGTATTTACAATAAGAGTTCCTCTTCTGTTGCATTTGCCGATTGGTCTTCTTCTCCTGCAGCTGTTAGTACTTCAGATGATTCTTTGTCTGACAAGAAAACGACCAAGTTTCTCTTTGGAGGTTCGCCACATATTTCCCCCATATTTTCACTGTTTATTGTGGAGAAAGGTTGTGGGGTTCTTCTTGAAAAAAAAAAGTGGGTATTTTAATTGATGTTTCCCCCCATATTTAAAATATAGTTTGAGAGTTTGACTGTACAGATGGTTTGCTTCCTAATTGATTGGTTTAATTTTGCCTGTTTTGAATACGGGCATTTGGTTGCAATGGAGATTTGTCCTATGAAGAATTTATGGTTTAGGGTTTTGGCCAATTTGGGGCTTTTTGGATGGTGAGAATTTTGTTCAATCGTCCAAAAAAACAACACATGGAGGATGTGATATTATTCAATCTTCTTCCTCAACTATAGAAGTAGGAATACCATGTTCTTGAGTTTTCTGATGATGCTTTAATAATTCAATTTGATGCCATTTTGTTGAGTTTCTTTTACTTGTCTTTTGTTTAGTGAACAAGGAAGCTTCGTTTGCCTATTTTTCTTGCTATTTCGGTCATAACCCATGAAATAAATCTCATAGAAATCCGTCATTCATTTGCAATTGATCTCCTCTTGGTCATTGTTTAAGTCCAAACCAAAGTTTTTTCCTATCCATTATTTACAGCATTTGAAAGCTCCAAAACATATTTCCTGGCTTCAAATTCTCCCACTGATCATAACGGGCTAATGTACTCGTCAATTCTATCTTTAGGGATAATGATCGTGAAGAACTTAGAGCGATTTCTTATCCATGATTTACAAAATACTGAAGAGGTTTTTATAAGAATCAAAACACTCACATTTGCAGCCTTGGAAATTGTAGTCATAATGAAAACTATTCTGCAGTATCTTAGAAACACTTCTCGTATCCAATTATAAATCAAGAAATACATACATATGGGTGGCTAATGACCATGTTGTATTTTTCATGAAGAAGTCATTATCTAGCAGTCCTGAACCAGCAAAGGCTAAATAATAGTCAATGAGTATCAAAAGATTGATGTTCATGTAAAATTTTTCATATCAAGTACAATGTACATCAAATGCTGCATATGCTCACAGCTTTTACATTTTCATCCATGATTCCATGTGATTACTAGTTTATTCCTCTGATATTCGTAGGTTTAGAATCTTGATTTGACAAATATCAGCAATTAGATAAATTATTGATGTACATAATTATGGATTAATGGCCATTAATTGAATGTTATATTTGACAGATGAGTACAGGAGGAAGGTTTTTTTCAATTATGAGAAACGTATAAGACTGCGCAGTCCTCCTGAAAAGGTATAGATGTTGATGTTAACTTGCTATGATTACTGAATTTGCACCCAATAAATAAAACATAAACATTTAAAGTGATTTGCAACTTCTGAATCATAAGAGATCGTGTTCTCTTGAAGATAAAGTGAACTCTATCACACTTGCCCCCATCCATTAAAGTGATTTGTATTCATTACTTCTAACCCTCTGTTAAATTCTGGTATGAAGGTATATGAGTACTTTGCAACTTTCACAAATTCAGATGGAGAAGTTTTTATGACAGCAGCAGATTTAATGCGTGCCGTTGTCCCTGTTTTTCCTCCTTCTGAATCACATTTGATCAGAGATGGATACCTCAGAGGAGAAAAGAGTCCCGGGAATTTATGTTGTGCACCTTCAGAATTTTTTATGCTCTTTGATGTTGACACTGATGGATTGATATCTTTTAAGGAGTGAGTTACCCGATTCATGTTCATCATTTTTCTCACTTATACCCCACTTCTTATTAGTTAATAAATAAATGACATGTAACAGGTACATCTTTTTTGTAACACTGCTCAGCATACCTGAGTCGAGTTTCTCTGTGGCTTTTAAGATGTTTGACAATGATGGAAATGGGTCAGTATATCTAGGTGCTTTTTTTTATACATTAACATGTATACTTCATTCTGAATCTCTGATCACCTGTAATTGTGTCTTCTACTAGAGAGATTGACAAGGAGGAGTTTAAAAAAGTAATGACTCTAATGCGTGCTGCCAACCGACAAGGCTCTGCACAGAGAGATGGCCTTCGTGCTGGTGTTAATATTGGTGGATCTGTGGAGAATGGCGGCTTAGTTGAGTATTTCTTTGGCAAACATGGAACTGAGCGGTTGCACCATGACAAATTTGTTCAGTTTCTTAGAGATTTGCAGAATGAAGTATGCATTATGAATTTATGACTTCTTGTTCAGTTTTTTGTACTTTCCTCTGTTGTACTGAAGTTGAAAAATCTTGATGGCTCAGATACTGAGATTGGAGTTTTGCCACTATGATAGAACGGGACGAGGTAGTATCTGTGCCAAGGACTTCGCTCTTTCCATGGTTGCATCAGCAGACATAAAACATGTAAACAAGCTTCTAGATCGGGTTGGTGAAATAGATAATGACATATCCCTAAGAAAGATACGCATTTCGGAAGATGAATTCCGAAAGTTTGCTGATCTCCGCAAGAAATTGGAGCCATTGGCTTGGGCTTTATTCAGTTTTGGTGAAATCAGTGGTTTCCTCACAAAGGAAGATTTCCAACGAGCTGCAGCACAGATATGTGATGTTCATTTAAGTGATAATGTGGTGAACATCATTTTCCATGTGTTTGATGCGAATCAAGACGGGAGCTTGAGCATAGAAGAGTTTATTAAAGTGATGGAGAGACGGGAAAAGGACATTGCAGGAATACATGTTGAAGATGGGATATTCTCGCGCTTATCTTGCTGTTGGAATTGCGCAAAAAAACAATCTTCCATCTCCAGGTTTCTTTTCTAGTAACATATGTCAATCCCTTTTTAATAGTTTCTTAAAGACTACTTTGCTTAAGATAGGTTCAACTGATCTTTTTGCCTACATGTTCAAAGCTGAATTGTTGTATTTCCACTAATTACTAGATACAATACAAGTATACAACTTTTGATGATCTTAATATCTGCTAATTTCCTATGATCTGGGTATCTTCAACTGCAAACTGGATTGAGTTGGATCATTAGATGAAACAATAATGCAAAAGTGGGTCATATATGCTAGAAAATGCATTATAATGCTATCTTGCAGGGGCTTTGAATCTCTTTTCACTAAAACAAAAGGTTTTCCAGCAAAAAATGCAGATCTTGACAGGTGGGTTTGATGACATTAATGTATTTTTATTTTTATTTTTGCTTCATTGGTCCAGCTTGTTCTTGTCTTGCATTCTACATTTCTGTGCTGTTGGCTTTTTTATTTTGTACAGATTTTTAATTCAATAATATTTTTTAGATTGTTGGCCAACAACTCTTTCCTTTGGCCCTTGTGATTCCCAAAAATTTGCATTCTAAAATGAAAATTTTAATTTTTATTAGGGTTTGGTGGAGTTGTTGCGTTGCTGAAAAGGGGTCAAAAGTTGACTGAAATAGAGGGTTTGATCAGTTCAGTTGCCACTTTCTGTTAATCTTCCTTAACAAACTAAATTACTGTTCCAAGTCAACCAATAGTATTTTCAACATTTCAATGTAAGACAATGTTAAGCAAGTATTATTAGCCACAAAAAACACTTAATTACATGTTAATACATTTGCCTAATTGATAAAGATGAAAACAAGTGGGAAAAGTTGTCGAAAATCAATCATGGAGGCAGCCACTCTGACAGAAAACTCTTAAAAATTGGGTCAACCATTTCATATTTGAGCTGGGAAATAAAATGAGTGAAAGGTGAGAGGCGGGCAAGCACGAATTTGGGCCGGCTGTGTGGGGTTTGGGCTGCGAGAGTGGGCCCATTCAAAGTATAACTTTATAGAATTAGTTGTCCTGATCCCACCACTATATATATATATATTAATGGTAAATGGCATATTCCTATGATCCTTGCTTTATGATTTATGTCTTCTCTGTCACTGTTTGTCTCTTCTTTCTTGAATTGAAGAAGATGTTCATTCATACCATATATCAGCAATCTATTTTCAGAAACCATTCCTTAAAGGTTTAATCATCTAAAACCATTTTATAAAATAAGTTTGCGTGTACCAAACGTTATCCATGGCACTTCGTTGTCAATCCATTAAAATTAGATTCATCTTACATATTATTTTTATTTATAAAAAAACAAGTATAGAAGAATAAATAACAAAATTAATTGAAAATTTACAGATATTAGGAAAATAAATTGATTAAAAAGGTGACAACGATATGGACGATGTGCACTTGGATTCCCAATATCTTAAGCAAGGTTATGTCAAATAATTAAATGTAAGTCGACTAATAATCAAACAATTGTGTTCGAGGGAGAATTATATTTCCTTGAAATATTGACTTGGTTCTTGATGTTTTTACTCCATCAATTGATTGAGAAAGATCTTTAGAAAACAAAATTAGAGAAATAAGTCTTAAGATGACAGTAATTAAGAATAATCACAGGGCACTAATTATAAAATACGTTGAATTGTAAAATGAATAGTATATTTAAATTGTTTAATAAGTTTAGTTTTTCAAATAAACAACCTATAATTATCACATTTATTCTTCTTTTTTTGGGTAAGTTTTATTACATTTATTCATATTATTTTGACTGTAGTAATTAACTTTACGACAAATAGAATTTTCTTCAAACAAAGACGAAAAATAAGACCTTTTGAACAAGTATAAATTATTAGCATTATTTTTCGACAAAATCGATTAATTAAGTACATGTTTGATATTCATATTTGAATAACATATATGATTATAAACATAAAAAAATATTCATATTTAGTGTTTAGTGTATCAGTATTTGGATATTAAATTAATATTTTGATATATTTTTAATATACTTTTTCTCATCTTGGGATATACTTTAAAAATTAGAGATATATCTTATATTTGTTCTTCATCTTTTATTCATATTTTCGGAACTCTTTCTCCAAAGGAAAATCTTTATAAAATTTTCATATTATTTTTTACTTATATACTAAATCATATCAAACAAATATATAGAATATTAATCTTATATACATGTCATGATACCGATATCTATCCAATATACTGCTATCGAAATATAGGTGTTTTTTCATAAAATTCGGTTGAAATCAAATGAAAAATAAAAAATAGGAGTATTTGAACAAGTATAATTGCACATGCTGAAAGCAAAATATTAAAAGTCTAAACCAAATTGGGAAGCAAAGGGGATTTGTAAGATTTGGCTGTCACCGCCAAATTTCTACTGCCATTTCATCATCATCCTTTTCTTCCTCAATTCATACAAATTTATTTTTTATTAAAAAAAAGGGAAAATGCTTGCCTGGCTGGGTAGCTAAGTGAACAATGTTCCACGCTGTCCTTCACTGCGTGTCATTCACGTACTAGGGGGGCATATTTGACATTATATTTATCATTTTTGTAACCAAGAAGTAAACACTATGCGGAAACAAACAAAAAAAAAACATTTCTACTATAAATATAATTTATAAATACACAAATAAACATACTTTACAGTGATTTTAGCATCAAAAAACCAAAAGTAGGTTCAAAGCTATTTTCATATAAATAACTTTTACAAACATAGGAATACTTTAATTATTGAAGGTACAAAAATAATACATTGCTTCCGGACTGAAGAAAATTTGATCATAAAAAGTAAATGTATTAACATTATAATTCATTTAAAAACCTTATAAAGCTTTGGTGTTGGAAGTAGGCAAACTAAATCCAATAAATAATATAATATCTTTTCAAATGGTATATCAAACTCATAGAACGATGGAGTATTACTATTTGGATTAGACCTAAAAAAGACTATATTAAACTAAATTTTGACGGATCTAAAAAAATTCCGGGAATTTAACTTATGGATATTTATCCTTCGTAATCATGATGTTTTGACAGTTTTCCTAGGCTTTGAGCAATGTGGTAACATATCGGCCCTGCATGCTGAAGCATGTGCTTTTAGAGAAGGTCTGGTTAAGGCGTATGATTTAGGGATTAGAAATATTGAAATCGAAGGGGATTGTCTTTCGATTATTAACTCGGTTAAACAAATTTGGAAACCACCTTGGGATCTCGATCTCTTTCTGTCTGACATTACTAATATTTTAGTTGGTTTCTCTCAGGTTAAAATTAGACATGTCTTCAGAGAGGTCGATGGTGTGCCTGATTTGCTTGCTGAGTTGGGTTACGATGACCAGTCAACGTCTAGTTCGTCAATTTCGAGGGTTGAGGAGCTCATCCGTAAAGATGCACTAGGACGGAGAGTTTCAAGAAAATGATGCTCCCTTAAATGCTTACCGTGTATTATAAAAAAAAATAAAAAATGGTGTATTACTATTTACTAGGGTTGATTACAGTAGTGCAACTTGTAATGTTTTTGAGTTTTGACTAGTATGTTTTTGGTACGTCATGCATTTCCACATTATTTTACGCAATTGATATATTATTAATACGATAAAAGTTATTTTAAAGGCCAATTTAAAAAATCATATAGTTTTGAATAAATACTAAAAACAAAAAAAATGCTTTCTAAAATAAATTTACATTATATAAAATAACATGAATTATTAAATAAATAAATGTTCGAATACCTATGTTAATATATATATATATATATATATATATATATATATATATATATATATATATATATATATATATATATATATATATATATATATATATATATATATATAGTAACACTCTTTCGAGTTAATATCTCAGGTTCATTTTTTTTTCCGAATCATCTTCACCCTCTTTTCTTTGTTACACGTAAAATCTTTAAATATAAGACATTTAAGGACTTAGATTGTTTCTTTAAACTACTAAACAAAATTAATGTTGGATGCATGATACTAAAATTCCATTATTTTAAAAATTAATAACACAAATAATAAACATGTAAGAATCTCAAGGTTCGATGTCTAAATAGTATTCTAGATATGTTGCAATATACTTTAAAATTTCCATTTTTTATATAAGCTCATTTAGAAACTCTACAAATAGACATCAAGTTCTATTTGGTTCAATAAACAAATCTTTTCATTTTTTTACAAAACTAGTATACAAATTTTTATAGCATATTATATATTTTTAATTTTGAGTTAATATTTTAATTTTACGTACAACATAGTATACACCGATCATTTTAATTATCATAAAAAAATAAAGAGAAAAAAAATAGTGTCTACTTTAACTAATTTAGTTAAAAATTTGTCCTCTTACTGATTAATTAAATAATTTCATTTTCTTACTCAAATAGAAGAGAAATCAGATAATAAATTTTTTAAAAAGGCTTAAATTTTCAATTTTATAAAAGGGACAATATATTATCATTAAGGGGGTAATTAGTGAATTCCAAAAATTAAAGAATGATAAGTTCATTATATTAGTAGTCTTTTTAATTTTTTTTAATTTTATTTCTATTCATAATAATCTTAAGAATTATGTACATCTGGTAACGGAGCGTAAGAAACACGCGCGTCGATATCGCGTCTTTGCTTGCACGAGTGCTGCTTGCTTCTGTTCGTTGAGCTTAGAGAGAGAGAAAAGAATAACAAAAAAAATCATTTTTTTTTGTTATTTGAACTGTGAGACCCTACGTAGCGCCTTCTTGTATTCTTCCCTCTTAATCTTTAATTTCTTAGTATAATTGACAAAAAGAAAGAAGAAAACAACCCAAAAAAGCATTAGAAACGCCATTCTTGTGCTCCAAAAACCCTGCAACTCCTCTGCCCTCTTTCAAGAAAATTAAAAAGATCAGCAACAAACACAAACACAAACATATAAGAAGAATTGTCTGATTTGTACTCTCTTCTTGTATTGTTTCTACTTCTTGTTAGAATTGTCTGAATTCTGATTTATTTCTTTTGTTTTATATTTCATCAAACCAATACACAGAAGGAGCTGGGTATTTGATCAAAACCCAGTTTCCTATCTCAATTCCTCACAAATCAATCCGTTTTGTGATCTGTGTATTGATCTATAAACTGATTTCTAATGGGGAAGCCAATTGGTAAGAAGAAGCCCCAAACAGAAGCTTCAAAGCCCAACAAGCATTCATCATCTACCTCTACAAACTCCAAGGTATTAGATGATGACACAGCGGTGTTCATCTCCATGTCACAAGAACTCAAAGAGGAAGGCAACAAGCTGTTCCAAAAGCGCGATTACGAGACTGCTATGTTGAGGTTTGAGAAGGCTCTCAAATTGCTGCCCAAAACTCATATTGATGTTGCAAGCTTGAGGACAAACATGGCTTCTTGCTATGTGGAAATGGGGATTGGTGAGTTTCCCAGGGCAATTAATGAGTGTAATCTTGCTTTGGAGGTTTCTCCTAAGTATAATAAGGCCTTGATTAGAAGAGCAAAGTGTTTTGTGGCTTTGAATAGATTTGATTTGGCTTGGAAGGATGTTTGCCTTGTGTTGAGTATGGAGCCTAATAATCTTATGGCTTTGGAGATTAGGGATGGGGTTAAGAAGGCAATGGAGGCAAAGGGTATCGAGTTTGATGTCGTTGAAAATGGATTGGATGATGAATCTGAAGTGGGTAAGGGAAGTTCAGGGAAGAAATCTGTGAAGAATAAGAAGTTGATCAAGGAAAAGTCAAAGAACAAGAAGAAGAAGAAAGTGTCGAAACCAGAGGATAGTGATAAGGTTTCGGTAGAGGAGGATGAGGACGATGAAGAGGTGAAATCGAAGCCTGAGGATAAGGAAGTTGTGCAGGAGAAGATTAGTATTAAAGAGGAAACTGTTGTGGCAAGAACTGCAAAATTGGTCTTTGGAGATGATATTAGATGGGCTCAATTGCCTATTAATTGTAGTTTGTTGTTGACGAGGGATATTGTTCGTGATCGGTTTCCAAATTTGAAGGGTGTACTTATCAAGTATAGGGATCAAGAGGGTGATTATATCACCATTACCACAACAGAAGAGTTGAGAACCGCGGAAACATCTGTGACAGCTGGCGGTTCACTTCGTCTGTACATTGCTGAAGTTAGTCCTGATCAAGAACCAAGATATGCAGGTCTCAATCATGACAAGGAGTCTTATATAGATCAGAAGGAAATTGCCGAAAAAAAGGAGGTCCAGGAGGAAGAGTTCAAAGAGCTCAAGGGTTCAAGTTGTATTGATGGTTGGATAGTTCAGTTTGCAGAGCTATTCAAGAGCCAGGTCGGGTTTGATTCGGATTCTTACTTGGACCTTCACGAGATTGGAATGAAGCTATACTCGGAAGCTGTTGAGGATGTTGTTTCAACAGAAGAAGCTCAAGGACTATTTGATGTAGCTTCTGATAAATTTCAAGAGATGGGTGCATTGGCTTTGTTCAATTGGGGAAATGTTCACATGTCCAAGGCAAGAAAACGAGTATTCGTTTCAGATGTTCAAGGAAGCGAGTCAGAGGCTGCACACATCAATGCTGCTTATGACTGGTCCCTAAAGGAGTACACAAAGGCGGGACTGAAGTACGAGGAAGCTCTCAAAATCAAGCCAGACTTCTATGAAGGATTCCTAGCACTTGGTCAGCAACAATATGAGCAGGCAAAGCTTTGTTGGAGTTATGCTGTAAGAAACAAGATTGAATTGGAGGAGAATTCGTCTGCTGAGGTTCTTCAGCTTTTCAACAAAGCGGAGGACAGCATGGAAGCCGGAATGCAGATGTGGGAGGAGATGGAGGAGCGGCGTCTTAATGGAATATCCAAGGAAGATAGTTTTAAGCCTCGGCTGCAGAAGATTGGTTTGGATAGTTTGTTAAGAGACATGTCAGGAGACGAAACTGAAGAACAGGTTAAGATTATGAGAGCTCAGATACTCATCTTATGGGGATCTTTGTTGTATGAACGTTCAATTGTCGAGTTCAAACTAGGATTGCCAACATGGGAAGAATGCTTGGAAGTTTCTGTTGAAAAGTTTGAACTCGCCGGAGCTTCCAACACAGACATAGCTGTTATGGTCAAGAATCATTGTGCACATCAAACTGCACCAGAAGGTAAAGGAGTAACTACAGACAGATCTTATTTATTCTGCTGTATTAGTTAGCTGACATTCTAGAATTTTTTCAGGTTTAGGGTTCAAAATTGATGAGATTGTTCAAGCATGGCATGAGATGTATGATGCCAAGAGATGGTTGCTTGGAGTTCCTTCTTTCAGGCTTGAGCCATTGTTTCGTAGGCGTGTTCCGAGACTTCAACACATGCTGGAACAAAATGTTTAATGTTGATTATGATATTTGATTATTTGGATTCTGCAAACCTCAAGGTAAGGAGTTTCAGATTTAGTTTTTGCTCATCTTCATGTTTTGCCTTAAGATTTGCTTACAGATGATATGTATGTGTTGCAGGTTGGTTTTTCTTTCAGATTACGTAGAGTGTGAAGTTCAACAAGTTTAAGGCTTTGGAAATGTTTTTGATGATTTGCTATAGTATACATTTTTTATTCATACATGTTGTCTTCTTGAATTCATTGTTTGTTTTTTTTTACAATTTTGCAAGATCATTAGCAGCACAGGGTGCAAAACTGCTATTGATCATATAGGAGTTTGCTGGTGTCAAATTTCAATGAGTAGTTCATCATTGGGTTATAGTGAAGTCAATGTGCAAAAGAAAAAACAAAGGGCAAATAGCTTGAATTTACTTTCTTGGATGTAAGAATTATTTTAAATTGATTAATATTTTGGTAACTTTTTGTTTAGACTAAGGTGATAAAATAGTTATTAGCAAGCACTCTTGTTACACTCTAACACAACACAGTCCCAATTTTGGTATAAAAACTGATGACATTCTTGAAACATACAGGTTGAGGTACAAACTTCATAAATCTTATAACTATCAATGCGAGATGAGTCCTCTAGAAGTCAGACTTGGTTCTCAGAATGCTAATAATATAAAAATGCAGAAAACTACACTAACTTAGGCATAAACCAAAACGGAGAACGTACTTTAAGGAGAGTATCATCTCCAACATTAATCTTTCCAAATAGAAGATCCTCCAAGCTATAGAGTACCAAGTCGTGTCCGCTGGTTTTATCCTCAATATAGTATATGCTACTAGGCTTGCAGTGAACAGCATTGGAGGTACACACAGCCATTGAAGAAATTTTGCCAACAAACAATGACACATCTCCAATATCCTCCACTTGCACCCAATTCTTTTCCTTGGAATCAAACTTCAACACCCGAAGCCACCATGTCCCGGGTTCTTCTCCTACATCCCCAAAAAATTCTAAAAGTTTCGTATACGGCAAAACCACAAAAAGATCACCTTTGGATTCAACCAAGTGAAGGTTTTCCGGAGAGCCTTCACCGTATAGGGATACAGCGCCATTGCATTCCCCAGGCACGTACACCTCGGGAATGAACTCCTCTTGGTTCCCAATAATACGGTCTAAATGACCCAAATTCTGAAGTTCTCCGTCGTCATATAAGACGAGTAATTGCTCTTTGCAACTAACCACATCCTCCACAAAAGGCATCATGTCCGGATTATTATTAGGATGCTCTATAACAAACCACTGAGAATCCTCAGGCTTAGCAAAGGCTAAGGAATACGAGTTGTATGTCAAACATATAAGCATATCGTTAGTGGATGTGACCTTAAACAAGGTTACATCTTGAATGCAGCAACTTCTGAACCACCTTAAGTCGCCAAGATCGTTGAAGTGTATAGCACAATCTAGCAATGTCAATGAATGTGCAGTTGGAAGGCGAATACGAGCTCTGGTAAAAGGATTGAAGAGGTGAAATTCCATGTCAAGACCAAGAGTGCAAATCCAACCATCATCACAACCCCAACAACGCCTACCAAAGGTTTCAGGGAGCTCCATAATGTAACGCTTTTTTATACTGAAATCAACTACAGTCCACTTAGTTGAAAGATAGTCCTCTTTGTTCTCTCGTAGCATAAGCCATGGGATTTCAGAGGTCCACTTGGCTTTCACCTCCCTACCAGCAGCATTCCAAGATTGACAAATAGAAGAAAATGCAGCCAGGTACTCTGCATATTCTAATCTCTTGCAAATGTCCCTGAGGAGATCTGATGGAAGCTCAGCCCAATTCCTTCCCATAATTGCCTGTTAGAATGGAACAAAAAGAACTTGAAGATACTAAATCCTTGAAGTAAAAGAAGGGAGAAAAAAAATGCAAGAATCTCCTGACAATTCATACATGACAAACATGTAAATTTTCCGCCTATCCACACATGACAAACATGTAAATTTTCCGCCTAATCTCAGATTTCAAATCAAGGACCTGATAATGAGAAGCACAACAAGAAAATCAAAAAGAAAATTTTACATTGAAAACAATATCCACCTATTTCCAGATGATGTAGCACAAGCAGACACGAGTCATATACAAATATAAAATGAAATTGTAAAATCCCAAAGCAACCACAGATCTAAGCTATTATCATCTTAACTCACCCCTAATCAACAGAAATAAGGCAAGAGAACATGACAAACATGTAATTTTCCACCTAAGTTCAGAAATTTAAAAATCAAGGGCCTGATTATGAGAAGCACATAAAAAAAATCATAAATTTTCATTAGATTGAAAACCATATCCAACTAATTTCCAAATTATGTAGCACAAATCATACCGACAGACACAAGTCATATACAAATATGTAACCAAATTGTAAAATCCCAAAGCAACCACAGATCTAAGCTATTCTCATCGTAACGCATCCCTAATCAACAGAAATGAGGCAAGAGAACATGACAAACATGTAATTTTCCACCTAAGTTCAGATTTAAATATCAAGGGCCTGATTATGAGAAGCACATAAAAAAAATCATAAATTTTCATTAGATTGTAAGCTATATCCAACTAGTTTCCAAATGATGTAGCACAAATCAGACTGACATACTTGAATCCTACACATATGAAATGAAATTGTAAAATCCCAAAGCAAACACAGATCTAAGCTATTCTCATCGTAACGCATCCCTAAATCAACAGAAATAAGGCAAAAACAACGTAAAGTGGAAATACCTAGCGCGTGATAAACAAAAATCAAGACACGAATCGAAAGAACCAGTACTAATTGTGTGCCCCCGGGACTGCTCTAACCCTTTCTCTCTACTGACAGATATGCAAAATTTGTGTACCAACGAAACAGCAATACAAATTTTTATAGGAGCGAAGGATTTTTTCGTGAGATATATGACAGCGGAAGTCTGGTTGTAGCAATAGATCATCGTACACGTGGAAGGTGTTATGACAGCGAAAGTCTGGTTGTAGCCATATATCATCATACACGTGGAAGGACTAATATTAGTGAATGCTGACACATAGTTAAATTGTTCACCCCCCTCGTACACGTGGCTGACCTTGGAATATATTTTTCCCTCTTTCTTGATTTTTGACTGATATAGGTGAGTCAGAATTTCTGAAAATAATCTCCGTTTTCCTTTCTTTATGATTGCACATTTACTTTTATACCTTCTTTACTTCTGTCTATGTTTTTTACTAATATCGCACAAGTGAGACACAATTAAATCTTTTACTAATATCGCACATTTCCTTTCTCCAAACTCACATACGTTGCAGAGATGACAAACAAAACTACCTCTGTCTATATTTTTCATAAAAAAATATGTGATGTCATTATGCTTTAATAGAAAGAGGTCTTGTGTTCTTGCATTTTGGTTTCAACTATCAAATCATTCTTAGGGAAATAAAGTTGATGTTTTAATAGAAAAAAGCTAAAAAAGGAGACCAGGAGCAGTGATATTCATAAAATGGCGTTGAGACGCTGATTAATTATCACTGGTTCATAATTTTTCGATGCAAAACAGGTAGTTTACTAAGAGATGTAGTAAAATTGGTTTTAGATCATACAACTTAATGTTATGCACTGAAATACTTTGTTTACATTACAAAACATTCAGTACTTGCTAACTAATTTATAATTCTTACGGTATAGTCTGTACTACCTTGGCTTAATTCTAATGTGTTGAGTTTATACTTTCCAATTTGTGCTCATGTGGTACTTTGTATGATTGAAATCGAGTTGAATTAGTTTTAGTTCATCATATACGTTGAAGGTTTAAATATTATCAGTTCTTATGTAGTCAAACATTGTTCTTAAAAACAGGTCATACTTTTTATTCTGCATTCCTTTCAGCAAAACAATGTTCCTACTATCAGAAAATATTCAAGTCATATATCCCTAACTTATGGAAACATAACAAACCAACACCTGGTTTTGTTCTTCAATTTTCTGACTGCATCCGTCCTCTTTTTTAAGAACAATATTCTGCATTCCTTATGAACAAAATCACATCAAACGTAAAAAGACAAGGTAAAAGAACCCTCCTGAATATAATTTCTCCTGGTAATTACAATTCCCATCAAACTTTCCTCTTTTTTAAGCAACAAGAAAACAAAACAGAAACATTTGCAAGATATAGATATAACTCAGGAACAACAAAAATCAGCTATAACTCTATAAACCGTAGTAAAAGGAGAAAATGCTGTATTTGTAAACAATGAATTAAAACGATTTGATACTTACCTTCTTAAACCTTGTGACACTGATATCCCTCTCCCTGTGTCCATACTCCAAAGGGTGCTTTACTGTTAGTGTCCTTTGGTTTTAACTACAAAAACCTACTATAAGAATTGAAGTGGAAAACAATCATTAGGGCCTGTTCTGGTTAGCATAAGTTAAATAAGGTAAAATTGGAAAATGTAAAGAATACTATATGTATGTCAAATTGGTTATATGACAATTAATAGCCAACACTTATATCATCTAAACTACACTATTCAAACTAATGTATACATGGGCTTAATTCTTACTATAGATCATATTAGTTGTTCATTATCTTTTATGTTTAAGTATCAAATCCACCATTGCTATTGAGTTATTGACTTACAACTATACTCAAGTAAATATACCATCAACTCATAGCTAAACATGAATACATACTATATTGATTTAGGAATAAACGAAAATGGAGAATAGAATCTATAAAGATTAGCATAACCCTATTTTAGATTACCATGTTCTGCAGTGGAGTTTCAACCAGCATGTCAATGCTCAAATTTGGAACTTGGTAAGGCTCTAAACTCCTGTGTTTCACTTGGAAGGTAACACCTTCTGAATGCAAATAGAAGCCATAACCAAGTTCCATGTGAAGATCGAGAGTGAAATCCATTGGACAGCAACAAGAATGCAAATAGCAGCCACAGCCACAGCCAAATTCGATTCGTAAAAGCAATCTTTATCTAATCTATATACCAGACAAATCGATGCCATCAAAATCGACATAAATTGAGAAGAAATAGCATGCAAGAAACAGAACTCCAAACCATAAATTTGAGTGGATGTATAAACTTGTATGACAAATTGACGGAATTGGCATCAGCGCTGTTTGAATATTCTTTGTACATAACCCTAACTTTTCCGAGAAGTAGTAATTAATAATAGATATACTAGAATCAAACAAACAAGAAAGTCGTTGTAGTATAGTGGTAAGTATTCCCGCCTGTCACGCGGGTGACCCGGGTTCGATCCCCGGCAACGGCGTTTATTTTTGTCGTTCCAAATGGAATGGGGAAAAATATTAAAAGCTATCAACTTAAAATTTTATTTTGGTAATGATGCCATAACGTTCGAGTATTCATCTACGGGGGAGAGTGTTTTTTGGTTTATAATAAGGGAAAAATAAAGAGGTAATGGGCATATTTTATTATTATATTTTTTTGACCCAAAACACTAACTAAAGCGAAAATCTTGAATAACATATTCAAAATATGTTAAAAAGATTAAATATTTTTGACTATGTCAAACCTGGTTAAATTCCAAAGAAAAAAAAAAAAAACACTAAAACACTTGGCTTAAATGGCAAACACAACCTAAAACTTAAGAAAAAGGCGAATACGCGGTCCTCGATTTATTAACGCTGAAAGAACTCACAACCTGACACACCTTAATGCACGCAAGCGTTTAACGTGAAAATAAAATCACAATCTGACGCACCTTAATATACGGTCTTTGATTTACTTAACGCCGAATAAATTCACAATATGACGCATGAAGCGTTTAGCATGACAAAAAAATAAAAATTGGCGTCAACACCTTTTAAAACTCATCAATGTATTGAGATTTACAAATTTACACAATTCGGATTTTTTTTCTTTTGTTTTTTGAAAGTAAAATACTGATACAAATTAGTGTGCAAATATTCTTCATTTTATAACGAAGCAATTTATGTATTAGGTAAATAGTACCGGTTTAACATCTTTGCAAATCGGGTTCCTCTTTAATTTTTAATTACAAATTGATAGAAAATATTAAAAACATTTGGAAGAAAATGGACATATACCAAAATAAAATAAAATCTTAAGGGCATTAAACGAAATTTTACTTTTAACTACAAACTGAACCGGATTTTTTTTTTAAAAAAAAGTTAAAATGAATCAACTCTTTTTTTCCCAAAATATGACAAAAACCAAATCTAGAAACCGAAAGGGGGAAAATATTAAAAGCTATCGGGTTAAAATTTTATTTTGGTAATGTTGCCGTAGCGTTCGAATATTCATCTAGGTGAGTGTTGGTGTTTTGGCTTGTAATAAGAAGGGGAAAAAAAGAGTTAATGGACAATCTTTTTATTTTTATTTATTTATTTTATACCCAATACACTAATTGAAACGAAAATCGTGAATAAAATCAATGTTTCAAAGCACATTCAAAAACACGTAATACTTTTGACCATGCCAAACTTTGGTTAAATTCCAAATAAAACCAGTGTTTCAAAACAAATTTTACTTATGAAAAAGCTGAATACGTGGTATTCGTTTTACAAACGACGAAAAAACTCGTAATCCGACGTTGCTTAACGAGTGCAAGCATTTAGCGTCAAAAAATTAAATTGGCGCCGGTGCCTTTTATTAAAAAAAAATAAATTACCGACACGCTAGAATTAAGGAGACCCATATTAAAAAAAATTATTTTGAACGTTAATGTCAACACTCGTAACCTAATATTGGTTTTAATTACCTCTTCGGAGGCGTTGACGCTTAATGCCTTAATCTCAATCCCTTTTGTCGCTCTCCACATTCGGTCAAATAGAGTTGTTAACTTTGAGATTGTGACGAGAGTTATAGGTAGTTATGTTTAAAGTTGCTTGTTTTAACGATTTTGATTTTATTTAATTTTGATTTAATAATATGTTTTGGAGGCATGTAAGATATTTCGGAATTATATTTTTGTTTAAATCATGTCAGTTGTTAAGGCTTAACCCGATTAAATCGTATATTTAATTTTAGCTTGTACAATTTTACTTTGTTTAAAATTTTGGTTGAAAACTAGCTTAAAAAAACAGGTTAAATTTCATCTGAAAAAACTCCGATCCATCCGACGGGTACGAATAGGGTGACAAAAGCTACGGGTCGGGATGAGTATATTAGGTGACGGGTCGGGTGATGGAAGTAGTACATATACCCATCACCCGACCCATTGCCATCCCTACTTTTTTTTTTTTTTTTGATGAAAATTGCCATCCTACTAGACTTGGAGATTGCAAATAGTTTTCAAGTTTGTTTATCCTTCCGATCAAATGCAAAAAAACAGAAAAAACGAAATCAAATGCAGAAAACTGAACCCGTTTATAATCGTTTGCATCGATACATGTTGGGTTTAAAATGATTCGTAGTTTTTGTGGGTCCTTTCGGATTGTGCCAGTTTTGATGAAATGATAAATTGTGGGTTTTAGAGCTTAGTATTATTTTATGGGTGAATTATCGAAAATCACTCGTTATATAGGTTTATTTGCAATTAACTCCATCCCATTTTCGTCCAATTTTTCGTGAATGGCCCGAATTTGCAAAATTTTAATAGTATGCTTCTTTGATCTATGAACCGGTTAGAGTATCATTTTAACTTCGAAATGATCCGGTTTTCTTTATTTTTTTTAAAAGTTAAAATGAACCAACTCTCTTCTTCCCAAAATATGACAAAAACCAAATCTGGAAACCCATATCTGGAATGGCGGCCACTTCGATTCAGGCAGCGGTGTGGTAGTTTCTCGGCGAAGTAATGAAGGCGACGAAACATCTGATACGAGATTCTGGAGGTTTGGGAAAGAATGAATATGTTGTCGACTGTCTTCTCCGTCTCAGCGGCCGACGTCGCCGACAATCATCTCCCGCAGCTTCCGCCATCGTCATCCGCCGGGAAAGGTGGAGTCACGGCTCCTTCTGCTCCGTAACCGGTAAATTGGCTCTCAATATGTTTAAGAAATTAACAATGATCCAATGTTTTGCACTATTGCTTACAACTGGATTAATCAAGCGTTTAGTGTTCTTAAATGGAGCAATATGACATCAATTATCCAAAAGATTTCTTATCAAGTATGTGGGAGTGGACGAAATAATGAATTTATGAGCTTTGATGGATTGAAAATTGGATGTTCCTTTTTTACTGTCACTTCAACGGTTTCATTAGGCAATCTTTATGATTCGAAAAGGATTTTAATTTTAAGGAATAGTGTATTAATCTTTATAAGAAAAGAAACCTTGATATTGTAATAATCTGAAAATATAGATATTAATTTTTTAATAATTTAACTAGAATCTATTCGAATACCGATAAATAAACCGAACCAAACCTTATTCTTTCCTTTGATAATTCTAACCAAACCGGCCCAGGCGGCCTTCTGAGCCCAATTGGCGTGGACATGCCAACCGGCACAGGCGGCCTTCTGATGTCTAATAAACATGTTTTGGCAAAGTTCCTGCAAAGCTACAAGTATAACTCAAAGGTACAGACCTAATAAGAAAAGTGAGGGTTGCTTGATCGGTTAAGAGAGTGAACATTTTGTCAGTTACTTTAAGCCATTGATTGAGCAACAAAGTTTGGATCTGTCCATAAGTTGAGTTTCATTAAAACTCAACATTTGTTGTATGGATAATGGAACAGCTGACAAGTCCTAGAGAGAAACTCAACATTTGTTGCATAGAAGAGATGGAATGATAAGTAAGCATGGGTTGATAGACAAAACACTGAAATAGTGTGTAGCTTATGAAGGTACGAATGAAATTAATGAAAAAGAAACTATATAAGCCAACAACACAATTGATAAAATAAACAAAAAAAGGAGAGAAATTAACAACGTAACGGAGATTGAAATTAAAAAGGTTTAACTCCAGTGAACTTTAAGTGCAAAACAAGGTAAGAGGCTTAACTCCAACCAGATATCCAACATGATTGTTCTTCGTCTTCAATTTCCGCAGTTGTGCCTGAGGAATATCTGCGCATGGTCTATTTTGATCCTCAGATCGGAGATTAAATAGCTCATAGCTCTTATTCATGTATTGATATCAAATTCCTCGCAGCGATTTCTCTCAAACATGGACGACTTCTTTTCCGTTGAGACCATATATGGCTTCAGATTTAAACGAATTGAATTACACCAAATGTATATAGGTAGGTTAAGGGTACGAATGGTGTATATAGTTAGGTTAAAGGGTAAGTCCGTAAATTAGTATGTATTTTTATTTATTAAAAACATAGTAAATGATATTAGATTCAAAATTTATGATGTTTGTTTGAAAAAGATGCATGAAACAAATGTTGGTGTAATTCAATTCGTGATCTGCTGAGGCTTGGAGATCCTTTACTTCACTGTAAAATTATATCATTTCTTCATAGCTTGAGGCTCTACAACCAGGGTTTTTCACACCTAAGTTCAGATTTGAAAATTAAGGGCCTGATTATGAGAAGAACATTAAAAAAATCATAAATTTTCATTAGATTGAAAAACATATACAACTAGTTTTCACATGATGTAGCACAAATAATAGTGACGGACAAGAGTCATATACAAATATGAAATGAAATTGTAAGACCTCGAGGTCTCTTGGGTGTATTTTTGCAGCTTGTACACAACCGTTGGAATTCGACCTTGCGACACGGACATGTTGCTTTGAATAACGGGTAGATCAAACTCATCCAACTCGGAGGCCAACGCGCAATTTTCGAAGAGAATCCGATGTAACGATCAACTAAGGCAGTCATTAGTGAATGATCAATAAGAACAGCGCCTCAGAGGATTCCTCGAGGAATCCCAAAGAGAGACAAACTTTAAAAGTTCCTACTATTTCTCGCAAGTCTCGTAGTACCTCGAATAGAACAGCGCCGCAGAAGGATTTATTGAAAACGCAGTCATGGAGGATTGTGGATCTTCTTCAGGCACTGATGAAGCAAATGAAGTCCCTTTATCCTCTTTATTTGATAATAAGTTGAGCACCAAGGCTGTTGGTACACCTAAAGCCAAGGCAAGACTCCTGGTAGAGCCCAGTATTCTTCATCAATGGGGTCCACTGCATGCAGTGTTCCGAGTACTCAAATGGTACTGTTCCAAGGACAACTAGTATCCACTTGGCCATTTAAGTTGTATCCGCATTTTCATCAAAGGGCACACCTTTCAACTAAATCGTAACCACATCTCCTTCGATGGGCAGACCAAGCAGCATTGCAACATCCTACAAAGTGATAGTCATCTCTCCAACATGGAAGTGAAATATATGTGTACCATCATCCATGATGTAACGATGGAGATTTGGATGCAGAACTCGTACTAAGTCCTCCGGGTTCTCATCCTTTATTGTAACCATAGCATATTAAAGAAACAAGTATCAATATTATGAAAGACATAATTGACACAATATAGAGGGTAGCTTCAAAATGGAATTTTTTTTAAGACGAGTACGTATACCTTTGAGTAAAAAATGTTGGACAACTCAAACATACAAGTATAAGGGAGAGATCGATGAAAAGGAATAAAACTAACGCACAATTGTCCTAGATCCTACTCATGAGCAACAGGAGCCATGATAAGCCACAAAATTCAAGTAGTACAGATGTGAAAAGGAGATGTCAAAAAAATAACCTCATCAGGATATCATTTAAAATAAAATATGTACAGATGTGAAAAACTCAACACCAACCGGTCAAACTACCGACGAATTCAAGTAGTACAAGAAAGGGGCATAGAAAATAACGATACAAAGTAGTCTTACAAGCTGGGAGGAAGTACAAATTTGAAATACAATAATGAAAGGACATCAGATCAAAGTAGAAGAAATAAATTAACGGAAGCTACAAGCAAATCTAAATCTTAAAAATAAACAAAACAAGCATTGAATTTGACAGATTTACTCCGTAGAGCTTCTGTATCATAAACAAACAATACTAAGTACATAAACAAAACCCAACAAATAGATCACTATCATTGCCGGTCTCGAAAATCATAAAAAACAAATATCATCGTCAATACGAAGTACATTAACAAATCACATCGGCAAACGGACAAATTACAATCATTGTCAGTCTCGAAAATCATAAAAAATAAAATCTCATCGTCAATATCATTCAAAACCCAAAAAACAGTAGGTATATGGACAACTCTCATACTACTTTGCATAAACAGACGGGGCTCTGACACAGTAAATCATCGTCAATATCAATCAAAACCCAGTAAAACATCTATTACCTTACTCTTTGAACAATCGAGTTGCTGCAAAAAACCTTTGCTTTGAAGATCAATCCATCATTTATTTTATTTATTATTATGCCAGATCTATGATACCAGATCTGTAAAACCTAAAAAGGTAGCAAAAACGTATGAGCTTCAACAATTTAAATTGAGGACAATAGATCAAAAACAACTAAAAAGATAGATATTTATACAATTGGACTGTGTATTCAGTTTCCTTATTGCGCTGGTGGTAGGATAATAACAATGGACAGACAGCTCGGACGATCTCATCTTCGACCGTCCACGTCGTCGATCGTGTAGAAATTGCGGAGAAGCGAGATGAAATCGTTGACGCAAAATAGGAATCAGGAGGAAAATAGCTGCGAGGAAGGAAGATGTGAGAGAAGAGTAGATCGATTTGTTGTGTCAGCCCTCATGTACGTCGAGTATAAATAGGTAGGTTAAAGTGTGAATGCGTAAATAGTGTTAGAATTTATTTTTTATTTAATAAAATTTATTTAAATTATTAATTGAAAAACAACTTATAAAATACTCCAGTAGACAAACTATTATGACAAAAAAAAAGAAAAAGATGAAAGACGTAAAAGGCGAGATGATAAGAGGTAATCTAACAATAGTCATATGCGGTACTATTTTTCGTTTTGCCAACAAAAATTTAACTAATGTCGACTAAAGCAAACTGAAAAATATCGATTATCATTTTTTTATTTTTTCTTTTTAATTGCCGGTATTTCGGAGACAAATCATTTTTAAAATTTTCTTAAAATATACCAATTTGGATCAATAATATTCATATATTAGTGGAAAAGCTCATATGAGTTTAAAACAACTCATTATAAACAAATCATATATGTGGATTCGTTAAAAGTAATTGATTATTTTATTTTGTTGATAAAATAAGGTGAATAATTTAATTATTTTTTATAATAAAGTTACTTAAATCATTAATTGAAAAAACAGCTTATAAAATACTCTAGTAAGCAAACTATTATGAAACAAAAATCTTAAGATGAAAGAGGTAAAAGACATGGGGATAAACGGTAATCTAACATTAGTTATGAGCGTTACCGTACCGTTTTCCGTTTTGTAAAACAAAAATAAGTAATATCGACTAAAGCAAACTCAAAAATATCGATAAATTTATGGTGGAGATAAAACCACGAATGTATTAATGTTATTAGTATTAATGTTATTAGAACCCTTTATATAGGGATTACAAGAGAATAGAAATGGAAGAATAATATTACAAGGACAAAATAATATAAACTAGCCTAAAATCAAAAGATATTATCTTTATTATTCTAAGCAACATATATCGAAATATTCCATCACATATATCTTTCAATACGCCCTTGCAGTCCAAGCGTGGAAAATGCACTCAAACGCTGCAGACTGGAATATCATTAACAACGAGCAAGGAAACACCTTCATCAACAACGAGCAAATGAGATAAGTTGGTAACACCGTATGTAGGAAATCACGAGTAGAACGGCGGCAACAGTAGATTGATATAACCACCCGTAAATCGGTGGCAAAGGTAGATTTAGACGCCGGTAAGTTGGCAACAAATTAAATAGAGGATTGGTAGGTTGAGGTCCCGAGTCGAACCCGCTCCGATACCATGTCAAAGTCCGATACAGACGGACCGGTTAGAGCGGGGGTCGTGTGCATCCGAGCGCACATGCGTGTTAGCCCAAGCCCAACACATAAACCCAATGAGGTTCCATCCTAAAACCAATTGGCCATATGAGGAGTAGCCCACCGACCTTATATACTAGGTTGGGAAGCCCACAACTTTCGATGTGGGAACTTATTATCTCCAACAATACCCAATATCTTTGCCCGTGAAATTTTATCGATATCACGTTTTTACCAATGAATAGAAGCGTGTTGTTTGAATTTGGTGAGCACATTCGATGGCGGATATTTTGATGTTAGAGAAGATGCCTTCATTTTCCGGCTTTCCAAATAAACTAAACAAAGGAAGAGATGGTTGAATTTCTAATATGGTCATGAAGTCCTTAAGGTGGTCGGTAGAGTTCGACCAACAAAGCCTGTCATAGAGGGAGTTAAGAAGGAGAGGGGCTCGAATCCAGTATAAGATGAGATATGATCAAGTGTGTGCACCATTGGGTAGAGGGAGTTTCATTGCGAAAAATAGCAAAATTAATACAAGTGAGAGGTTCTTGGATAAGAGAAGTGTAAGTAAGGGAGTTTCATATATTTGCACTTGATTTCCTCTTTTAATATGGACATAACACAAACAGACCACTTGAGTGTTGTTGTGTTGTTGTTACCAGAAGCTAATTTACTCGTGTCACCCGTGACATCTAGCTCTAGTACCAAATTATTATAGTCTTGGATTTAAGATTAAATCTCACTACATATAGAAATGAATAGGTGGATTGATAAAAGTAGACTCCTTAGGTGAATGAGTCCTCTTGGATTAAAGTACAAATTGGTGAATATATGCTTATAGAATGAAACAATCAAAATATCCTATTTGGGGTAGGTTCCTCGTTCGGTCACATTTCATAGCTGAATATCTTAGGTCAGAGTCATCTCGCCAAATATTTATGGTCGCAAGACCTTGGGGAATCACTACAACATTATTTAGTATTGATAGTGTTTGAAAATAGGGTCATTAATATCGTTTTTGCAAACACTATGGAAAATGTTGTGGAATTAAGGTCAAGCATAGCGCTTTTACAAACACTATGAAAAAACGCAATGGAAAGGCTATGGAGCGTTATATAACCCAATTATACCGTTTGTTGAAAATGCTATAGAATTCAATAATAGCGTATTCCATAAACACATTATAAATCCAATAATGACATTTCTAATCAAATAGCAATATATCCGGAAACACATTGTTTCTTTTAAAAGAACACCAAACATAAACCACATTGTGTCATGTAAATAAATCAAAATGATACAAAACCATTAGTAGTTTAAAACAATTGTTCTACAAGAGAACAAATTTTTATAATATTAATCTAAAATGAATAACCAACTAAATGTTATTCTATTAGAACAACTTTGTCCGATGTCCAGACAATTGTTGTACCAACAGTTGTAACTTCAACTATAAACCTTGCTCGAATGCATCGTGACGGTTCAGTCTACTGTAAAATCCGGTAACTTCAACTATGAACCTTGCTCAAATTCATCCATGACTGATTTGGAATATGAATCTTCTTAGGATTTTTGCAAGACGCGCGACAACCGAAACTTAGCTAGCTAAGATGTATAAAGCGAAAAGGAACAAAGTGGTGTCACTAATGATCCTAGCAAATACTAAACAAAATTCTTGATATGTAAAATGAGACGATAGGCTAAAATTATTATGGATAACATCACCAAACCACAACAAAAGGAAGAAAAAAATTAGAACAAGAATATATATATATATATATATTACAGAAATAGCGATTTTTAACAAATCTGGAACTATTAACACTTCCAATGCTCACCTCCTCATTGCACTTTTCAAAGAAATCAATAATTTTGTTGTTGGTTCATCTCTATTTGTAGGATCAACGTGAAATCAAGAAACCCCGTCAACAATGATTTTAGTTGACCCTCCTTCGTTAGTAGCAACTGTAGGCAGTCCACAGTTCATGACCTCAATAACCATGAGGCATAATGCTACATGCACAAATGCATCTCATTGGCACGAATGCTCCACCGATGGACTTAATAACGCAAACAGATCCAAATAAAACTCAATTTCACATGTAATACATACATAAAAAAATCAGAATTTTTATAATGAATGACAACAACAAACTGAAGCACAAGGACAATGACAAAAGAGCAATCATGAAAAGGCCATTTTTTTATTTATTTCTTTAAAGTCCAAAATTAGCAAAAGAATATTACCTATTTTCTTACTAACTTTAAAACGAGGAGATTCTTCGACGAAATCATCAAAATTACTTTCATCACCTCTTTTCTTATCTGAAAAGCTGACAAACAAGATTATTTTAAACGCAATTAACAAACAAATTAATAAAAGAAGTAGAAGAAAATTACAATCGAGCTGATACCAAGTAAATTACAATCAAGCTGGAATCATCAAAATTACTTTCATCACCTCTCTTTTATTTCTTTCTCGCATATTATAGGTGCTTCTTTTTTTGTGGATCATTAGGTCTCCCTAATCTTGTGTGTTCATATTGATCCCAATTATGTGCTATGTCAATTAGTTTTATTGCTAGTTGTAACTATGCTTTATCAATAAACCTCACATTTTCGGAAACTATTTCTCTTTAAGGAATTGTCATTTCAGATTTTAGAGAAGTCATAGGGTAAAATAAAATATTTTACAACAATTTCATCCATGCATCTATCTCGGAACTAACCAATTGATTTTGTTACCCTACATTCATCTTTTTTCCTTACCAACTTCACCCTACTTTGATCACCATTCAAACAACTTTCACATAGTTTCTTTCATCTTATAATTAAGGAACTTTCAGATGATCGAGTTCTTTCAAACAACTTTCAAATACATAATGATCCAATTATAAAAAAGCAATACATTTAAATAGGAGCTTACATGGAAATAAAAAGAGAGACAACAGGAGAGAAGGATAAGTATAGTATAAGCCTAAGCGGAAAACATTATTTGGGAGCTTACTTGGGTGAGCAGTTTAAGGGTTATTGATGGCCGGCCCTCAATGACTTCACCATCTACCAAATTTAGTAAAAATAATTAATCATTAGTTATGCATGGCAATCGATGTTTAGAAAACAAATTATAGCTAGTGAATCCATAATAAATAAATAAAAAAAGGAATTTTATGCACATGAAACTAGACTTGAGATGTTTTGCCTTGATAATTTATCAAAAGTAGATCCATCAATAACTCGGAATTCTTCAATAAACTTTTAAGAGGAAGACATGCATAGTTCCCTTATTACTCAAGGCTACAATCCATTGAGCACTAGGAGAGAATGCTAGGTTGTAGATCTTAACTTGATCTGCACCTCTCCTTACCCGAAATAGATCACATTTGTCAAATACCATTAAATTGGAAAATCTATATAAATATTTACCTTTGAGTTTAATTATACATGAATAGATGAATTAACCTCTCCTTACATCATGCTTTGGGCAAGTGCTGCATATACCACAATTGGATAAGATACCATACATTATAAACTTTCAATTTCTAATACATGTATGTTAAGTTTAAGAACAAGACCATTTGCATCCCTAAATCATAAGATATTGTATTAGGCAGTGCACCAAGAACATTATTATGAACTAAAAGTTGATATATATGTATAATAAAACTTCAATTGCACAAACATAAAAATGTAACTTGAAGTATGATAGTCAAATGCCTAAAATAAACTAAATACGCTTAAATGTATCATGAGATATTAAGAAGGAACATATATTAACTACTAAGTACGATGAAATGCCAAAACAATGACACAAACACCCTTTTTCATAGCGTTGTTTATGGGGTGTGTCATTCCATAGGAGAGTTATAAATCCACGACCAAACACAAATCTCTATATTTGTGTTCATATAGGCATATATGCTGCTGCACTTACTATGGTTGTGTTTTAGAAATAATAATGCAGAGAGTATTACAGATTAGTTTTTCTTACAAAAGCATCAAACTTTATGTGGAACAAATTTGTTTGTCTAATATGCAAAAATTGCATATTTGACAGTGAAGTTGTCAGATACTTTGGCTGTTTCTGTAGATCGCTCCAAGCCTAATTATGACATCGCCCACAAGAGCCTTCCAACCGTCAAAGGATCTCTAAGCCTGCACGTCTCAGCAGATCACTAAGTGAATTACAACAATATTTGGTTCATGCATCTCCTTCAAACAAACTTCATAAATTTTAAATCTAATATCATTTACTATGTTATACAATATGTACCCCTTAACCTACCTATATATAGACTGTAAACCATATTGTTGGTTAACTTGTGATAATGGCTATAACCATTGTTCTATAACAGTGAGTTTGAGGTTGATGTGAAGCCATATATGGTTTCAACAGAAAAGAAGTCGTCCATGTTTGAGAGAAATCGCTGCGTGGAATTTGATACATAAATAAGTGGAATTTGATACATAAATAAGAGCTTTTTAATATGATTTGAGTAATGACCAACACATATTTTCTCTTTCCAATAAAAGATTCAATTATTCTAAATGCAAGCGGAAATGCAGGAAAAAGACTCAAATAAACAAAACGATCTAGAAAGGAAAACATGTAATAGGAAAAGAAAACATGAATGTTTGAGTGATTACAAACACCTTATACATAAACTCCACATTGTCCTTAATGTGCCAGACAACTAATGAAAGAAAGAGAATATCCAATCTTCACCCTTTTTTTGTTTAGTGTTTATTGTAAGATGTATCTCCCGGAAACAAATTCCTTCCATCGGTCGAATTCCCTAATTGAAGGTTGGAATCACCCCGTAAAACATTGCTAATTGCAACATCCTAAGTTGGAATCACCCTCGTCAAATAAAATTGATCGAAAATTTTCTATTTGGAGTACCACCATCTCGACATGCAAGTCAATCCCCGTCAAATATAGATCGTCGAAATACCCTAATCAAAATAACCCCATCAAAATACCCTCGTCTAAATTTTCCTAGCAGAAATGGCCGACGAAAAAAATCCACGTTAGAATTCTCGTTGTCGAAAAAACTCCAATTAAAAAAGAGAGATTTGTTTTTCCTTGTTTTATGAACGAATATATATTAATTGATATAAAATTATTTAGCGGGTACTCTATTTTTTAAAATATAATATCATATTTTCATAAACGATTTTCTTAAAAAGAACCATTATATATATATATATATATATACTTGATTGCATTATTTCCATTAGTGAACGGCAAACCTTATTTCTTCTTTCCTCGATAGTAATACTAAAATGACATTTTTTTAATGTACGAAAAGATTACATATATTTTTCGAGTATATTCATATTCTTGTGTAAATTTAAAGCAGATTATTGAAAATATATTAATTAATTTATTCATCTTTATTTTTTTTTTTAAAAAAAAAACAAAACGAATATATATATATTTTTACAAACCATTTAATATGATTCGTTCATAACAAGTTGTTTTAAAGTCATATAGGATTTTAAGGCACTAACAAATATTATTGATCGAAACGGTAAAATCCAAAATTATCCTAAAGTGATTTGTTTTCGAAATACCGTTGAATCGAAGAAAAAAAGAGAGAGAGATAATAATCGATATTTTTGAACTTGAACGAGGTTTTGACCGATCTTTTATCGGCAAAAAAGTTATTCATGCCATTATTCTTAAGTCGTATTAATCTCTAATCGACTTTTATGTATATTTTAAGAATAGTTTTATAATAGTTTACCTTCATTTTTTTTTTTATTGATTAATGATGATTTGAAGTAGTTTTTAAAGAATAAAAAATACTAATGAGTCCTAATTTATGGAGTATTTACCATTCTAGCCTTTAACCTATCTATATATATACTCTACGTACTAACTCAGGGCTCAGACCCATCAAATTCATTCTTCTCTAACATCTCCTCGCAGCTATTTGCCCCTAATATTGATTCTCGTCAACAATATCTCTTTCATCTCTCTTCTCCGATCTAGGACTAAAATTGACCAACGAAGAAGAAGACCAATTAAGCAGCAGGATTAGAGTTTGTACTCGATCGATCGACGTCGAGGGTCGAAGAAGAGATCGTCGGATCTCAACGCCGCCCAAATTCACTTGTATGTCAATCGTTATTCTCTGCCACCACAATAAGGTAACTACTGAATCTATAATTTGTTGAAGCAATGAAGCTCATACATTGTTTTTGCTATTTTGTTTAGGTATCTGCAGATCTGGTATTACGGATCTGGATTAATAATGAATAGAATCAAGGATCGATTAATCCTCAAAGTCAAGATTTACTGCAGCAAATCGATTGTTCAAAAAATGAGGTAATTTTACACCAAAAATCTTTTATTTTATTTTATGCTAAGTAGTTGCTACAAATCCTATGAATATTCTCTTGTATGGTTTGACTGTTTGAGAATCAGAAGTTAATAACAATCTACAACAAAAAAAAAATCTGTGTAAAAATCTTGACAGCAGCAGGAGTGTTTTGCATTAGGGCTGTGCAACTGGACATTTGTTATTAGGAAAAATGATTAAAAATAATATTATGAGGTATGAACCAAAAATAATACGAACTTTAAAAATTACCATTTTATATACAAACTATTGCACATTAAACCAGTTTTGATACGGGGAAAAATTGTGGCAAAATTTAATTACAAAATCGCCCACATATTTTTTTAAATTACACAAAATGACCTATATATTTTATTTTCTTTCAAAAATCACCCATTTTATTTTTATATACTTAACAAATTATGTAATAAAGATTAGTCATCACTTTATTCTTAAATATTTATGGTGGTTTATTCAATAAAAAAATTAAGAAGTTTTTAAAATAAAATTTTTGTTGATAGACCCATGTTTAGTTTCATTATTGTTTTATAATTTTATGGGTAGTTTGAGGGGAGAAAAATCAATGTTTGTGGGTAAAATTTAATGAAAAAATATATCATTTATTGTAGTTTTTGTGTAATTTAAAAATTTAAAACTAATAAATGTAACGTAAATTAGTGGAAAAAGATCTTCATTTTATGTTTTAAAAATTTAAAATTGTATAATTTTAAAAATCAATATTATTTCATACTAAAATTTATGGGAACTTCACCAAGTATGGGTCTTTTAACCAAAATTTTATTTTGAAAATTTTAAAACTTCTCAATCATTCTTATAGATATATTTTACATAAATTGCCTAAAATATTAAAGAATAAATTGATTACTAACCTTTGTAACATAATTCGTCAGGTATAGAAAAATAATATGGGTCATTTTTGAAATAATATATAATGTAGGGGTAATTTTGTGTGATTTTAAAAAATTATGGGCGGTTTTTTTAATAAAATTGAGCATAATTTCATCCCGTATCAAAATTGGTTTAATGCAAAATAGTTTGTATACCAACTAGTAATTTTTAAAGTTTGTATTATTTTTGGTTCATGTCTCATAATTGATATTATTCCTGGTCATTTTTTCTTGTTATTATTCAAAGTATCTGTTTCATATCATTTTGTCATGCTTTGGGCTATCAAAAACTGCTGTCGTAGTAGAATCTGAGCATCACTTCAAGTCTTTGTGACAACTCTTTGTTTAGATCGTGTGACAGCATGACTATATATATATAATGAGATAATACATTATCCAGAAAACCCTTTTATGATGTTTTTTTTAACCTATTTTATTAAAACACATAAAAATAAACTATGTTGTGCCGGTTTAGAAGTCCCATAAAATCATTTTGTGCCGGTTTAGAAGTCCCATAAAATCTTTACTCAATAGGATACAAAACACCATAAATATTACTTTAGAACATATTATAAACAGCATAATATCATTTATATATATATCAATTCAAATATGGAAATAACCCAAATTTTGTGAAGCACGATGCATATTATATTTCAATAATAATGGGTACAAAAGTCTTATATTTTATTTTATTTGAAGTTATTTCAATGTTAGGATTGCTTCTATCGGAAAGTTATTTCTATGTTAGGATTCCTTTCTCATAGCAAGTAACAAATATGTTTTTTTTTTTCCTTTCGTAACTCTAATTATCATATTCATATAATATGCTTTCTTACTAATATCATGAGTTGTTGTGCCTTTCAGGCACTAATGAAGCAAATAAAGTCCTTTATCCTCTTTATTTGCTAACAAGTTGAGCACCAAGGCTGTTGGGCTCAACTAACGAAAGGCAGCATCTGGTGAGCAATCGGGTATACCTAGAGCCAAGGCAAGGTTCCTGGTGGAGCCCAGTATTCTTCATCAATGGGGTCCATGCTTTGCAGTGTTCCGAGTACTCAAATGGTACAAGAGGCAGGCATTGCAGTTGTAGGCTAGTAACCACTTGTTGAAGGGAATAGCATTGTTCCAAGGACAGCTAGTAACCACGCCTTGGTATATTGTTTAAGTGTTTTGATGTATGTATCAGCATCAGAATTATTTGCTTCTGCCGGGAGCTCACTGAAATTATCACTTAGCCATTTAAGTTGTATCCGCATTTTCATCAAAGGGTACACCTTTCAACTAAGTCGTAACCACATCTCTTTCAATGGACTGACCAAGCAGCATTGCAACATCCTCCAAAGTAATAGTCATCTCTCCAACAAGGAAGTGAAATATTTGTGTTTTCGGCTTCCACCTTTCAACTAAGGCAAATTGTGGATCTTCTTCAAGCCCTTTATCCTCTTTATTTGTTAAAAGTTGAGCACCAAGCCTCTTGGGCTCAGCAAACGAAAGGCAGTTGCGTATGTACAAGACTCGTGTGAGTTTTGATAGTAATTGGTCGAAAAGAACGGGAAATTATGTTTTTGGCTTAAAATTTCGATTGATTGTTGTCTTGATCATTGATTGTTGTCTTGCTAAGTTGATTTTAATACTCAAAATCTATATTTTATTAGTTTTTCTTCTGCTTAAATGCATGAGCCAAATGAGCAGAAATTTGGAGATTTTGTTATTCTTTCAACCTCACCATAAATTCATGACCTAGATACTTTTCTTTATTGTTATTCTGTAATGCAGCAAGTTCCCTGGCTCACCTCACGAAACTTTTGCCCAGAAGTTGTACCAAACCTTCAAAAATAACAACTTGAGAGAGCCAAAATTTTCTCATATCACACTACGCGGGCGAGGTTAACTTTTTTTATGAACATTTTCAGATTTTACTGTAGGATGTGGTTATGATATTTGTAGTCACTGATTCATTTCTCTTGATTCAAGGTTACATATCAAACTGATATGTTTCTGATAAAAAATAAAGATTATGAAGTGGCGGCGCATCAAAATTTGTTGACTTCATCGGAGTCTGCCTTTGTGGCTAATTTGTTTTCCCCACCATAAATTTATTCTTGCAGCTTCACTACCAACGTCTTCTCGAACATCTTCCAATGTCTTATAAAATTTCAACTTCATAAAGTACATATATTGTACTGATAAAATGCATTTCAAACGATGAAATTACATTGAACGTATCTAAGCTTCAAGATAGTACAGGTAAAGAAGGTATAAAAGTAAATGTGCGATCATAAACAAAGGAAACGGGGATTATTTTCAGAGCTGTTTCACCTATATCAGTCAAAAATCAAGAAAGGGGAAAAAATATATATTCCAAGGCCTCCCACGTATATGATGATCTATGGCTACAGCCAGACTTTTGCTGTGATAACACCTTCCACGTGTATGATAATCTATTGTACAACCAGACTTTCACTGTCATAAATACCACGAAAAAGTTTGTATTGCTTGTTTCGTTGGAACACAATTTGTCAGTAGAGAGAAAGGGTTAGAGCATTCCCGGGGGCACACTGCTATTACTGGTTCTTTTCACGGCCAAAAAAGTTTGTCTTGATTTTTGTTTATCACGCGCTAGCTATTTCCATTTTTATGTCGTTTTTGCCTTATTTCTGTTGATTAGGAATGAGTTACAACGAGAATAGCTTAGATATGTGGTTGCTTTGGGATTTTACAATTTCATTTCATATTTGTATATGACTAGTGTCTGTCAGTATGATTTGTGCTACATAAATTGAAATTAGTTGGATATGGTTTTCAATCTAATGACAATTTATGATTTTTTTATGTGCTTCTCATAATCAGGCCCTTGATGTTTAAATATGAATTTAGGTGGAAAATTATATGTTTGTCATGTTCTCTTGCCTTATTTATGTTGGTTAGGGGTGAGTTAAGATGAGAATAGCTTGATATGCGGTTGCTTTGGGATTTTACAATTTTATTTCATATTTGTATATGACTCGTGTCTGCCAATATGATTTGTGCTACATCATTTGGGTGTGGCTACACGAATCAACGACCTTCGATTCGTGTTTGTCATGCAATTTCAAGAAAATCCTATATGTACATATTTTGTGATTACATCATTTGTGACTACACGAATCATTTGGGTGTGCTAAATCATTTGGGTGTGACTACATAATTTGTGCTCCATGTTTGTCATGCAATTTCAAGAACGTCCGATGTGTTTAAAAACATCAGTGGTTTTACAACCTTAGATCAATGAGTGTGACTACACGAATCAAGATCCTAATGACATTCTTATCCCTATTATGGATAAATTTTCGATGGAGGATTTGTGGAGGATTATGGTTCCCACATCGACAATATTGGGATACCAAGTCTAGTATATAAGGTCGGTGGGCTACTCCTCCTATTGCCAATTGGTTTTAGGATGGAACCTCATCGGGTTTGGGCCCAACACGCATATGCGCTCGGATGTGCGATGGACCCCCACGTCAATTCTGACCCAACGAAATCTATCATGGTATCAGAGCAGGTTCTAGCTAATTGGGCTTGTCGGCCTTAAGACTCAAAATTGTGGACATGGACAATGATAGTCCGTCCGGTTGGGCTAGCCGACCTTAAGGCATTTCGTCAAGTGTCAACCGAGCCAGACGATTGCACTTGAGGGGGCGTGTGGAGGATTATGGTTCCCACATCGACAATATTGGGATACCAAGTCTAGTATATAAGGTCGGTGGGCTACTCCTCCTATTGCCAATTGGTTTTAGGATGGAACCTCATCGGGCTTATGTGATGGGCTTGGGCCCAACGCGCATATGCGCTCGGACGTGCGATGGACCCCCACGTCAATTCTGACCCAACGAAATCTATCAGGATTCAATTCCACCTGAATTTTGTCGAAAAGATTAATGAACTTGAGGAGGTACAAGATCTTGTGTTTTTTGACGGTAATTCAGCGAAAAGAACGGTAAATTGTGTTTTTGGTGCAGCAAAAATATCAACGGCCTTTGAATCTCAAATCAATGAGTGTGACTACATAAACTAGCTTCATGATGACATTCTTGGACTTATTTTGGATATGTACACTTCCAATGGAAGTTGCAAAGTCAACCTACATTGTGGCGAAAATGTGAGGTATTTGTGGAGGTACAAGACTCATGTGGTTTATGACGGTAATTGGTCGAAAAGGACGAGAAATTATGTTTTTGGTTTAGCAATTCAATTGTGCAAAAAATCATATATTTTAGTAACTTGTTTATCCTAGATACGTATGTACATATTTTGTGATCAATTTGGTTGTTCAAATTTGCATTCCAAGGTATTTGTGGAGGTACAATTCGATTGTTCAACTTAATTGTACAACAGTTGTTTAATCCTCAAAGTCCGCCGCTTTATTGTAGCAATTCGATTGTTAAAGAATAGGTAATATCATTTTACTACCTTGTTTTTTTACTAAGGCCCCGTTTGGGAACCAACTTATTCTACCTGATGGAGATTATGGCAGCTGATGAAAACACTGTACCATTTATATTGCTGTTTGGGAGCCTCAGCTTATGAAAGTTGATGAAGATGATGGAAGATTATGAAAGCTTATGAAATGAGCATTTCCATCAGCTCTTCAATACAAGCTTTTGAAAGATTATGGAGTTGATTGAAAGATTCTTCCTCAATATACCCTCATCTATTTTCTCTGATTTATTTTATGCAGTATTATCCATTCAACAACAACACAAGCGAGAAGAACAATTGGGCATTCAGATTGGAGAGCATCGACATTGGAGAAGAAAACTAAAAATCGAGACAGATATGAGAGCATCGACATTCATTCCTGGTCAAAATCGAGATGAAGAGCAGATTCGAACAATTTTGTGAACACATTCTCTAATGGAGATGAAGATCTTAAACCAATCAAAATTTGAAACATTGTTCCATTGCCAAATTCATGCTGCCGGATTCATCACCATATTCACCGTCAAATTCAATTCAAGGTTCCATCACCATCGTCAAACGAGGAAGAACATAGCGGTAAAAACTTCAAAGCGATCGGCCAGAGAAACCGGAGAAGAAGAGAGGGCGAGATTGCACCGAGAGAGCCAGAAAGAACATTCACCCACAGAGAGAGGAAGAGAGATTGATGAAGATGATCGCCCAGAGCAACAGGGAAAGAAGAGAAATCGATGAAGATTGCCAACGACCCAGAGAGAACGAGGAAGGGAGACGATGAAGATTGGGATGAATATCTGCCACATCCAAATGACTCATATTCTTGTAAATTAGGTTTTTAATATAATGGGCTTAACTTAGTATAATTGGATTGATGGGCTTATAATTGGTATAAATGGGCCGGTGTTTAATTGAAATGGGCCTTTAATTTATTTGGTTATTATTTATTTATTTCAATTTTTGACTTATGTTTAATATTATTGGACTTTATTTTTAATATTATATAAGAGTAATTACAGATAAATAATGATAAGATAGGATATATATTTTCAACTAATTTTAAATGTTACACTTGTTCAAGAATATAAATTATTAAAAGAATGTTACACCATAAAATAAAAACTATTCCTATTATTAATGAGTTTATTAACATAAAATAAAAGGTTATATACAAATAAAAATAATGTCCTTTTTGGAAATATTACGTTTACATAAGCTACGATAAACTCGTAGTTCCCAAACACCCAACAAACTTATAAAAAAAATCAGCTAGTTCAAACAGCTACTTATTTAAGCTATTAATTCAGCTTCAGCTTCAGCTTCAGCTATAATAAGCTTCAGCTTCAACTTCAGCCACAATAAGCTCGGACGAGCCAAACAGACCCGAAATAATTATGTATTTTGTGATCAATTTTGTGAAAATAAACTTATTTAATTCCTTAATTGTGTAGTATGGAAGGTTCAATTTGGTGAAATTAAATTTAAAGGTGTTTCATAAACCAACAAAATTAGAACTAAAAAAATCAAAAACCTCTTAGGGCACAAAATTATAGCAAAACCTAGGCAAAAGGACATGGTTTATTTTTTTTGAAAATGTGATCTGTTAACTAGAAAGAGGGGGAGAATGTACAAAATGGCCAGCTTCGACCATAGTTCAGGAGAGACGGGGAAAGACATACACATACTTAAACAAGATTGATACCTACTATCTTTGCCCATGAAATTGTATCGATATCACGTTTTTTCCAGTGAATAGAAGCATGTTGTTTGGTGGAGATGCTGACTTGGTGAGCACAGTCGATGGAGGATCTTTTGATGTTGGAGAAGATGACTTCATTTCTTGATTTCAAGTAAAATAAACAAAGGAAGAGATGGTCGAGTTTCTAATATGGTGCATGAAGTCCTTGTGGTGGCCGGTAGAGTTCGACCAACAACGCCAGTCATGGAGGGAGTTAAGACGGGAGGGACTCGAACCAAGCGCAAGATGAGAGATGATCAAGTGTGTGCACCGTTTGGTAGAGGCAGTGTCATTGTGGAAAGTAGCAACATTACGAGTGAACTAAATGAAGTACACGGTGGTAGTAAGCTTGATGGAAACAATAGAAGCAGCAACCGAAGAGGAGGCACCATTAAATCGAGTGAGAGCTTTTTGGATGAGAAAAGTGTTAGTCGGGGATTAATTTAATTGAAAATGTTATTGTGTTAAGTTACCTTTCGATACCCACAATCAATCTTTTGTTAGTTGATAGGATATTATATGGACTTGGGTTAGTTAATTGCAATAATATTAGGTTGTGGGTTACTCCCTCGTGAAACCCTTAGCTACAACTTAAAAACAACAGAAATTTCAAGATTTTCATATTTTTGCCCTTGATTTCCTCTTTCAACCCAGCCATAACACAAACACACCTCTTGAGTGTTGTTGTGTTGTCGTTACCAAAAGCTAATTTACTCGTGTCATCCGTGACATATAGCTCTAGTACCAAAATATTATAGTCTTGTATTAAGACACAATCTCACTATATATAGAAACGAATTGGTGGATTGATAAAAGTAGACTACTTAGGTGGATGAGTTCTCTTGGATTAACGTACAAATTGGTGAATTGATGGCTTTATAGAATGAAACCATCAAAATATCCTAGTTGGGATACGCTCATTGTACGGTCAAATACCATAACTGAATATCCTAGGTCAGATCACCTCGTCAAATATTGTTTGTCGCAATACCTTAGGTGGGAGTCACTTTAGTCAAATACCTTGGGTTTGAATTTTTCTACTTGTAGGTCAACCCCGTCAAACACCTTCAGTCGGAATACCCCCATCAAAATACTCCGGTCTAATTTTTTCTAGTCGAAATAGCCTTGTCGGAATAACATCTGGTTTGAATGTCCGAGTTCAAAAAAAATCCATGTCAGAGTTCTCGTCGTCGAAATATCCCAATTTGAAAGGTCCTAGGACAACCATCAAAATACCATTATTGGAATTCCCTAGACAAAATTTTGAACATGGAATTTTCCGAACTAGTTGTAACTCTTCTATTTAGGAAATGCTTACAAATGCAAGTAGACATATCAAGAGAGCATCTCAAAAGAGGATTGTTTTCTGCTCTTTGACAAAGACCGATATAGATATTAATTTAAAATCAGGCAGGCGGTATTCTAATTGATTAAAAAAATTATAAATTAAATGGTCGTATTTTTATAATGTATTCTTTTGTAACACCCCAAATCCACAGGACTCGGGGCGCTAATGGATCCTGACCCTAGCATGACAACAAGTTCACTGGATCTTACAACAAGGCACATATAGATTAAAACCAAAACATCAAACTGTTATATATATATATATATATATATATATATATATATATATATATATATATATATATATATATATATATATATATATATATCAAAAGGTATACAAAAGTACCGCTGAGTACAAAGCAAACATGTATCTATACATAGCAAAAACATCCCATATCCCACGTACAATCCTAGTGTACGGAGCCCTCAACGGATCACCCCATTTGGATCACTTTGCAGTTCTCCTAACCTGCAAAGCATCTACAACACGGTATATAACCGTTAGCTAACCATTCATATATAAGATAATGCATAAGCACAAACACAAGTCATGGAATCATAAACACATAATCATGCTATCACACATTTACCCGGTTAATCATCTTTATAAAGTCTAACACTCAAATCGTATATATATATATATATATATATATATATATATATATATATATATATATATATATATATATATATATATATATGTAAATGAACATATGTGACACGAGGAATATATAATCCTCGACTCTGAGTGCTATAGCCAGCTGGAGTGGTTATTGGAACACCCTCCTGTATACCATAAAGGAGTGGGGAGTGCCCAACCCGTATACCAGATCTGGCCTGACTACAGAGAACCTCCCAGACTCCTCAGCGGGATGAAAGGGAAGATTGTCACAGCCATTACAATGGGCGGTCACTAAACCATAGGTCGGTAATAATCAACATCGCATGCTATCAAGCATATACCAAACACCACTCATGCAAACATCCGATATAAGGATGGTAGCTAAGTAAGTCCTACGGACTTACCTCAACCTCAAGATATACTCAACCACGATCAGCTCCTATCCGGAGAACAGCACTGCCTAATAACAAGACATACATAGATATCAAATCTCCTATCAATCAAAGGGGTCACACCTAGACCCAAGAGATCCATAAGGATCATATCCAACCTATAAACCTCAACAACCTACTAAACCTCAAAGCCATAACCGACACATATCGATATCATATTCATCATCATCCTATCCTCATACACACACCTAGCATGCCACTAACCCGCTCATACTAGGAAAGGAAATGATCTATACCACTCTAGGTCGATCCTGTACAAGACGCACCTGCGTGACAGGAAGGACGCAGGGGCGAAGCAACGGGAGGCGCAGGCGCGGCGGCACTCCCACGTAGGGGCGGTGACACAGTCGACGCAGGGGCGGCAGCACTGGGGCGCAGGGGCGGAATTCAGTGCAGAATGTGATTCCCGCCTCCTCTTCGGTTCTTCACTCGATGATTTCACGTCTTCAACATCCAGCAGCCATACACATACATATATATACACATATAAACATCAATATATGCCTAGAAGCTCCAACACACAAGATTCAACTTGTGAAATCCTAAGCTAAGGAGAAGGAAAGGAAGAAGGAAAGAAAGAAAGAAAGAAAGAAGAGAAAGAAGAAGCTTACCACTGTTGTAGCCTAAACAACATGAAAATGATCAACACCCACACAAATCAGCTGGCTCTCACAGCACAACATCCACTCATCATCAACAACCAAGACTCACACCACTTTCTTGCCAAAAACAAAGGAGAAACACAAGGAGAAGATCAAAGGAGAAGAAGGAGAGAAGAAGATTGTGAGCAGCTGGAGAATGATGAAGAAACCCTTCATCTTAAGCAAAGGACGAAGCTTAAAGAGGAAGAGAGGAGTAAAGCATGGTCAAGAGTCAAAAATGCCGGCTGCAGCCGCAGGAAACCGCAGGGGCGGAACACATGACAAATCGCAGGGGCGTCCCCATGGACCCGCAGGGGCGGCTAGGTCCTAGCTCAGCACTAAAGATTAAGGCTCTTACATCTTTAATATAGAACCAAATACAAAAATATAAATATTTTCTTGATTGCATGATTTGCATTAGTGAATCCGATGAAGTGGCACAACTAATAGTAAAACTTACACGATGATTATTATTAAAAAAATAATAATAAAGATATAGAAGATAGAATGTGTTGATTCGCCTAACTTTATTCATTGAATAAATGAAAGGGTACTACTTTTATCGATTTCTTCATTTCCAACAAATATACTAAAACGAAGTTTTCTAATATCGTTTACTATGTTTTATGTTTATAATGAAATTATTCACCTTATTTTATCAACAAAACAAACTAATTTATTGCTTTTAACGAACCACAAATATGATTTGTTTATAATGATTTGTTTTAAACTCGTATGAGCTTTTTAAGTAATATATACTAAGATATTATTGATCAAAATTGGTATAATTTAAGAAAATTTGAAAGATGGTTTATCTTCAAAATATCGGCAATTAGAAAGAAAAAAATATATAACTGTTAAGATATGATATCATAAATTAGGACATAAATAAATTGTGATTATCTTTAGGATTATAATAGGTAGATTATGATCTTATGTAATCAATATATTTCTTATTTGTGTCATTATAATCCCTATATAAAGGGTCAATATCATTAATAATATGTGTGGTTTTATCCCACCATAAATCTTTCAGGTATCAACCTTGTTTAAGTTTGTGTATGCCTTTCCCCTTCTACCCTGAACTTTGGTCAAAGATGACCATTTTGCACATCCTACCTCTTTCTAGTTAACACGTAACATTAAAAAAAAAAAACATTGTTCCATTTGCCTAGGTTTTGCTATAAGTATGTGCCTTGCAAAGTTTTTGATTTTTTGGTTATCATTTTGTTGGTTTTTGAAACACCTCTAAATTTAATTTCATCAAATTGAACCTTCCAAACTACGTAGTTAACGAATTAAATAATTTTATTTTTACAAAGTTGATCACAAAATATTTACAGTCATCTAGAAAAAAACGTGGTAAAATTATATGATAACAATTTTTAACAATCGAATTGCTACAATCAAGGTGGACTTCGAGGATTAACATGCAATTAAATTGAACAATCGAATTGTACGTCTACAATACCTTGAAATTCAGGTTGAACAACCAAATTGATCACAAAATATGAACATACGCATTAAGGATAAACAAGTTAGTAAAATAATATTTTTGCACAATCGAAATTCTAAACCAAAAACATAATTTCCCGTTCTTTTCGACCAATTACTGTCAAAAGCCACATGAGTCTTGTACCTCCACAAGTACCTCATCTTTTCGCCATAATGCAGGTTGGGAGGAAAATACGAGATCCAGTAAAAAGATTGAAGATATGAAATTCCATGTCAACACCAAAAGTGAAAATCCAACCTATCACAACCCCAACAACGTCTACCAAAGGTTTCAAGGAGCTCCATAATATACCACTTTTTTATACTGAAATCGACCACATTCCACTTAGTTGAAATATAGTCCTTTTTGTTCTCCGGTAGCATAAGCCATGGCATTTCGAAGGTAAATTTGGCTTTCACCTCTCAACCAACAACATTCCAAGATTGACAGATAGAAGAAAATTCAAGCAGGTTCTCTTGCCAATGTCCTGAGAAGATATGATGGAAGCTCAGCTCAATACCTTCCCAAAATTGCTATTGCTTGTTAGAATGAAGCAAAAGAACTTGAAGATACTAAATGAAAGTAAAAGAAGGAAGGGAAATGCAAGACTATAGGGCCTTGATAATGAGAAGCACAAAAAAAAATCACAAATTTTTTTACCTTGAAAACCATATCCAGTGAAATACAATTATGAATGAAATTGTTAAATCCCAAAGCAACCACAGATCAAGCTATTCTCTTCTTAACGCATCCCTAATCAACAAAAATAAGGCAAGTGAACATGACAAATATGCAAATTTTCCACCTAAGTCCAGATTTAAAAATCAAGGGGCTTATTATGAGGAGCACTTACAAAAATCATAAATTTTTATTGGATTGAAAACCATACCCAACTAGTTTCATCATGAGGCTCACCAGTTCCGCTCTGTGCATTATCAGTTTCATCATTCTGTACTTTCTCCTTTGGTCAATTGCTCACCAGCCTTGGTGCTCAACTTATAGCAAATAAAGAGGATAAAGGGACTTCATCTGCTTCATCAGTGCTTGAAGAAGATCCACAATCTGCCATGACTGTGTTTTCAATAAATCCCTATGATGTGCTGTTCTATTCGAGGTACTACAAGAATAATATTGTAAATAAGATAAGTTAACCTCCTTTTACATCATAAAAAAAATCTAAAGAAAAGATGAATTTAATATAAGGACCATAAAAAAAAAAACTTATTTATCATAGAACAAAAAAAGTGTGATATCAAGACCATGTGTAAAAAATAAAATGGAAATATGACTAAATTTCTCTTCAACCACTCCCCAAAAAAGGAACTAAAAAGCATATTATGAGAATATAAAAATTAGTAGAGTACGGAAGATAAACTTATTTGTTACTTGCAGACTTTAAGCAACAACAACACTAAATGAGGTTTGTAGACCGGCACAACCATCTTCACCTTTATCAATTGCAGTGCGAATTTTTTCATATAGCATAATAATATTCCCATTTTTCCAAGTATGTTTTCGTATTTGAATTTACATATATAAATGATATTATGCCGTTTATAATATGTTGTAAAGTACTATTTATGGTGTTTTGTATCCTATCGAGTAAAGATTTTATGACACTTCTAAAACGACAAGAAATAGTGTATTCATAACGTGTTTTAATAAATAGGTTAAAATAACCGGGCGTAATGTAAAAAAACAACATAAAAGGGTTTTCTGAATAATACACGAATAATGTATTATCTCATTTTGGGTTTTGGGAGTCAATTGTAATTAATATATATTTTTTAGTCATGCTTTCACACGATTTAAACAAAGAGTTGTCACAAAGACTTGAAGTGATGCTCAGATCCTACTACGACAGCAGTTTTTGACAGCCCAAAGCATGACAAATTGAGATGAAACAGATACTTTGAATAATAACAAATGTCCATTTTCACAGCCCTAATGCAAAACACTCCTGCTGCTGTCAAGATTGTTACACAGATTTTGTTTTTATTGTTGATTGTTATTAACTTCTGATTCTCAAACAGTCAAACCATACAAGAGAATATTCATAGGATTTGTAGCAACTACTTAGCATAAAATAAAATAAAAGATTTTTGGTGTAAAATTACCTATTTTTTGAACAATCGAGTTGCTGCAGAAAATCTCGACTTTGAGGATTAATCGATCCTTGATTCTATTCATTATTAATCCAGATCCGTAATACCAGATCTGCAGATACCTAAAAAAACAGCAAAAACAATGTATGAGCTTCATTGCTTCAGCAAATGATAGATTCAGTAGTTACCTTATTGCGGTGGCAGAGAATAACGATTGACATACAAGTGAATTTGGGCGGCGTTGAGATCCGACGATCTCATCTTCGACCCTCCACGTCGATCGGTCGAGTACAAACTCCAATCCTGCTGCTTGATTGGTCTTCTTCTTCGTTGGTCAATTTCAGTCCTAGATCGGAGAAGAGAGATGAAAGAGATATCGTTGACGAGAATCAATATTAGGGGCAAATAGCTGCTAGGATATGTTAGAAAAGAATGAATTTGATGGGTCTGAGCCCTGAGTTAGTACGTAGAGTATATATATAGGTAGGTTAAAGGCTATAATGGTAAATACTCCATAAATTAGGACTCATTAGTATTTTTTTATTCATTAAAAACTACTTTGAAACCATCATTAATCAATAAAAATTTTTTTTAAGGTAAACTATTATGAAACTATTCTTAAAATATACATAAAAGTCGATTAGAGATTAATACGACTTAAGAATAATGACATGAATAACCTTTTTGCCGATAAAAGATCGGTCAAAACCTCGTTCAAGTTCAAAAATATCGGTTATTCTCTCTCTCTCTCTCTTTTTTTCTATGGTATTTCGAAAACTAATCACTTTAAGATAATTTTGAATTTTACCGTTTTGATCAATAATATTTGTTAATGCCTTAAAATCTCATATGGTTTTAAAACAACTTGTTAGGAACGAATCATATTAAATGGTTTATAAAAATCTAGAGATTCGTTTTGTTTTATTTTTTTGTTAAAAAATAAAGATGAATAAATTAATTAACAAATTTACACAAGAATATGAATATACTAGGAAAAATGTATGTAATCTTTTCGCACATTAAAAAAATGTCGTTTTAGTATTACTATCTAGGAAAGAAGAAATAAGTTTTGCCGTTTACTAATGAAAATAATGCAATCAAAGTATATATATATATATATATATATATATATATATATATATATATATATATATATGTCAACTTGTATATGTTAGGACTTTCTAACTATTAGAATTACGTGACGGGCGATGTCAATGTATACAACTTTGATTGGGGGATTACAATAAGGGTATTTTGATGGGGTTATTTTGGGCTTTTTAAATTGGAGTTTTTTCGACAACGAGAATTCTAACGTGGAATTTTTTCATCGCCCATTTCAGCTAGGAAAATTTAGATGAGGGTATTTTGATGGGGTTATATTGATTCGGGTATTTCGACGATATATTTGTATTTGAAGGGGATTGACTTGTCGAGATGGTGGTACCCTAAATAGAAAAATTCCGGCCAAATTATTTGACGAGGGTGATTCCAACTTAGGATGTCGCGATTAGCAATGTGGAGTTTATGTATAAGGTGTTTGTACTCACTCAAACATTCATGTTTTTCTTTTCTGTTATATGTTTCCCTTTCTAGATCGTTTTGTTTATTTGGGTTTTTTTCCTGTATTTTCGCTTACATTTAGAATAATTGAATCTTTTGTTGGTAAAGAGAAAATGTGTGTTGCTCATTACTCAAATCATATTAAAAAGCTCTTATTTATGTATCAAATTCCTCGCAGCGATTTCTCTCAAACATGGACGACTTCTTTTCTGTTAAAACCATATATTGCTTCACATCAACCTCAAACTCACTGTTATAGAACAATGGTTATAGCTATTGTCACAAAGTAACCAACAATATGGTTTACAGTGTATATATAGGTAGGTTAAGGGGTACATATTGTATATATAGCTAGGTTAAAGGGTAAGTGCGTAAATCAGTATGTATATTTGATTTATTAAAAAACATAGTAAATGATATTAGATTTAAAATTTATGAAGTTTGTTTGAAGAAGATGCATGAACCAAATATTGTTGTAATTCAATTCGTGATCTGCTGAGACGTGCAGGCAGAGATCCTTTGACGGTTGGAAGGCTCTTGTGGGAGATGTCATAATTGGGCTCGGAGCGATCTACAGAAATAGCCAAAGTATATGACAACTTCACTGTCAAATATGTAATGTTTGAATATTAGACAAACAAATTTGTTCCACATAAAGAATAACAAGACCATACTAACAACTAACAAGAACCTGGCCAAACCACCATACCCAGGTCCCGCTAAAAACACACTCAGACAAACACAAGAGCAAAACCAACACCCCCTTGTACAGATTTTAGTGCAACACCCCGGGTAACGAACATTACCGTGACCATTTAAGCAGAAGCAAAACAAATAAAATATCGATTGCGATTTGCGAGTATTAAAAGCAAGTTAGCAAGACAACCATCAATGATAAAGACAACAATGCACAAATTCAAATGCCTCAATACTTCACCAAATTACACTTTTCCAACACTAGGACAAGTCGTCTATTTTCTTCGGTGGTTTGGACGCACATACTCAAGCCTCAATTGCTTTCCAAACTGCGTTTGTCAGTAAAACTCTTCCCATGACCTACCTTGGTCTCCCTCTTGACTCCAGTAAACATAAAGCTTCCGACTATGTCCCCCTTACCCAAAAAATAACCTCAAAAATCAACTCCTGGACCTCTAAACACTTATCCTATGCCGGAAGACTCCAACTTATTCAATCAATACTCTATGGAATACAACACTACTGGGGTAACGTGTTCTTCTGCCGATGTCCGTCGTGAGTAATATTCAGAGCCTTCTTCATAGTTTCCTCTGGTCCGGCGCCTCCTCTAGTCGTCGTAACTTGGTTTCTTGGGACAAAGTTCGCCGCCCCCACTCTGAGGGAGGCCTCGGCCTTAAAGAAATCCTTTCTTGAAACGAGACGAGTATTTCCAAGCTCCTCTTTGAACTGCACGACCCTAATGTCAATTGCAATAGCCTTTGGATTGAATGGGTCCGTTCAAACCATCTCCGTGATCACTCTATTTGGAATGCCCCAGACTCTAGCTCTCACAGTTGGGTTTGACGTTCTATCCTGTGTGTTCGTGACCTTATTCTCAGTAAAGTCTCTCTCACCAACATCCCCGCCCTTATCACCAGCCAAAACAACACCTACAACTCCCCCTCCATCTATACCCTCCTCAGACCCCCAGGACCTAGTGTTGCCTGGTATACTATTATTTGACATCAAATCAATTCCCGTCGTTGTAGTTTCACTTCCTGGCTTGCTACCTTGGACAAACTTCCCACGAACTCTAAACGCGCCATTTGGGGAGTCACCACATGCCCCACGTGCCACTCCTCTGATGAAACCATCGATCATCTCTTACTCCACTGCCCTACCTCAAAAACCATTCTGGACTCCATCCTAAATTGGCTCTACATCGCCCAACGCATGAACACTCTCCATGGCTGGCTGGACTAACTCTCCACTTCGATTGTCAACAACAAAAAGTGCTTCAAATCACAAATCACGATCTCCACCTTCATCTCCTTCATCTATCATATTTGGAAAGCAAGAAACGACCACCTCTTCAGCAATCTTCCGGTTAACACTAACAACATCATTGGCATATCAAGACTCACGTCAAGCTTCGTGTGAAGACTCAATGAAATTTCCACACCCCCGCTAGTCGACAATGGATGTCTTTCCTCGGTTTCGTATAACTTCGCTCTTCACCATTGATCTACTGTTTTGTTGCCTTTCTGTCTAACTCTCTTGTATCTCCTTTGTACACCTCTCTCCTATCTTGTATCTCCCTATCCATACTTAACACGTAACCTTTCGGTTCAAAAAAAATATGCCTATTTTCACCAAATTGATGACCAAATATTACATAGGCATCTCAAACTACTTAAAGATAAACAATTAAAGTTCTAATATGCCTATTTTCATAAGGGTGTATTTTTTGCAGCTTGTACATTTTGAGGTTAACATTCCTATCTCTCTTGGGGTATATTTTTGCAGCTTGTACACAACTACTGATGTTAATGTCAGCATTCTTATCTCTCTTACGTGTAATTTTACGTCTTCTACAAAATCATTGATCTTCATCGAACATTGGTCTTGAGGTCCTAGCCCATGCTGATTTTGAAACCAATGGGCCTGCATAGCCACGAAGTTGGTAGGACGGACCGACAATGCAATCAAGAATCATTGAAATTCAACCTTGCGACACAACGTGTTTCTTTGAATGACAGGGGTGGATCAATCTCATCCAACTCGAAGGCCAGCACACGATTGTCGAAGAGAATCCGAGGTAACAACCGAAGGGATTCAACGCTCTTGATTCCTGCATTATGTTTGACAACCAGTTTAATTAAACTTACCAAACTGCATATTTTCCGAGGATTAAGAGTATACTTACAAGTTCTCCAGCGATAAGAATTATGTGGTTAAAGGTTAAAGAAACATGATACCTCTAATACCAAAACAATATGTAAATACACAAAAGAAGCAGCACTCACCATGTATTATCTCTCCAAGATTTAGCTTCTGAAACCAATTTTGCGCCTGTATAAATTAAACACCAATACATTACATTAATAATTAGGAACATCTTCATCAACGAGACTTTAGTCTTTGTGTATACAATAAACAAACAATACTAAGTCCATAACCAAAACCCAGCAAACAGATTACTATCATTGCAGGTCTCCAATAGCATAAAAACCAAATCTCATCGTCAATATCATTCAAAATATAAAAACCCAACAATCACCATCCATTTCTTCTCTAACTTACATTGCTTCCATATCCTTCTTTTTAGAATCAGCTTGGCATCTTCTAGAACATCAGCTATCACTTTTGCAGCCTTTTTTTTTCCAGTTGAGAACTTTGGAGAAAACATCGATCGTGAATTTTCTGCAGGTCAAAATTACACAAGTAATTAAGATCTAATGAAGTAGTCAAAACGGAAACTAACACAATTCAAAGACCTCACCTTGTTCATCAAATTCATTGTACCCATTATTCTTGACAATCATATGATAAAATAAGAATGGATATTGGTTCCAAAAATGAAGTTCAAAGAAGAAGAAATAAATTAACAGAAGGTACGTACATAGACAACTCTCATACTACTTTGCATAAACAAGCCAGTAAATCATGTATTACCTTACTCTTTGAACAATCGAGTTGTTGCAGTAAACCTTAGCTTTGAGGATCATTCCATCTTGTATTTTATTCATTATTATGTCAGATCTGTGATACTAGATCTGCAAAAACCTAAAAAGATAATCTGAGGACATCATATCAAAAACAACTAAAAACATAAAGCAATTTATAGATTCAGACTGTATATTCAGTTACCTTATTGCGTTGGGGTTGGATAATAACAATGGATAGACAGTTCCGACGATCTCATCTTCGACCGTCCATGTCGTCGATCCTGTAGAAACTGCGGAGAAGGGAGATGAAATCGTTGACGTAAATTCGGAATCAAGAGGAAAATAGCTGCGAGGAAGATGTGAGAGAATAATAGATCAATTTGTGTCTGAGCCCTGCCCCTGAAGTACGTAGAGTAGAAATAGGTAGGTTAAAGGGTTACACGCTAGTACAATATATATAGGTTGGTTAAAGGGTGAATATATTAGTATTTATTTTTTATTTAATAAAAACTACTTACATCATTAATCAAAACCAACAACTTATAAAATACTCCTAGGCTATTTATTAAGAAACAAAAAACTTAAAGACGTAAAAAAACGAGGCGATAAAAGGTAATCCAACGTTAGTCAATCATGTGCGACACGGTTTTCCATTTTGCCAACAAAAAATAAGTAATATCGACTAAAAAAGAAGAACTCTATAAAAATAGCAACATTTCAGTTATTGAAAGAATAAAGTTAGGCGAATATAGGTAGGTTGAGTAGTTCGTTAAAAGTAGATAATCATTTTATTTTATTGATAAAATAAGGTGAATAATTTAATTATAAACATAGTAAATGATATTAGAAAATTTCATATTAGTTTTATTGTTGGAAATAAAATATTTATATTTTTTATTTGGTAATTCTATTTGAGAGAATTACCAAATAATATTTATATTCGTTTAAAAGTAGATAATTATTTTATTTGGTAATTCTATTTGAGAAAATTTCGTATTAAATTTGAAGTGCGAAATAGGCAAATAAACAGTTAACAAATACTCTATAAGGGGGGATGAATAGAGTATGGAATCTTTTCGCAATCTCAGAAAAGGTAAGACCTTATCAAGCTGAGGTAAGACCTTATCAAACAGAGATAAGATCTTATCAGATGCTCAGAGATTGGAAACGAATAAAACAGTAAATAAAGACAAGCAATAGAAGATAGATAAGAGTAAAGAGTAGAAGTAAAAGAGACACGCGATGTGTTGACGAGGTTCGGTCTCAAATTGACCTAGTCCCCGCCTAGGGTTATCCAACCCTAGGATTGTAAGTAGCTTTATTTCTCTTCTTCTTCCGATGAGCTCCAGATATAACCTTCAGAAGAACTTCCCTCTTCTAAACTCAGAAGCCTTACACTTCCTATCTAGCAACTCAAACACTCAAGAGAAAACAAAGTCCTACCGATACCGAAGTATCTTACACGTTTGGGTAGAGAGTAACCCTTTGTATGATTCTAGATGAATTGTACTATGACGCTCAAAGAAGATCTCACACACTCAAAGAGATAAAACGCTCAAGCTTGAAAGGTGAGATCGATGCTTTGGGAGATAAGAAAGCAGATGGTTCTTGTGTACGCTTGGGATCAAGTTCTATCCTGTCATCTTTCTTGTCTCCTTATATAGATACGCCCATCATCTTCAAACAAAACGAACGTTGAGAAAGATCTTGGGCAGCTTGAGATTTGTTACAAAAAATCCGATCGTTTGATTGAATCTTGATATCTTGATTTGTTGCAATCTGGACGTTGAGATTTGATTTTCCAATGGCTGAAAATCCGTTCAATATAGTTGCAGTAAATCTGGATTTTTAAGATTATATTGGTTGAAGATTTTGTTTAAAGATTTGTTTAAACTAAATCAAAGATTTTGTTCAAATCAAATTCCTTGAAAGTCTCAACAACCTTAACAAAATTTGACTTAATATATTTGGTTAGAAAATCAAACAAATATAAAATCCAGCCTATAAGAATATTGTTAGCCCAATAAAATATCGGACTAAACTAAATAAGCTCATTCGAACTAAGCTACTTGAGCCAGTTTCGGTAAGGTCTTACCAAAACCCGTAAGGTCTTACCAAAACCTAGAAACCAAGGTTTTGACTTTCATCAACCGGTAAGGCCTTATTGACCATTAATAAGATCTTATCATCAAGGTGGAGTTAACAATCTCCCCCTTGATGAAAGACAAAACTTGTGACCTGTGCACCTGTGCACCTGTTAAGAAAACAAAAACAAGATATCCAAACAATATAGCAGAAATATAGGATCAAATTTTGGACAAAGATTTTGTTTAACAAAACAGAAAATTCAAACCAAGTTTTTTAAAACAGAAGGGTAAAGCAGATTATTTCTCCCCCTTTTTGTCTTTCAACAAGAAGGGTAACGAAAATTGTCTCAACAAACTATTGTTTTCCAAAACATAACAGAAAATTATTTTTCATCATCAGAAATTTCGACAACCTCATCGAACCATTGGCCATAAGGAGGAGGAACACCATCTTCAGGTTTGCGAAATCTGCTGGTGACCTTCTCCCTCCATCTATTCCTTGCCTTAAGAACTGTGTGATTTGCCATCATCTTTGCTCTGATCTTTTCTTGTTCACTACGATATTTCTTGACCAGTCCATATTCTTCTACTGTTAGGATTGAGGGTTCAAGGACAGTGGGACGAAGAATGCAGCGTTTTAAAATTTTGCGCTCACAATTTATCACCACATTCTGGCAGACCTCCTGAATGTGTTGAACTGCATCTTCATCCAGTGGCATAATAGAAGTCGTGGCCCTGTGCGATAAGGATGTGAGAAATATCAATTGATTAAGCTTTTCATTTACCATTAGTAATTTCTCATGAGTGTCGTCTTGTCGATCAACAATATCTGCACGAGCAGTATTGAGATCTTTCCTCAATGCATCCACCTCAGCTTCCAGATATTGAATCCTCTGTTCTGAAGAAAGCTGTGCACCTTGTTGATTCTTCTTCAAAATCCACTCACCAGCAAGAGTCTTTTCAAATCCTAACCGTCCCCAGCACTCTTCATCAATACAGCCCTTATGCGATATCTCTTCCTCACCCATAGTGTCAATTTCAAAGAATTCAAAGATTTTTGGAAACAGATTGACATATGGTAGAGGAGCTGTCATGGGAGTATTGACAGTATGCAGCATATAGGACAGAATAAGATTAGGAACATCAATGACATGGCCAGTCAAGATGAGATCAAGAACCTCTAGAAGATTATCAGTAATAAGCTCTCGAGAGTGTTTGCGAGGCATGATACATCTTGCAAGCAGAGTAAACACAAGCTTTGCCTCTAAGGTGAGGACATTGTGAGTGTGTTTCGATTTTGGCTTGGATGAAGTTTCTACTGAAGAAGTTGATTTTTCAAAGAATTCTTTTTGAGCGTGGGCAAGACACATGCTCTTAGATGGATGGGATTTCGTGTCAATTTCCTCGGAAAAACCAAGAATAATGGCTAAAGAGGATGCAGAAAGTGTAATCTTTCGTCCCTTGATCTGAGAATGCAGGGTAAGAATCCCTTTTTCTCGGTGTGCAGTAAGGTTAACAAAGAACAGACGGGTGAGGTGAGGAAACGCAGTTGTTCCAAGATGAAGAAGGTTCCAGATATTTGAACATTTCAATAAATTGACACAGGGTAAGGTCATGGATTCTAGAAATGTGATAATGGGGTGGTCAGATTAGGAGATCATAATTCCTTATCTATAAAAGGCATTGATAATGTTCTCTTCTTGATGTATGATAATAAAATCAGAACTCTTCAACAAGTTAGGTGGGTGCCTGAACTTAGAAGAAATTTACTGTCTGAAAGTGTTTTTGATGACCTAGGCTGCCAGATTCACACAAATAATGGTGTTAGGAATGTGATTAAAAATGGTAAAGTCCTCCTCAAAAGTGTGAAGAAAAATGGTTTATATCATGTAGTTGGTTCTCCTGAATTGAATGTTCTAAATTCTGTTGTGAACATGAATCTTGATCGATCAAACCAAATTGTGGCATGCTCGTTTTGGACATATAGGAAATAAAGGCTTGCATTACATGTTTAAAAATGGTTATTTTGATCATAAACCTGCTGCTTTAGACATGTGTGAAAACTGCATTTTTAGTAAAGCTACTCGGTTAACTTTCAATAGATCTACCTATGTTGTTAAATATCCTCTTGAATATATCCATTCTGATCTTTGGGCCCCTCCCAAGTTGATACTATAGGAGGTAGAAAATATTTTATTTCATTTATTGATCATTTCTCAAGAAAATTTTGGGTGTATTTGCTAAAGGGCAAAAGTGAATCGCTTTCAACACTTTTAAACTTTGGAAAACCAAAGTTGAAAATGATTCTAACCATAAGCTCAAATGTCTTAAAACGGATAATGATTTAGAATTTTGTAATCATGACTTTAATAAGTATTGCTTACAAAATGGGATAAGACGACATTTGACTGTTCCGGGAACCCCTCAGCAGAATGAGACTGCTGAGAGGATGAATAGGACTTTGCTGGAAAAATCTAGCTGCATGCTTTTTTCTGCAGGTATGAAACAGTCCCTTTGGAGAGAGGCTGTAATTACAGCTTCTTATTTGATAAATAGAACTCCTTCTTCTGCTATAGGGTTTAAGACCCTACAAGAAATGTGGACTGGTCAAAAACCAAGTATAAAACACTTAATACCTTTCGGTTGTACAGCTTATGTTCACCATTCTCAAGGTAAACTAAATCCGAGAGCTCTCAAGTGTGTGATGTTAGGTTATCCGGAAGGGGTAAAAGGTTACAAATTACTTGTTATACAATCTGGTGGTTATAGGGTTTTAACTAGTAGAGATGTAATTTTTAATGAATCTGATTTTCATTTTAAAAATTTCCTTACACCTACTGTTGAGAATACTAACAGGGACAGGGAAGCAGATTTTTTCATACCAAGTGACACATTTGAGTCAGCTGAAGAATTTGATATTGGTGTTTTTCGAAGACACACCAGAAATGCTCCTAGTACTGTTGTTGCTGAACAAACCAGGGAGATTATTGAGCTGGAAAACAGTTCAGAAGACAACACACCTCACCAATCAGGTGGGGCTGTAAGCAATTCTAATTTTAACTCTAACTCTAACACAACTTCTGTCAATGCTGAAAATTCTGGAATTGTAATTGGGACTGTAACAAATTCGGACATTATTTCAGACATTTCTCCTATTTCTGTTTCTGATTCTGTTGTGGTTTCTGATTTTGTTCCTACTGATGTTGATTTGTCTAATTATCAGCTTACTTTTGATAGAGCACCTAGAGCTAGAGTTCCTAATCCAAAGTATTTCAATCCTACTTATATAAACATTGCTGAGTTTGTATATAATAGGGATAATAATTTGGTAGAATTTGCTGTGTTGATTGCTGATGTGATTGTTAATACTTATACTCCTGAGTTGTATGAACATGCTATTAATTGTAGTCAATCTAAGTTTTGGTTAGCAGCTATGAATGAAGAGATTAGCTCTATGCATGAAAACAAAACTTGGAAATTAGTTCCTAAACCAGATGGTGTTAGAACTATTGATTGCAAACGGATTTATAAAATCAAAGATGACATTAAACCTAATGACCCCCCTAGATTTAAAGCTAGGTTAGTGGCTAAGGGTTTTACTCAAAAAGAAGGTATAAATTACAATGACATTTTTTCTCCTGTTGTGAAATATAAGACCATGAGATTGCTTATTGCTTTAGCTACAGTTTATGACTATGAAGTGGAACATATTGATGTTAAAACAACTTTTTTGCATGGAGACCTTTATGAGACTATCTATATGAGACAACCAAAAGGTTTTATAGACAAAAATCACCCTGATTATGTGTGTTTGTTAAATAAATCCATATATGGTTTGAAACAGTCTCCTAGGCAATGGAATATCAAATTTGATACATGCATGAAAAAATTAGATTTTATAAGAAGTCAATATGATCACTGTTCATACTTCAAATCTGTCAAAACTGATTCTCCTTTATATATCTTGCTTTATGTGGATGATATTCTGTTAATCTGTAAATCCAAAGCTAAGATAAATGAGGTTAAAAATTCCCTTAGAAGCAACTTTGATATGAAAGACTTAGGTCCTGCTAAAAGAATTCTAGGGATAAAAATTGAAAGAAATAGGTCTAAGAGACAAACTTGGCTTTCCCAATCTGACTATGTGACTAAGGTGTTAGATAGGTTCAATCTAAAAGTTGCTAAGACTTCTAAAATACCCTTAGGAGGGCACTTCGATTTAACTCGTGTCCATAATATGTCTAAAGAGGAAAAAACTCGCATGAGTAAGATTCCCTATGATGCTGCTGTAGGATCTGTCATGTATGCTATGATTTGTTCTAGACCTGATCTTGCCTTTGCTATTAGTGCTCTTAGCAGATTTATGTCTAACCCAGGTGAAAAACATTGGAAAGCTATGAAATATATGTTGAAATATATGAAATATATTGCTGGAACTGTTAATTTTGGACTGTTATATGCTATACATCATTTCTTCTTATGATTTGACTGGTTATGTAGATTCTGATTATGCTTCTAATAAAGATAATAGAAAATCTACTACTTCCTATGTATATACTTGGTGTGGAAACTGTATTTCTTGGAAATCTCAACAACAACCTATTGTAGCTTTATCTTCTACCGAAGCTGAGTATGTAGCTGCCACTGAAGCTTGTAAAGAAGCTGTGTGGCTTAGTAATATTCTGTTTGAAATAGAAGGTAAGTCTACTATGCCGACTTTATACATGGACAGTCAAAGTGCTTTACACCTTTGTAAGGTTCCTGTTTATCATGAACGGGCCAAACATATTGATGTTAGATATCATTATATTCGTTTACAAGTAGAGTCAAATAAATTACTTGTTAATAAGGTTGATGGTGATACTAACCAGCAGATTTTGGCACTAAAATAGTCCAGTAAGAAATTTTTGTTTTGCGGGAATTTCTTACATATTTCTGAAGTCACGTAAAGGTAAAGAAAATGGGCTGATGACGTTTTTACTCAAAATCCACTATTGGTGAACTTAGAAATTAGGAGGGCAAATTGTGAAGAACGTTTATTAAACCAAGTGAAAGCAGGCCCAAAAACAGCTTAACTATTGGGCCCAACAGGTTTCAAAAGCCCATCTGTAATTTTAAAAGAAGCACTGTGTTTCACTTAGGGTTTTGAGGAGCTGCATATATATAGTTCATTACAGACAAGTGCAGAAAAGAGGAAAAAAAGAAAAATAGAGAGAGATTTGAAGAAAAAGAAACGTTCCAGTGCCAGATGCCCAACGCTTCCTCCTGTCTTCTTCTTCTGTTTGTTTTCTTCCTTTCTTGGTGAAGCAAAAAGCTTTGTTGAGACTTTCTAGGGTTAATCCCTTAAGTCTACAAGATGTGCGGATTTGTTGTTCTTGCATATTTCGTTCTTGTATTTTCTTTGTTCGTTCAATAGTGGATTTGGGTGATGTCTTGAGGCCCCGAGAATGTAGGATTTTATTTCCGAACCTCGTTAAATCGTGTCTATTCTTTGTTCTTGTTCGAAAGGCACTCTAGCTTTCGATCTTGTTCTTGTACTTAAGACAAGCATACTAGTAAACATGATCCAATTGTTGCAATCAAAGTTGCTTTTAAGATTAAACAGTCTATTAGTCTCTACAAATATAGCAAAAAAAAACTAGCCATGCCTGCAACAGATGCCACACAAACCTCGCAATTCCCATCGACAGCTAAATTAATCAAGCAACCCACATTCGATAGATCTGTCACCGCGACTCCCACCACGATATATATTGTCTCTCAATCAGTTTCAAATATATCTATTGTGGGTTCTAAATTGATAATTGAAAAAATCATAATGAAAATTTTAATTGTATATATCAGTTTCAAATACATATTTGCTTGTACACAACCATTTATCTTCAAATCAACATTCTATCTCTTATGGGTGCATTTTTGCAGCTTGTGCATTGAATCTTGAGGTAAAAATTCCTATCTCTATGGAGTATATTTTTTCAGCTGTACACAACAATTGATGTTTATGTCAGCATTCTTATCTCTCTTAGGTGTATATTTCCATCTTGTACATAACCATTTATCTTCATCGAACATTGGTCTTGAGGTCTTAGCCCATGGTGAGTTTGGAAACTAAAGGCCCGCATAGCCGAGAAGTTGGTAGGATGGACCAACAATGCAATCAAGAACCGTTGAATTCGACCTTGCGACACAGACGTGTTGCTTTGAATAACAGGGGTGGATCAAGCTCATCCAACTCGAAGGCTAACTTACAATCGTTAGCATTCTCAACCAACTCAAAGGCCGATGCATAATGATTTAAGTAGTTTTTTTATTTAATAAAAACTACTTAAATCATTGGATCAGGCTTTCCAAAACTCTGGTAATCTTTATTACTGGCTCTCCCTGGTCCCACCCTTGGAATAACAACAAAAATGACCTCATCTACAACATTAGAAGATCTGCTATCATGACTACATCTATCAGACTTGGAAGACTCGCAAACCCAATGCAGTGTGTTAGAGACATTATCCTTGTTGTCAAGAATTACGCCTTTGTGTATTGGACCCGCCGTTGTAGGCTCTCTCTTCACTGGGCTAAAACCCTCGATATCACCCTTGCTCATCCTTCTTCTGTACTCTAAATCTCCTTCAATTTTCCTCTGTAATTTTCTTTCTAGTTTGTTACTTTCTGTCTCTTGTTCAATCTAAGACAAAGATGCTTGTGTAACTCCCCCTCTTCTTAATACATACGTACATTTTCAAAAAGAACAACTTATAAAATACTCTAGTAGGAAAATTATTATGATACAAAAAACCTTAAGATGAAAGACGTAGGAGGCGAGGCTATAAAATATAATATAACATTAGTCATGTCCGACAAGATTTTCTGTTTTGACAAAAAAAAAAAAAGTCGATCTACTAATGCAAACTCTGGTAATATCGATTATTATTGTTTTAATTTTTCTTTCTAATTTTCAGTATTTCGGAGACAAATAATCGTTAAAATATTTTTTAAATTATACCATTTTGGATCAATAAAATCTATATATTACTGGAAAAGCTCATATGAGTTTCAAATAACTCATAAATATACAAATCATATTTAATAGTTCGTTAAAAGTAATTAATTACTTGATTTTTGTTGATAAAAATAAAGTGAATAATTTAATTATAAACATAAAATATAGTAAACGATATTAGAAAACATTGTTTCAGTATATTTGTTGGAACAGAACAAATAAATCTGAAAAAGAAAAAGAAATCTAAAAAATTACAACGTTTTATTTATTTAATGAATAAATTAAGCGAACCAACTCATTATTTCTTCTATATATGTAAATTTTGTCTATAATAATCTTCTTATAAGTCTATTAGTGATGTATCATTAATGCAAACCATGCAATCAAACATATATTTATATATTTTTTTATTATTAGGTTCTATTTAACATAATCCATTATAAAAATATGACCGTTTAATACTTTTTTTTAGCTATTAGAGTACCGCTTACGTGATTTTAATTTCACATATATATTCATCCTTGTGAAAGAGGTGAAAACAATCGAGTTGAAGTCCGTAGCCACAAGTGTGCCAATGGCTGGAGCAATTTTCCTCAACATGTGTTCTGACCAAGAGCGGACATCCAAATCAGGGAGCGAGATCTGCACAAGTATGTCGTCGAGGTATGAAAAATCGAGCATGGTGCCTGGACTCCAGACACCATGCTCGATATTTATGAGGGAAGCGACCCCGGATGTACCAGGGCCCACGGTTTAGAACGAGGGAGAAGAGTGACTCATCAACAAAGTGGGAGGCAAAGATGCCCTTGTTGTTGAGGCTGATACTGGGGAGAGGGGTGAAGGACCAGTTACGGGCAACAAAGCCTTCAATTTCTTTACTAGTATATGAATATGTGCCTATTGGTATTCTTCATGACAAAATTCATAATCCATACCATGATTTTTACATCACATGGAAAATGCGGTTATAAATTGCTACGGAATCTGCTGAGGCTCTAGAATATCTACATTCATGGTCGACTCCACCAATATACCATAGAAATGTTAAGACATCTAACATACTACTCGATGACCGATACAAAGCAAAAGTTTCGGATTTTGGAACGTCAAAGACTGATCAAACTCATGTGATCACGCGTGTCCAAGGTACAATCAGATATATGGATCCAGAGTTTCTCCATCAAGCCAATTCACGGAAAAGAGTGATGTATATAGTTTTGGGATTGTCTCCCTCGAATTGCTAACGATCAAAGAACCAATTTACTTAGACAAAAATCAACAACCTAGAATCTTGGCATAGGAGTTTCCAGCTTCTATCAACAATTTTGAATTGTATGGTTTTTGGGATCCTCGAGCTGGGGAAGAAGCTGGAGAGCAAGAAGTTGAGGCCCTAGTTGAACTTATAACAAGATGTTTAAAGTTAATTAAATGGAAAAAAGAGACCCACGATGAAAGAAGTTGTAAGAACATTACCAATGATTTGTTTGGATTGTCATGCGAATAAGATAACCGGACAACATAATGTGATTTGGGATCGGGAGGAGATGATTATCGGCCAGATTTCTTATGATGGGGGTTTATTAAGTACTTCGAGTTCATACGCTCCAAGATGACAACGCTAGCTCAATGTACATTCATCATATGTACACTATTCTTGTTGCTTAAACTCTATAATTGCATTTAAATAAATGATGTCTACCGAAAACTTGAGGACTTTCAGACTAGGAATTAGCCAAATACAAGACAAGATTTTTGACATGGATTTCTTAGACACACATGGATTATTTACGAACATTGTTGAGATGTTTTTGTATGCACATGACCATAATTTGCTCATACTACGAAAGTAGAACAAATTTCTTCTGCTCATCCGTCCATTCTATTTTTGTCCTCAAGTTTCTACCATGGAAAACAACAGCAACCCTGAATGAAGATTTTCAACATGGTATAAAAAACCCGATGATCAGCAAAGGTAACTTTAATGCTTAGTAATCTTAATTGACACCTAATTACAAACCTTGGAATCATTATTTTGTCGTTGGGTTTGTCCATTGACACCAGTTGCCATAGATGGTGGGGTATCTGCTTCGCCCTGTACATGTCCTTTCTCCAACACTCTTTTGTAAAGATCAGTGTAGCCATCGGCTAATGAAGGATTGGCCAATCTAATTATCTGAAAATTCAGTACGATTCTACAAGTTGGAGAAGTGACAGCAAAAGCTGATTTTGAAAAAATGTACTGCTCATTTACACTGACATTTATATTAGGACCTGCATCTCCTGGCTCAAAACAACATCCTGGTATGATGAACAAGCAACATCATTTGACATGGCCTTGTCCTATATCAGTGAGTATGAAAAAACACTCGTCGGTAAATCTGTTAAATTAGCAATGCGATGGATAACCCATAACTTATATATTCGATGTGGATAATTTTTCACACATCTCAACACAGTCTTATTTACTTGGGTGTAGAAGAATTATAAACCAATAATTAACCTTGGGATTGTAGTTGTTAAGCTGATTATCACCATGTGCATCAGTCGTTTCAGCTCTATAAGCCTACGTAAAATCAGCCAGAATCTCAAGTTCAGCAGCAATGTGAACAACACAAAAAAGCAAAGTAAGCAAGCAGTGTTTTTCAGCATCCCGTTGTTGCTTTGTAATATACTTTTTTCTGTGTAAATTATCTAACATAGATTATAAAAAGAGAAACAACCTAATATATAAGATCAGTAGACTTCTTGGAATCACATATTATACTCACCGTAGTCGAACCAGAGTTTTGCCGAAAACTTGGAGGCTTTGACGCCTGAGAGTTCAGTTGGGGCTGTGATGAAGCAGTAGCAGTTTTCACCTCCATAATTACTAGTCCCTCTAGATCACTCACCTTTCCCAAAAATGAAAGAATCGTTTTTTCGCTATCTTTTTTAGTTACTTGAATTTGACGCTTCTACTATTCATAATATATATATTGTACATGATTGATGGAATCTCGTCATAAAAAAGTTTTTGGGAATAATTAGCCAGAGCTTAATGGGAGATTTTCGAATATTAACTTTTTTCATTCAAGTATTAATATATAACAGTATTTTGATTTTTAAATATTGAGAATAATGAGGTCTTCCTTTTCATAAAACGATTACTAACTAGTCCCCTAATTATATCGTATTTAAAATAAATCGTTTTAATTGGGGGTAGTTTGGGGTTTATTGATTTTTAGTGGCATTTTAGTAAATATCAGGGTAAAAATTTGAAAACTGTATCTCCTATTAGCTGGAAAAATCGGCATATCACATCCCCGTCCTTCTCTATCCAATATCACATCCCGTCTTCTCAAATTCTTTCCAAAAACCCTAACCGGCGATTTGAAGTTGATTATCCTCTTGCTTCTTCATCTTTTCCGGCCGATTCTTCGTTGTTGTGGTCGATTTGGCTCGTTAATACTATCCTACTTCTTCATCTTCATCTTTATTTGCCGTTCGTAGCCAAATTTTTTGTAAAAGTTGTTCAGAGTTCGTAATCGGAACGAAGGTTGTTCCATAACCGTCGTTAATCATCTTTGTGGGTTTTTGGCAAAATCAGTCCAGTAGTTGCACTCATATCATTGTTGCAACCGAAATAGGTACTTTGATTTAATATTATGTTAAAGGGTTTTCAGATTTCATATTTCGTTGGTAAATGCCATAGCTATCCGAAATAGTCTTTTTTTTGTGAAAACAGAGGGCGTTTTGCCATCTATAGCAAGCATGCATGTTATTTTTTTATCACATAAAGTGAATGTAGTACAGATGATGTCGATACTGTGTATCAAATGTGTTTGACAGTTGAAATAAATGTTGAAAGTACTTTCCTATTTATGGCCTATTTCTCAACATTATTACCATGTTTTTCACTTGTTGATTTTTTGGCATTTTGGACGAGTTTCCTGATTTTTTTATTTTATTTTATTTTTGAAACCGAGAGGGTTACATGTTAAGAGGGAGAGAAAGATTACAAAAGAGAGATTACAAAGGGGGTGATTACTGAAGTTTTGAGACTATGGGAAAAGAATAGCATGGTAGAGACAAGTAAAGAACGTAATTAAGAAATCTGCAGGTAATTCATCCATTGCTCGCTTGAGTGCGAGTGTTCTTCCAGATAGTTGAGGCACGCAGCTTAACATGAGACATGATCTTGTGGGCGTTAGTCTCCGGGTTGATGGTGGTATTGTTGAAGACAAGGTCATTACGGCTCCTCCAAGTATAGTAGATGAAGGCGGTGAAAGTAGCAGTGTAGATTTGGACTTTGAAGCTCTTATTCCTCATTGGTGATCCAAGCCAATCAAGCCACTCCATGATGGTGCTTTGTCTAGTAGATATGCAGAGCCAATTGAGGATGATATCCAACGTGTTTTTAGAGTGAGGCAGTGCAAGAAGAGGTGATCTTCTGTCTCATCATGGAGATTGCAGATAGGGCAGAGTTTAGAGTTTGTACTCCCCCATAAGAAGCGCTTCGAGTTGGTTGGTAGTTTGCCAAGAGCAGCGAGCCATGTAGTGAAGCTGCATCTGGCCGAGTTCAGATGTCCCCAAATATTGTGGTTCCATGGGGTAGCGGGACCATTGGTCCTGAGAAGATTATAAACGTTAAGGCCATTAAACTTATTATTGGTACCTGTCATCGTGGAACAGATATGAGTGGTAGATCCCATGGTGAGCAGCTTGTCTCGGACTTGGAGGATAGCGCGCCAAGATGCACTGTGAGAGGGAGAAGCGACAGCGTTCCAGATGATGCATCTTTTGAGAAGATTTGTATGAACCCATTTTGCTCCAAATGCTTGTGTTATCATCAGTAGCTCCAATTCGTAGATAATTTTAGCAATGCACGCTGCATTCCAGGAAATCATATCTTTTAATCCAAGCCCGCCTTCGTTTCTTGGCCTACAAACGGAGCTCCATGCACCAAGCTGCGTTTCCCGTTAGGCACGCCAGACCAAAGGAAGGAACGTAGTAAGCTGTTGATGGTACCTGCAATATTTAGAGGAAGAAGGAGGACGTTGCACCAGTAATTCTGGATGCCAAAAAGGATGGATTGGATGAGTTGAAGTCTCCCAGCGTAAGAGAGGTGTTTTGAGTTCCAGGAAGAAATTTTTGTGGTGATTTTTTGGATAAGAGTGGAGTAGTCAGTGCGGTTGAGTTTGCTAGATCCTAGGGGAAGGCCGAGGTAGGTAACAGGTAGGTTTCCGAGGGTGAAGCTGTTGGCTGAGGCAATGTGAGTGCGGTCATGGTGAGGGATGCCACCGAAGAAGATATCAGACTTGTCCCAGTTGGTTTCAAGCCCTGAGATAGTAGTGAATTCATCAACTCCGTTTTATGTTTGAGTAGTTTTACCGATAGTAGTGTAAGAGGAAATGCTTGAATGAAGTGTAACGCCCCAAAAAATGGAAAAACGCTACAATGCTAGGAACCCGAACAAGGATTCCCTAAGGCTAAATGAAACAAGATAAAGGCGGAAATAAACTGAAACGCATACACAGATATCCATAATCTTGCAACATAAAGGTATAGCAACCCAAAGTAAACTCATGCACAAGATAAAACAACAACTGGTCAAATCCATAGCCAAAAACAATAACAAGGTTTAGGAATAAACAGTTTCATAAATCCCGAAAGACACAAGACCACCCAAACAGGACCTCTCACAAGCTAACTAGACCGTCCGACCTCCATGCTCTTGAACTGATCCTGTACCTGATTATGTCAAAAACATAACCAGCCCCACCGTGGTAGGGTTAGTCTTCCACATAGACTAAGCCGATACATAAGCAATTTAATATATGAACTGCTCAAGCGTAAGATCATAAATAAAATCACATGAAGCTTAAAAACAGAACACAGAACAAAATGAAGTATAAAAGTACACATGCTTCACACTTGCAAATGACAATCTTATTCATGAATAACTCCAAATCTGTAGCTTCAAATATGCCTTTATAATCATTGTAAAAAAATACTTTAGATATGCATATGTCAATATCAAAATCATATGTAGTATATTCAAACCTGTCACCTCAAATGACATGTAATAAACATAATGAAATCATGCTTCAAAAGCGCTTAAGACAATATCCACAATTAACATATCTAAATTCAAAACTGTCAACTCGAAAGACATTTATAAGCCATGGTAAAAACATGCTCAAATATGCATAAGATGATATCATATCAAAAAGGTAGTAATAACCAAATCTGTAAACTCCAATTACATTTATAACACATGCTCAAAGTCATTTCAAGATGTATACAAATCATGTTTAAGGTCGTATCATTATGACGTATATAAATCATGCTCAAAGTCATATCATATGACATGTATATATATTGCTCAAAGTCGTTTTCATACGACATGTATAAATCATGCACAAGGCACCTCAAATGACATATATAAATACCATACGAAAACATACTCGAGTATTCTTTATTTCAAAACTATACTTCAAATACAATTTGATGTTAGTGTTTAAAACATGTCCCAAGTACGTATTGAACACGAAGGTACCTCCTTTCCCGATATGGGTTGGGGTTTCGGAAGTCACGGATCAGATGACTCCTTGCCCAACAAACGCATAATCAGGCGCAAACCTCGGCCCGCACAAACCACTTACTCCGGGTGAAAATGGCCCGCCTTAACTCGAGGCACGTAAAAACAAATGCTCAAAACAAATCATATTGGCTGGTGCCACTTCCTCGCCCGCACAAACCATGACCATAGGTAACATGGCCCGCGTAATTCGAGGGTTTGAAATCAATGTCCTCCAATGCATAATATTGGCAAATTTGCCGCTCAAGCTCAACCAAATCAAATCAATGCTTCCAAAATCAACACTTGCAAACTTCTTTAAAGTACCACAATGAGTTAGCTCCCAAATGCAATGCAACTATGCAATAAACAACATTGGACAAAAACCCGTTCAAGTCAAAGACACTTTCTTTTTTTTTGAAAATATACTTGTATTGAGAAAAAAAGGAAGATACAGAGAGTCCCTCTGGGTAGGAACAAGGTACAAGAGTCAAGAAGAGAGGGAGAAGTACACAGAAAATCTAAACAATAAGTTGGATGCCAAGGATATTAGCCCAAGTCTTGTCTTTGATGTTCCCGGTCTTCCAGTTGGCAGAGACATAGTTTTTCACAGCGCAGATGGTAGTATGAGCACACTCAATGGCATTGTAGTGCGTAGATCCATAGATCATATCATTACGAGCTTTCCAGGTGTGGTATAAGAAGGAAGTGAAAGTGCATGCTCTAACTTTTTGAATGAAGTCTTTCTTAGATGGCTTATAGTTGCACAACTCCATGGACAAGTCAGTAAGGTTGTTGAAGAGGTTTGGGATGCGGATCCATTTGAGGATGATTTCGAGGACCATCGATGTATAAGAGCAGGCAAACCAAAGATGGTTGTGAGATTCGGAGGCTGCGTTACAGAGTCTACAAGAAGTATTGGTGACAAGATTCCAAGCAGCAAGTTTGTCCAAAGTTGGAAGCTTTCCATGACCAATGACACTTTCATCATTAACAATAACTTATTCTTTCAATATCAACAATAACTCATGCTTTTAACATCATCAAAATAACTCATGCTTCTAAACAACATCAAGGTATGACTTATCAAATGCTTATTTCATAAATAGCAAAATAACATGTGTAAACCTCAAAATCATCATGCAAACATATAAATGATATTTAGCTTAAATCATGCTCATATAAACGCCCACAAGTACTTGCCTTAGAAAAGCTTACTCAAACGTCACACAAATTACCCACAAGCACCAAACTCGACAATCTCACAATCAACCTAAAACAAGTAAAAGTTTCACAAATCAAAGCATGCACGAATCGGATAATCAACTCAAATCATCGCTCGGAAAGGTACAAGTCGTGTTACCGAAATTCCAACTCGAGTGGGTAGAGCAAAAGGCTAGGTTTCAGAATTTTCTTTCGATCTACAACAAACTCACCAACCTAAACAAATTAAAACCGCAAATCAACATTCAATTCATCCAATTAAATCATAAATCAACCAATTTAATAAATCTGAAATTAGGTTAAAAATACCCAAAACACAAATCGGAAAAGGCTAGCAAAGCAACGGTTTTCCGGCGAACAGCAACACCAATCGGTGGCGGTGACGGGAGCTGTGAACTGGCGGCGCTAGAGGGCAGCAGTGGACTGAGGCGGCACCAGGTGGTGGTGAACAGGGCTCACGCAAGGGGGCTGGCAACGCAGCAGGGCTCACCCGCGGGAAGAGGAAGAAAGCCGTGGGTTGGGTCCAGCCTGGCGGGTGACGCTCCTATGGCGGCCAGCTGCGGGGCGGCGCTCCGGTGGCGGACAGTTGCGGAAGAGGGCGGCTCGTGCAGATCCGAGTGAAGGCACGAACAGGGAGGGGCTCGCACAGGGCTCGGGTCTGGTGGTCCGTAAGCGGTGGCTCGGTCCGGCTCCGGCGGACGGCAGGGAGAGGAGAGGAGCTGCTGAGTTTTCTGGTCCCCACCTAAAGGAGAAGCAACAGAAGGGCTGGAAGAAAAACGAGAGTGAGGGAGAAGGTAGGAGAGAGAAAGTGTGGTTGGGGGTTGTTTTTGTTTTAAAAAAAATAAATCAAATACATTTCTCATTTAAAACAACCAACACTTAGGGGTTTAAAACCCGTAAAAATAAATATAAACTCATAACGTAATATTATACGAAAAATATAAACATATGATCACCCAAGTTATATGTATAAATAAATAATATAATTACCGAAAAAATAGCTGTTAAACTAGGGCGTTTCATGAAGAACGCTAGAGATTGAGAGTAATTAGCAAGCATGATAGAAAGCTCGGTTGACGAAAAACATTATTACAATAAATAATCGACATGCTCGCCTCTAAAGAGCATTATTATACACATGTTTGGTTGATTGGTTTCCCGGCTTTAACACCTCCATCTCAATATGCTATATATACATCTTTGATAAACTAGATATGAACAAGTTTCGACAAAAACGACAGATCTAGAGTGATCTTACTCAAAAACACCAGATCTAACCAACAAACAAGATTTGGTGACGCAGTTCGGGTTAAACCCTAGTCTACGGGATTTCAGGAGGGGAAATCCGTCCCAATCCACTAGGTAGATAGAACGTTTGATTACAAGTAACAACAACTTCAAATCAAGACCAGTAAACCCTAACCAAGAAGAAAAACTCAACAAGAACAACAAGATAACAGAAGTCAGATGATGCCAACGCAACTAGATACAAGCTTCCAGTGAAGCTTGTGACCCAGATCTGAACTTCCCACGAAACACACAATATCGCTACTCACTTTTCTCTCTTTTCTTCTCTCTTTCTCTCTTTCGCTCTGAGGAGAAGAGGAACTTCAGAATCGGACGAGGGTTGCACAGTACCTCCAAGGCTTTGCAGTGAAGCTTTTATACCTAGGGTTAAGAGGAGACGGCAACATCACGTGATTTCATTAATCCAGCAAGGAGACGGATCAAGCAAGCTCAGCAACACAAAAGGCCCAGCAACATGAATTTACAACGGCTAACCCACATATTACACATATATACATATAACACCCGAAACTTATTAAGTTTCCCATAATGACACAATATACAAGATCACCATACACATAAGTTGCATCTTAGGTTATGTTTGAATCATGTCAGGAATCACTTAACATTTTAAGTGCCCTTGTACATTATCAAACAAGTCCTAAGCCACCAACTAATGCATAGGCATTCAAGTATATGTGTTATAGGGATAAATGGTACAAGAAGTTGAAGTTGTAGTACATATATGTATAACCTATTGATTATTAACATAACAATATGCCCTCCTAATCAACAGGTATCACAGTTATATCTTCCAGTAGTGGACTGGTGGCTCTCCTGTCCTTCATCAATCCATAGCTCCACATATCTCAATGTACATCATAGATATGTAGAAAATTCCTGCAGTAAGCAAATTTATCAGCAGTGACAATCTTAGTACCAAAATCAGAAGGATTTAGATCACCTTTAATCTTCTGTACAATTATATGCTTGTGTTTCACTTTCTTTCTAATATAATGAAACCTAACATCAATATGCTTAGTTCTTTCATGATACATAGGATCCTTACAGAGATAAAGAGCACTTTGACTATCAATATTAATAACAGGTATATAGGATTTATTATCAATTTCCTCAAGTAAACCTTTAAGCCAAGTGGCTTCTTTGGCAGCCTTAGTAGCAGCCATATATTCAGCTTCACTTGAAGATAAGGCAACCACAAATTGTTGTTGAGATTTCCAGGAAATACAATTACCAGCCCAAGTAAAAAACAGAGCAGTAGTAGATTTCCTATTGTCTTTATTACTAGCATAGTCAGAGTCAACATATCCACACAACTTATCAACAAAACTGTGTCTTTTATAAACTAAGCACTTATTTTTGGTTCCATTCAAGTATCTCAGCATATACTTCATAGCATCCCAATGTAACAAACCAGGATTAGACATTAACCTACTTAGGACACTTATACCAAAAGCTAGGTCAGGTCTAGTACAAAGCATAACATACATCAAAGAACCAACAACAATATCATAAGGTACATTCAACATTTTTTGCTTTACTTTCAGGAGAAGTAGGACAATCTTTCTTAGACAACTCTAAGTGCCCTCCTAAGGGAACAGGTGCAGGTTTAGAATTTTCCATGTGAAATTTAACTAACACCTTTTGCACATAATCAGTTTGGGATAACAGCATGGTCTTATTAGGCCTATCTCTTATGATATTAATGCCTAATATTTTCTTAGCATTTCCAAGGTCTTTCATATCAAAGTTATTTTTAAGGTCATGCTTGACACCAGTAATAAGAGCTTTGGAAGAAGAAATAATCAATATATCATCAACATATAGTAAAACATACAAAGGAGCATGATTTTTAATGTTCTTAAATACAGACAAGTATCATATTCACTTCTAAAAAATCTCAGTTTAATCATACAAGCATCAAACTTCAAGTTCCATTGTCGTGGAGACTGTTTTAGTCCATAGATAGATTTTTTAAGCAAACAGGCAGCATTGGGTCTATCTATATCAACAAAACCTTTTGGTTGAGACATATATATAGTTTCAACTAAATCACCATGCAAGAAAGCAGTTTTAACATCCATCTGTTCTAGTTCCCAATCATAGACAGCAACCATAGCAAGTAAAAGTCTCAGAGTTTTGTACTTAACCACAGGAGCAAAGATATCATTATAATCAAGACCTTCTTTCTGTGTAAAACCCTTAGCAACTAATCTAGCTTTAAATCTGGTTGGCTCATCTATATTTGTCCCTTCTTTTATTTTATAAATCCATCTACACTGTATTAGTTTAGATTTTTCAGGCTTATCAGACAAAATCCAAGTACTATTAGCATGCATAGAGGCAATTTCATCATTCATAGCAATCACCCATTTCTTAGCAACAGGACATCTAATAGCTTGTTCATAAGTCTCAGGAGTGTAAGGATGTGACACAGCATTGGCAGTCAACAGAGCATATTCAACAACATTAGCAGCATGATACTTTCTATTAGGTATAATAGTTCTAGGCAATCTGTCCCTAGTCAGTTGATAGTTTTTAGTGTTTTCAGAAGCATCAGAATTAGATGAAGATGAAGCATGCTTATCAGACATATCATTTATATCATTCACATCAGAAGCATGATCAATAGACACTATATTATCAGGAGAACTATTATTATTAAACAAGAAAGGATCATAATTACCCTCCCTTAATGGTTGTATGTGCTCAGTAGCTGTGTGATCATTCATTGCAGAATGAGAATCTCCATTGTTTGCATGTGAGCTGGTATTGTGCTCCAAGCTTACATTAGGCTCCTCAGAACCCTCAATAGAGTAATCTCCTATATCAAACTCCACCTCAGTATTAAGTGGAGCTTCACTGGGAGTGTAGAAGTGTATAGGCACTTCACCTTTATCACTTGTAGGCTCAGTACTTGCAGTTAGTGTTTTCTTAAAATAAAACTCATTTTCATTGAAAGTGACATTCCTGGAGGTGATCACTTTGTAACCTCCAGGTTGAATTAAAAGAATTTTATACCCTTTAACATTCTCAGGATAGCCAAGCATAACTCCCTTTATAGCCCTTGGTTGCAGCTTACCTTGCACTATGTGTGCATAGTCAGTGCATCCAAAAGGTCTAAGGTATGATAAGTTGGGTTTCCTAGAAGTCCACATTTCTTGAGGAGTTTTAAAATCAATCACAGAGGAGGGAGATCTATTAATGAGGTAAGCTGCTGTTGTGACAGCTTCACCCCATAGAGTTGGCTTTAAGCCAGAACTGACTAACATACATCTGGCCTTTTCAAGCAAGGTTCTATTCATTCTTTCAGCATTACCATTCTGTTGTGGGGTACCTAGGACAGTCAAGTGTCTCCGGATGCCAACCACTTTACAGAATGAGTCAAACTCATTATTACAAAACTCAAGACCATTGTCTGTTCTAAGACATTTGAGTTTATGAGTTGTTTGATTTTTCAACTAGGGTTTTCCAATTTTTAAAAGTTTCAAATGACTCATCTTCAGTTTTTAAAAGATATATCCAGACTTTTCTGGAAAAATGATCTAAGAAAGAGATAAAATATCTCTTTCCTCCTATAGTGTCAACCTGTGCAGGCCCCCAAAGGTCAGAGTGAACATACTCTAAAGGGTGATCAGCTTTGTAACTGGATGTAGTGAAACTATGTTTGGATTTTTTACCCATTATACAACTCTCACAGAAGGTTATGGTTGCAGGTTTTTGGTCTAGCAAGCCTTGTTTATAAAGGCTGTGTAAACCTCTATTTCCTATATGTCCTAGTCTACTATGTAAAAGACAGTTTGCTCTAAAGTCAAAGGATTTTTATCTTTGGTTAGATTGATTTCAGATGAGGTAACTACATGGTATAGCCCACCCTTTTTGACACTCTTAACTAAGACAATTCCATGTCTACTGACTTGTCTAACCCTATTTTTAGTGTGTATAGTGCAACTTAGATCATCAAAAACAGATTCTGATAACAAGTTTCTTCTAAGCTTAGGCACCCATCTTACATTTTGTAAGATTATGACTTTACCATCATGCATAATCATAGGAATATTTCCTATGCCTTTAACAGCTAAAGAAGAATTATCTCCTAGCATAACATCACCACCATCATATAAATGCAGATTTTTAAACAAATGTTTATTAGATGTAGCATGCATAGTACATCCTGAATCTAAAATCCAAGAATTATTATCTTGAGCATGGTTTGTAAAGTCACACAAAAGCAGGTTATTAGAGCAGTAAAAGTCACAAGCAACATCTGAAATCATGCTTTTATTATTATCATCATATAAACTGGAGCAAAGAAGAAGTTCACAAGGATAGTCATACTCAAACACAGAAGCAGAGTGAGCATTTTTATCTTTTTTTTCTAACTCATCCTTCTTTTTCTTCCTACATTCATCTATGAAATGTCCCAGTTTACTACGATAAAAGCATTTCTTATTAGATTTATCTTTATGATCTTTATTTTCAAGTTTGTCCTTAAGAAAAATTTTCTTTCTGTCATTTTCTCTTTTAAAATTCTTTTTACCTTTAAACACAAGATCTTCAGTCTGATTTTCATTTTTATTTTCAGATTTAATCTTCAACACTTTCATGCTTTCATTTTTCTGGACAATTGACTCAAGAATTTTATCCTTAGATATTTCATCTTGACTATATTGTATAACATCTTTAAAGTTATCAAACTGAGCAGACAAAGAATTTAACAAAAGAATAGCAGCATGATCATCAGAGATTTTATCATTGCATCTTTCTAAGTCCTGAGTTAATTTCAGAAATATATCCAAGTTATCTTGCAGAGACATGTGAACATCCATTCTAAAATTAAACAGTTTACATAGCAAAGATATCCTACTAGGAAATGATTTTCTAAGGTACAAATCTTCTAATTTTTTCCATAACAGAGAGGGATTAGTAAAACTTACAACCTGTCGGGCTACATCATCAGATAACCTTATGAATATTTCAGAGTGTGCTTGCTCCTCTAGTTCCACCTTTCTGTCGGGTGAAGTGTCAACTGGAAATTTTCCCTAGACTGTGTTCCAACATTTTTCTCTAATGAGAATAGCCCTCAACTTCAGCTGCCATATGGCAAAGTCTGAAGTGCCATCATAGGGCTTTATCCGGACTGTGTTCTCTGACATAGTCCCTTGTTCACAAGAACAAGATCCCAGATGTCAAATATTGGTTTTTCTTTGAGTTTTTCAAAACAGAAAACCAAGAACAAGATTGAGAACACTTACTCGGAGAGTAAGATCATCAGCGGAAGCAAAGACATGATCAAAAACTTTCAGACTCACAGAACACAAACTAGGGTTTTGAAGTTCTTTAAAAGACTATAAAAGCTCTGATACCAAATTGATAAACTAGATATGAACAAGTTTCGACAAAAACGACAGATCTAGAGTGATCTTACTCAAAAACAACAGATCTAACCAACAAACAAGATTTGGTGACGCAGTTCGGGTTAAACCCTAGTCTGCGGGATTTCAGGAGGGGAAATCCGTCCCAATCCACTAGGTAGATAGAACGTTTGATTACAAGTAACAACAACTTTAAATCAAGACCAGTAAACCCTAACCAAGAAGAAAAACTCAACAAGAACAACAAGATAACAGAAGTCAGATGATGCCAACGCAACTAGATACAAGCTTCCAGTGAAGCTTGTGACCCAGATCTGAACTTCCCACGAAACACACAAGATCGCTACTCACTTTTCTCTATTTTCTTCTCTCTTTCTCTCTTTCGCTCTGAGGAGATGAGGAACTTCAGAATCGGCCGAGGGTTGTGCAGTACCTCCAAGGCTTTGTAGTGAAGCTTTTATACCTAGGGTTAAGAGGAGACGGCAACATCACGTGAAGGCATCACGTGATTTCATTAATCCAGCAAGGAGACGGATCAAGCAAGCTCAACAACACAAAAGGCCCAGCAACATGAATTTACAACGGCTAACCCACATATTACACATATATACATATAACACCCGAAACTTATTAAGTTTCCCATAATGACACAATATACAAGATCACCATACACATAAGTTGCATCTTAGGTTATGCTTGAATCATGTCAGGAATCACTTAACATTTTAAGTGCCCTTGTACATTATCAAACAAGTCCTAAGCCACCAACTAATGCATAGGCATTCAAGTATATGTGTTATAGGTATAAATGGTACAAGAAGTTGAAGTTGTAGTACATATATGTATAACCTATTGATTATTAACATAACAATCTTAATATGTGCTCAGTCTGTAATCTACTTTGTCGGTGTTTCATGCATACAAATCAGATTCTGAAAATGGCGTGCTACTTTATTTTGAAGTTCATATGACTTACTGTGTTCCATTAATAATACACTTACTAAAAATTAAAAAATGACAACTTTTGTAAAATCTTGTTGCTCTCAAAGTTCTCACTGTTTATTTGAGGTAGTAGTTACTTGTCTTCTACTATTGAATTACACATTTTTGACATGGCATGACACATTGCAACCGGTGAAGTCCTTCCTTTACCCAAAAACCACATCAAAGATTCATGTATGTATTGTTGCTTTCGGAAGTAGAAGACTACATATCTTTCTCATAATATGGATATTACCAACTGATAATGGCTTCTTGCTGTTGATAATCTTTAATGTTGGTGGCATGGTCTAGGTTCTTGGAAACAAGTTCCAGAGCAAGTTGTTGGAGATAATTGATGCCAGGTAATTAGTGTAGGATGTTTTTGATGTCTTGAACCGAATAAATATTTTCGGACATAACACTTTCTTTCTTTCTTGTCAGTTGATATATGTTTCATGAATACATAAACTTTATTGTTGTTGCAATGAGTTGCCAGAGTTTCTTGGAGACTCTTGTACCTGTGCAGATCAAGGAGGTTGCCTTAGATCAGATAAGGGGCCTTGGAGAAATCCTGAAATATTTAAGGTTTCTTACTATTCTTCTTGAGAATCAAATCCACTAATATTAGCTTCTTATTCTTATGTTTCAGTGGATATACCTTGGTTCTTTTTTTTACAATATCTTTTTGTATATCTGTGCAAATGGTTCTCAATGGTGACGCACGGGGTTCTAGACAAACCCGCACAAGTTGTTGGAGATAATCTTTAATGTTTCAGTGGATATACCTTGGTTTTTTTGTTTACAATACCTTGGTTCTTTTGTGTTATTGATATAAGCTTGCTCCGTTTTGTTATATATAGTATTTGTGTTGATGAGCCATTTTGTTATGTAGTAGGCATATATATTGCCTTCTATTTTGTTGGATATAAATATAGCACTACGTTTTCCTTCTTTTTTTTATGCATAAAACATTGTTATTCCCTTTGTTATTTAATCTATATACGGACTAGAGCATTCGACAAACCCGCACAAGAATCGTACCCTCTGTAGCATGCATTGATCTGTACTACAAGCTAACCCAGCTCCCGCGTGCGAAGCACGCGGCAGCTACCTATAGTAGTTATAAGGATCATGAAGTTACCAAAATATTCACCAATATAAATTATTTCTAATACCCAAAAAGTAAATTCAAGCTATTTGTTACCAGAATGTGTTTCTTTGATGTAAACTTTTTCATACATCAGTAATACTAACAATAAAAATCACAATAAACTTTTCATAATTGGATATTGATGAATAAGACCAAATGATTTTGGTATCATAGAAGTATATTGTCACTTTTGTACTTGTCCGTCAACATCTTTCTACTTTTTCCTTATGTCCATTAGACAATCCGTCGTTGCACTAGGAATAAACTCTTCTATGGTTGAAAATTGAATGAGTGTAATATATGATCACTGTTTTATTTATCTAGAGTGATGATTTATAATATTATCATATGGTACTAGATTAACATCTAGAAGTACCAATGATTATGTTTCTTTATATTCTCCTTACGCCTTTTTTGTTATATATTATTATTCAGTTTTTCGTAAAGATGGATGAACTTGAGGAGGTACAAGACTCATGTGTTTTTGACGGTAATTGGGCAAAAAGAATGGAAAATTATGTTTTCGGTGCAACAAAAACATCAGCAACCTTTGAACCTCAAATTAATGAGTGTGACTACATAAACTAGCTTTATGATGACATTATTAGACTTATTTTGGATATGTACACTTCCAATGGAAGCTGCAATGCCAACCTGCATGCCGGCGAAAAGGTGAGGTATTTGTAGAGGTACAAGACTCATGAGGTTTTTGACGGTAATTGGTCGAAAAGATCGAAAAATTATGTTTTTGGTTTAGCAATTCGATTGTACAAAATTATTTTACTAACTTGTTTATCCTAGATGCGTATGTACATATTTTCTTATCAATTTATTTGTTCAACCTGCATTCAAAGGTATTTGTGAAGGTACAATTCAATTGTTCAACTTAATTGCATTATAAGAGTTGTTTAATCCTCAAAGTCCGCTTTTATTGTAGCAATTCGACCGATTGTTCAAAAATATGTAACATATCATTTTATTTCCTTGTTTTCTCTAGATGACTGTAAATATTTCATGATCAATTTTGTGAAAATAAAGTTATATAATTCTTTAATTGCGTAGTATGGAAGGTTCAATTTAGTGAGATTAAATTTATAGGCGTTTCAAAAACCACCAAAATCATAACCAAAAAATCAAAAACCTCGTAGGGCACAAACTTATCGCAAAACCTAGGCAAAGAGGACAATGTTTTTTTTTGAAAATCGTAACATGTTAACTAGAAAGAGGGAGGATGTACAAAAGTTCAGCTTCGACCAAAGTGCGTTCAGGGGAAAGGGGGAAAGACATACACAAACTTAAACAAGGTTGATAGCCAATATCTTTGCCCATACAATTGTATCGATACCACATTTTTTCCACTGAATACAAGCGTGTTGTTTGAATCTGCTAAACACAGTCGATGGAAGATCTTTTGATGTTGGAGAAGATGACTTAATTTATGGCTTTCCCGGTAAAGTAAACAAAGGAGGAGAGATGGCCGAGTTTCTAATATGGTGCATGAAGTCCTTCTGGTGGCCGGTAGAGTTCGACCAACAGAGCCATTCATGGAGGGAGTAAAGACAAAAAGGGACTCGAATTCAGCGCAAGATGAGTGATGATCAAGTGTGTGCACCATTGGGTAGATGGAGTGTCGTTGGGGAAAATAGAAACATTATGAGTGAACTAAATGAAGTAGACGGTGGTAGTAATTAAGCATGATGGGAACATTAGAAGCAGCCATCGAAGAGGAGGCACCATTAAATCGAGTGAGAGCTTCTTTAATGAGAGAAGTGTCAGACGGGGTTAATCCAATGAAAATGTTCTAGTGTTAAGTTACCCTTCAATACTCACAATTAATCAGTCTTTTTTTAACTGATAGGATATTAAATGGAATTGGGTAGTTAATTGCCGTAATATTAGGTTGTGGGTTACTCCCTTGTGAAACCGGTCTTTGCTACCGCTTAAAAACTGTAACACCCCAAATCCGTAGGACTCGGGGCGCTACTGGGTTAGGATCTCACAATGGATCCTGATCCTAGCCTGACAACAAGTTCACTGGATCTTACAACAAGGCACATATAGATTAAAACCAAAACATCAAACTGTATATATATATCAAAAGGTTTACAGAAGAACCGATGAGTACAAACCAAAACATATAACTGTACATACAAAATCCCCATAACCCTCGCATAACCTAGTGTACGGAGCCCTCAACGGATCACCCCATCTGAATCACTCTGTAGCTCTCCTAACCTGCAAAAGATCTACAACACGGTATAAAACCGTTAGCTAACCATACATATAAAGATAATACATAAGCACAAACACACATCAGGGAATAATAAACACATCATCATGCTATCACACATTTACCCGGTTAATTATCTTTATAAAGTCCAACACTCAAATCGTATATACATGTATATTAATATATGTGACACGAGGAATATATAATCCTCGCCTCTCGGTGTTGTTGCCAACTGGAGTGGTAATCTGGTAACACTTTCCCGTATACCCTAAGGGAGTAGTAGGTGCCCGTCCCATGTACCAGATCTGGCCTACCCGCAGAGAACCTCCCAAATTCCCAGCGGGATGTAAGGGCAAGTTGTCACGGCCCTACAATGGGCAATCACTAAACTATAGGTCGGTAATAAACAACATCGCATGCTATCAAGCATATATCAAACACCACTCATGCATACATCCAATATAGGGATGGTAGCTAAGTAAGTCCTACGGACTTACCTCAACCTCGAAGTAATCTCAACCACGATCAACTCCAAATCTGGAGGACAACACTACCTAATAACAAGGCATAAAGAGATATCAAATCTCCTATCAATCAAAGGGGTCACACCTAGACCCAAGGGATCCATAAGGATCATATCCAACTTATAAACCTCGATAATCTACTAAACCTCAAGGCCATAATCGGTATATATCGATATCCTACTCAACATCATTTTATCCTCATACACATACCTAGCATGCTACTAACCCGCTCATACTAGGAAAGGAAAGGATCTACACTACTGTAGGTAGATCCGGTACAAGACACCTACGTGACAAGAGGGGCGCAGGGACAAAGCAAAGGCAACCGCAGGCGCAGCGGCACACTGGCGCAGGAGCGGTGAGAGTGGCCGCGGGGGAGGCGACGCTGAAGCGCGGGTGCGGTGACAGGTTCCCGCAGGGGCGGCGGCTCCCAGGCGCGGGGGCGGCGACAGTGCAGAACGGGCTTTCCCGACTTCTCTTCGACTCTTCACATGATCAATTCACGTCTTCATCGTTCCACGGCCACAATCATACATATACATACACATTCCAACATCAATAGGCATCCTGCACCTCTAATCCTAAGCTAAGGAAGAGGAAGCAAAGGAAGAAAGAAAGAAGAGAAGAAGCATTTACCACTGTTGTGGTCCTAGGCAGCAAGGAAAGATCAGAACAACACTTTCAGCTGGCTCTCGAGCTCAGCAACAACACACCACATCAAACTCAGCAAGGCCACACCACAACTCTCTTGCAAACTCATGGAAAAACTAAAGGACAACTCAAGGAGAAGGAGAAGGGAAGAAGAGGGACGTGAGGGTAGCTGGAATGGGAATAAAACCCTTGATCACGAGCCCAAGAAGACTTAAGGAGGAAGAGAAGAAAGGGTAAAGCATAGTCCAACCGGTCAACAAAGCCGGATGCAGCCGCAAGAAACCGTAGGAGCGGCATCTTGAGCCGCAGGGGCGGCGGAAGGCACCCGCAGGAGCGGCTCAGCTCCTAAAGGTCAAGGCTCTTACAAAAAAAACAAAAATTCCAAGATTTTCATATTTTTGCACTTGATTTCCTCTTTTAATCTAGCCATAACACAAACACACCTCTTCAGTGTTGTTGTGTTGTCGTTACTAGAAGCTAATTTACTAGTGTCACCCATGACATATAGCTCTAGTACCAAATTATTATAGTCTTGGATTTAAGACAAAATATCACTACATATAGAAACGAATTGGTGGACTGATAAAAGTAGACACCTTAGGTGGATGAGTCCTCTTGGATTAACGTACGAATTGGTGAAATGATGGTCTTATAGAATGAAACCATCAAAATATCCTAGTTGAGATACGCTCCTTGTACGGTCAAATTTCATAACTGAATATCCTGGTCAAAATCACCTCGTCAAATATTGTTGGTCGCAACTTTAGTCGGAATACCACAATCAAAATACTCCGGTCTAAAATTTTCTAGTCGAAATAGCCTTGACGGAATAATATATGGTCAGAATATCCGAGTTAAAAAAAATCCACGTCAGAGTTCTCGTCGTCGAAATATCCTACTTCGAAATGTCTTAGGACAACCCATCAAAATACCATTTTTTGAATTCCCTAGACAAAATTTTGAACATGGAATTTTCCAAACTAGTTGTAACTCTTCTATTTAGGAAATGCTTACAAATACAAGTTGACATATCAAGAGAGCATCTCTAAAGAGGTTTGTTTTCTCCTCTTTGACGAGGACGAATTTAGATATTATTTAATATCCTAGGTCAAAGTCACCTCATTAAATATTGTTGGTCGAAATACCTTAGACAGGAATCACCTTAGTCAAATACCTTTGGTCGGAATTTTTCTACTTGTAGGTCAACCCCGTCAAACACCTTTAGTGGGAATACCCCATTAAAATACTCCGGTCTAAAATAGGTCGGTAATAATCAATCATCATATGCTATCAGGAATATACCAAACACCACTCATGCATACATCCAATATAAGGATGGTAGCTAAGTAAGTCTTATGGACTTAACTCAACCTCGGAATATCCTCAACCTGATCAACTCCAAACCGGAGAACAGCACTGCCTATACAAGGCATACAAAGATATCAAATCTCCTATCAAACAAAGGGTCACACCTAGACCCAAGGGATCCATAAGGATCATATCCAACTTATAAACCTCAATAAACTCCTAAACCTCAAAGCCATAACCGGCATATAACGATATCATACTCATCATCATTTTATCCTCATACACATACATAGCATGCTACTAACCCGCTCATACTAGGAAAGGAAAGGATCACTACTACTCTAAGTAGATCCTGTACAAGATGCACCTGCGGAACGGAGGGACACAAGGGCGGAAAGGCGGAAAGGCGGCAAGCGCAGGCGCGGAAACACGCGGGCGTAGGCGCTGATACCGTGGCCGCGGGGCGGCAGCCTCCGGGTGCGGGTGCGGTGATAATCTTCTGCAGGGGCGGCGGTACTGGAACGCGGGGGCGGCGACAGTGCAAAATGTGATCCCGCGATTCCTCTTCGGCTCTTCACGTGATGGAATCACGTCTTCATCAACCATTAACCATATATATACATATATACACATTCCAACATCAAACTACATCCAAGCAAAACTAATCCTAAGATAAGGAAGAGAAGGAAGGAAGAAAGAAAGAAAAGAAGAAGAAGATAACTCACCACAGTTGTGGCCTAGGTAGCAAGGAAGAAACAACCACACTCTCGGCTGGCTCCCAAGCTCAGTAACACACCACACATCATCAACCACCACAAACCACACACCAACTCTTTCAAACTCAAAGAAGAACAAGATCAAGATCAAGGAGAGAAGAGGGAGAAGCAAGAAGGACGTGATGTAAGAGCCTTAGTTTTGGCCTTAGCCGCCCCCGTGGGTCTGTGAGGCCGCCCCTGCGGCTCCCCTGTTGTTCCGCCCCTGCGGTTTCCGGCGGCTGCAGCCGGTTTTGTTGACTCTTTTGACTCGTGCTTTACCTTTCCTTACTTCTTCCGTTTCACCTTGCTAAGCAAGGGTTTCATCACATTTCCAATCCAGCTTCACGTCCTTCTTGCTTCTTCTTCTTTCTCCTTGAGCTTGAGTTTTGTTTTCCCTTGAGTTGGAAGAGTTTGGTGTGGTTTTGTGGTTGTTGATGCTAGTGATGTGGTTGCTGAGCTTGTGAAACCAGCTGAGTTGTGCTTGTGCTCTTGCTTGCCTAGACCTCCAACATTGGTAAGTCTTCTTCTCCTTCTTATGTTCCTTCTTTCTTTGTTTCTTCCTTCCTTAGCTTAGGATTAGATGTGTTGATCATAAGGTGTTGTTGAAATGTTTATGTTTATGCTTGTGTATGAATCTGGAATGATAAAGACGTGATTTGATCACGTAAAGAATGGAAGAAGACTCGCGGGGCTACGTTTTGCACTGTCGCCACCCCCGCGCTTGGAAGCCGCCGCCCGTGCGAAAGCCGTGCCGCAGCGCCCGCGTCAGCGCCTGCATCGTGCCTGCGTTCGCCTGTAGCCTTGTCACCGCGCCCGCGGCTGAGTTCCGCCGCGCCTGCGGGTTGCTTGCTCCGCCCCTGCGTCCCTTGTTTTATGCAGGTGCGTCTTGTCCCGGATCTACCTAAAGTTAGGTAGATCATTTCCTTTCCTAGTATGAGCGGTAGTAGCATGCTAGGTAGCGGATGTTGATGAGTATGATATAGATATGCCGGTTACGGCTTTGAGGTTATGAGTTGGATATGATCCTTATGGATCCCTTGGGTCTAGGTGTGACCCTTTGTGTGATAGGAGTTTGATATTTATGTATGCCTTGTATAGGCCGTGTTATCCTCCAGTTTGGAGTGGACTGAGTTGAGGGTTGATCCAGTGAGGCGACTACGAGGTTGAGGTAAGTCCGTGGGACTTACTTAGTTGCCATTCCTTTATAGGATGTTGTGCATGAGTGGTGTTTTTGTTATATGTTTATAGCATGCATTATGATGGTCACCGACCTATGGTATATTGCTTGCCTATTGTAGGTCCATGATAACTTGCCCTTTCATCCCGCCGGGAGTCTGGGAGGTTGTCTGTAGGCAGGCCAGACCTGGTAAACGGTTCGGGCACTCCCCATTGCCTTAGGGTACACGGGGTAGTGTTCCAAGCACCATTCCAGCTGGCTATTGGACCTAGAGGCGAGGGTTATATTCCTCGTGTCACATATGTTTATATGGATATTTATATACGAGTTGATTGCTGGACTTTATAAAGATAATGAACCGGGTAAATGTGTGAAAGCATGATGAGGTGTTAAGATTTTTGATGTGTGTTTGTGCTCTAGCATCTTCCTATATATGTGTATGGTTAGCTAACGGTTTTATACCGTGTTGTAGATACTTTGCAGGATAGGAGAGTTGTAGAGTGATTCAGAGTGGGTGATCCGCTGAGGGCTCCGTACACTGGGGCGTTATCGGGGATATGGGTTCTTTTGATGTACAGTATGGTTTTGTTTGTACTCAGCGGTACAGTGTATTACCTTTATATATATATATATATATATGTTTCATGTTTTGTTTTAATCTATCGGTGCCTTGTTGTATAATCAGTGAAATTGTTGTCAGGCTAGGGTCAGGATCCATTGTGAGATCCTAGCCCAGTAGCACTCCGAGTCCTACGGATTTGGGGTGTTACAAAGTTGGTATCAGAGCCCAGGTTGACAACAATGGCACTAGTAATCTGCAATAAAGTTCGAATAGATAAATAAACAGAACCCGAAAGGGGTTTGACTTTTCAAAAGGTTTTGGTTTTGAAATGAGTACAAATGTTTTGGGATACCGTGTACGTGAGCCATCACTCCCTCTGAAGACCTCGACAGTATAGATATATATAAATATTCTGTTGTGATTGATTTGATATGTATCTATACATATGGCATATATATAGCCTTCTACGTTAGGTTTACGTCTTCTGCAGATGGTTCGGACTAGAGCCTCACCTGCGGCTAGACGAGGTAGAGGTAGACCCCCTTTAGGTAGAGGACGGGGTAGGAATCCTGCTGACGGTTCACATGCGGGAGAGATCCACGAGGAGGTTGCTGATAGTGCGGTTCCTGAGGCTGGGAACGGTGTAGCTGAGAGACAGGGGCCACTGAGAGCCCAGTCTGCGGAGTCTGACCGTGTCTCCATGGAGGGACCAGCCTTCCGCGAGTACATTAGACGTGTTGAGGAGGCCGTCAGGGCAGGTAGGCGTGCCCCGGATTTTCTATTACAGGAGGGATCATCTGAGAGATCCCATGCAGTTACACAGGTGCCAGCTGCACCGGCACCTGCTGCTGAGATTACTCGAGCTACAGAGGAGCATAGAGGGCCTCGACCAGACACTTGGTTGAAGGTTTTCCATTAGATGGGTGTACCCCCTTTCACTGGGAAGGTGGGGTTGGAGGTTGAGCTTTGGATCGGGCATGTAGACTCAGCTCTAGAGTCTATTTGATGCCCAACTGACAGACAAATCGAGCTGGTTCAGACTTTATTCCGGGACTTGGCACAACACTGATGGAGATCAGTACGGGGTCAGGTTACCAGTTATGATTAGATGAGGACGATGATTAGAGAGCGTTTCTGCCCTGCCTCACTGAGGAGGGAGAAACTGCGAGATTTTGTTGAGGCTGGGTTTGAGGATGTACCAGTCTCTGAGGCCATCAGGAGGTTTCAAGAGGAGCTGGCATTACTGGGACCAGCTGCACCTTCTACAGACCAGCACGTTTATCTCTTTTCCCGGCGACTGTGGGATACTACCCGGGCCTATATGGCGGGATTTCATTGTGAGTCCTTGATGGACTACCAGGATAGAGCCGCCGATTATGAGCGAGAGCGGGCGATTTAGAGGAGAGCTTCTCAGACCGGAGGGTTTGAGAAGAGGCAGCGTACAGGGCAGACCAGTGGTACTGGTGGTTCTGCTAGTGGTTGGCGTGGTCAGAGACGCCAGGGTCAGCCTTCATCTGCACCGGTTGCAGAGAAGGGACGGCAGTGTTTTAATTGTGGAGATCCAGGGCATTTGAAGCCCGAGTGCACGAGGCCATTAGTGATGTGTTTTACCTGTGGTAGACAAGGTCATAGAGCCGTTTACTGCCACCAGGGCGGAGCTGCATCTCAGCAGGGTTCTTCTCCTTCCAGTGTAGCGGGAGGTGGGCAGAGGCCACCTCAGCAGCAGTAGCAGATACAGGGACAACAAAGAGTCCCAGATCGCCCTACGACTCAGGGATCTGCTCCTGGGTCGAGTAGAGACAGAGGCCGTGGTGGGGGCACCACTGATACCAGAGGCCCACAGGGTCGTGTTTTTGAGTTGAGGAGTGCAGAGGAGCCAGCTACACCTACTCCTACAGGTACCATTCTGATTCGTGGTTTACCTGTTAGAGTTTTATTTGATACTGGTGCTACGCACTCTTTTATTTCTGATGCCTGTGTAGAGCGTCTTGGGTTAGATACAGTTGAGGGTATGCCCTTTATTATAGGGTTAGCCGATGGTGGTAGGGTCAGAGGTACCCGTGAGATTCACGGTTGTCCCATTTCTGTAGGGACCCGTGTGTTACTAGTTGACTTCTTTGTCATGCCATTAGAGCATGAAGAAGTCATTCTAGGTATGGATTGGATGGCTAGACATTCTGCAATCCTAGATGTAGGTAGGAGGACTGTTACCCTCTCTAACGAGTTAGGCCAGATAGAGGTTTTCCGAGGTTGAGACCTTGGAAAGATAGGCACAGTTATCAGCGTTATACGGACAGCTAGATTGATTGCACAGGGTTGCGAGGCCTTCTGGTGTTATGTCATGAATGAGGGGGAGAGTCCAGCCTTAGAGGATATCCCAGTTGTCTGTGAGTTTACTGATGTTTTTGTTGAGCCGTCCAGTTTTCCGCCTCAGAGGAGTGTGGATTTCAGTATTGAGTTAGAGCTTGGTACGAGACCCATCTCGAAGGCCCCATACCGGATGGCGCCTGTCGAGATGGTGGAGCTAAAGAAGCAACTCGAGGAGTTGGCTGAGAAGGGCTTCATTCGCCCTAGCGTGTCCCCATGGGGAGCACCTATCTCTTCGTACGGAAGAAGGACGGATCACTGAGGTTATGTATAGATTACAAAGAGCTGAACAAGGTGACCATCAAGAACAAGTATCCACTTCCGCACATTGATGATTTGTTAGATCAGCTACAGGAAGCGACTGTGTTCTCCAGGATTGACTTGTGTTCCTGGTATCACCAGCTGAGGGTGAGGGAGCAGGATGTGCACAGGACAGCATTCCGGACCAGATATGGCCACTACGTTTTTGTAGTGATGCCATTTGGGCTTACGAATGCCCCAACCGTCTTTATGGAGTTGATGAACAGTATCTTCATCGACTTCTTGGATCAGTTTGTGGTGGTTTTTATTGATGACATTCTGGTATACTCTCGCAGTGGAGAGGAGCATGCAGGACATTTGAGGACTGTATTGCAGGTTTTGCGGGATAGAGAACTTTATGCTATGTTCTCTAAGTATGAGTTCTGGATGCCAGAGGTAGCATTCCTGGGTCATATAGTATCAGCTGAGGGGATCAAGGTTGATCTGGCGAAGATTGAGGCAGTAGCAGCATGGACTACACCGACGAACGTCAAGGAAGTACGTAGTTTCCTTGGCCTAGCCGGTTATTACAGACGTTTTGTGGAGGGATTTTCTGTGATTGCCCGTCCACTGACGAATTTGTTGAGGAAGACTACTAGATTTGTGTGGTCTGATCAGTGCATGCAGAGTTTTGAGGAATTGAAGCGGCGTTTGACTTTTGCTCCTATTTTGGCACAACCAGAGGGTATTGAGGATTTTGTGGTTTATAGTGATGCATCCAAGCTAGGCTTGGGATGTGTTTTGATGCAGCGAGGCAGAGTTATTGCTTATGCGTCTCGACAATTGAAGACGTATGAGGAGAACTACCTGACTCATGATCTGGAGTTGGCAGCGGTAGTTCTTGCAATGAAGATATGGAGACATTACTTGTATGGTGCTACATGTCAGATCTTCACATACCATAAGAGTCTGAAGTATATTTTCACGCAGCGGGAATTGAATAACCGCCAGCGTAGGTGGATCGTGCTGATCAAGGATTTTGATTTGGAGATTTTGTACCATCCAGGGAAGGCGAACGTTGTCGCCGACGCCCTGAGCAGGAAGACGCCTCGAGAGCAGGCGATTGCGAGATTGACAATACAGTCTCAGCTACAGAGAGACTTGATCTGGTTAGAGTTGAACATCCAGTTTCTTGATGAGGATGCCCAACTGCGTACTCTAGAGGTACTTCCTGATCTGTTGGATGAGATCCGACATAAACAGGAGACCTGCCCGACTTTACAGAGGATCAGAGATAGGATGTCTCGAGATGAGGCACCCCAGTTTCTGCTAGGAGCAGATGGAGTTTTGAGACGCCGTGGTCGCGTCTGTGTACCTGCTGATGCAGATTTACGTCAGATTTTATAGGAGGCTCACTGTACACCTTACTCGGTACATCCAGGTACGAGTAAGATGTATCAGGATTTGAGACGTTTATATTGGTGGGGAGGGCTGAAGCCCGATGTAGCTAGATTTGTAGCTCAGTGTGCGACCTGCCAGCAGGTCAAGATCAAGCATTTCCGACCTGGAGGTGAGCTTCATCCCCTTCCTGTTCCACAGAGGAAGTGGGAGGACGTCACCATGGATTTTGTGACTGGCTTGACGCTGAGCAGGAGTTTTGATGCCATCTGGGTCATAGTAGACAGATTGACGAAGACGGCACGTTTCATTCCTATCAGGAAGACGTGGCCGGTGAGCAGATTAGTTGAGGAGTACACTAGGCAGATAGTGAGACTCCATGGTGTACCGAGGACGATCGTCTTTGACAGAGATGGACGATTTACCTCGAGGGTCGGCAGTAGATTAAGACTTCCTTGGGGACGAGTTTGCATTTCACGACTGCGTTTCATCCTCAGACAGATGGTCAGTCAAAGAGGACCATTCAGACGCTGGAGGATATGTTACGAGCTTGTGTGTTGGATTGGGGACAGGTGTGGACGGATCATCTCCCACTTGTTGAGTTCTCCTACAACAACAGCTGGCATGCATCGATTGGGATGGCCCCATATGAGGCACTGTATGGACAGAAATGTCGTATCCCGTTATGCTGGGATGAGCAGAGTTGTGTCAATGGTTTAACACATGATCAGATTCAGGATGATACGGCTCGAGTAGCATTGATCAGAGAGCGTATGCTGACTGCGCAGAGCCGTCAGAAGTCTTATGCTGATAGGAGGCGTAGACCTCTAGAGTTCAGAGTTGGAGCTCATGTATGGCTGAGAGTGTCCCCGACACGAGGTGTTAGGAGTTTTGGCATTAAGGGGAAGTTGAGCCCCCGATATGTCGGACCGTTCGAGATTCTAGATCGGGTTGGGAGTGAAACTTACAGATTAGCCTTGCCTCCGAGATTAGAGGGTGTTCACCCTGTGTTTCACGTGTCTCATCTGAGGGAGTATATACCAGATCCGAGACACATCGTGAGTTATGAGGATTTAGTGGTTGAGCCGGACCACACTTTTGTTGAGCATCCGATTGCAGTCCTAGAACGGGGTATGAGACGCCTGCGTTCGAAGGACATTCCTATGTTGAGGATAAAGTGGTCGAGACGAGGACCCGAGGAGGCTACATGGGAGACTGAGGATAGTATCCAGAGGAACTATCCAGAGTTCTATGCCGAGTTAGGTGCACCAGTAGGATCACCGAGTAGATCTTAGTACTAGCTTGGTGAGTCTTATGTGCTTACATGCTTATATGCTATGATATGTTATTACATGCTAGCTTTGTTGTGGTTATGATCTTAATAGATCTTGTTGTGCTAGTATGATTTTTGTTTATAGCTGGAGATGGTTCTTTCCTCCATGCTATTGTGATATGTTATGGTTGGCTAGAGATGGCTTTCCTCTAGGCCCTGGATAGTATAGTTTGCTGCTGGAGTGGATGGTTTCTTCCATGCTTATGTTTGAGGTTATAGAGAGAGTTGTACCTCGGCTTGTGAGTCCGAGTGGTTTGAGGATTTTACAAGTTTCGCGACGAAACTTGTTTTTAGGGGGGTGAGGTGTAAGAGCCTTAGTTTTGGGAGCTAGTTTTGGCCTTAGCCGCCCCCGCGGGTCTGTGAGGCCGCCCCTGCGGCTCCCCTGTTGTTCCGCCCCTACGGTTTCCGGCGGCTGCAACCGGTTTTGTTGACTCTTTTGACTCGTGCTTTACCTTTCCTTACTTCTTCCGTTTCACCTTGCTGAGCAAGGGTTTCATCACATTTCCAATCCAGCTTCGCGTCCTTCTTGCTTCTTCTTCTTTCTCCTTGAGCTTGAGTTTGGTTTTCCCTTGAGTTGGAAGAGTTTGGTGTGGTTTTGTTGTTGTTGATGCTAGTGATGTGGTTGCTGAGCTTATGAAGCCAGCTGAGTTGTGCTTGTGCTCTTGCTTGCCTAGACCTCCAGCAGTTGTAAGTCTTCTTCTCCTTCTTCTCTTCCTTCTTTCTTTGTTTCTTCCTTCCTTAGCTTAGGATTAGATGTGTTGATCATAGGGTGATGTTGAAATGTGTATGTTGATCATAGGGTGATGTTGAAATGTGTACGTTATGCACTGTCGCCGCCCCCGCGCCTGGAAGCCGCCGCCCCTGCGGAAGCCGTGCCGCAGCGCCCGCGACAGCGCCTGCGCCGTGCTTGCGTTCGTCTGCAGCCTTGTCACCGCGCCCGCGGTTGAGTTCCGCCGCGCCTGCGGGTTGCTTGCTCCGCCCCTGCGTCCCTTGTTTTACGCAGGTGCGTCTTATCCCGGATCTACCTAAAGTTAGGTAGATCCTTTCCTTTCCTAGTATGAGCGGTAGTGGCATGCTAGGTAGCGGATGTTGATGAGTATGATATAAATATGCCAGTTACGGCTTTGAGGTTATGAGTTGAATATGATCCTTATGGATCCCTTGGGTCTAGGTGTGACCCTTTGTGTGATAGGAGTTTGATATTTATGTATCCTTGTATAGGCCGTGTTATCCTCCAGTTTGGAGTGGACTGAGTTGAGGGTTGATCCAGTGAGGCGACTACGAGGTTAAGGTAAATCCGTGGGACTTACTTAGTTTCCATTCCTTTATAGGATGTTGTGCATGAGTGGTGTTTGTTATATGTTTATAGCATGCGTTATGATGGTCACCGACCTATGATATATTGCTTGCCCATTGTAGGGCCGTGATAACTTGCCCTTTCATCCCACCGGGAGTCTGGGAGGTTCTCTGTAGGCAGGCCAGACCTGGTAAACGGTTCGGGCACTCCCCATTCCCTTAGGGTACACGGGGTAGTGTTCCAGGCACCATTCCAGCTGGCTACTGGACCCAGAGGCGAGGGTTATATTTCTCATGTCACATATGTTTATATGGATATTTATATACGAGTTGATTGCTTGACTTTATAAAGATAATGAACCGGGTAAATGTGTGAAAGCATGATGAGGTGTTAAAATTTTTGATGTGTGTTTGTGCTCTAGCATCTTCCTATATATGTGTATGGTTAGCTAACGGTTTTATACCGTGTTGTAGATACTTTGCAGGATAGGAGAGCTGTAGAGTGATTAAGAGTGGGTGATCCGCTGAGGGCTCCGTACACTGGGGCGTTATCGGGGATATGGGTTCTTTTGATGTACAGTATGGTTTTGTTTGTACTCAGCGGTACATTGTATTACCTTTTTGATATATATATATATATATATATATATATATATATATATATATATATATATATATCAGTTTCATGTTTTGTTTTAATCTATCGGTGTCTTGTTGTAAGATCAATGAAATTGTTGTCAGGCTAGGGTCAGGATCCATTGTGAGATCTTATCCCAGTAGCACTCCGAGTCCTACGGATTTGGGGTGTTACACGTGAGAAGCTGGAGATGAAGATGAAACCCTTGCTCATCAACCAAGGAAGAGACTTAAAGAGAAAGGAAAGAAAGGTAAAGCACGAGTCCACCGGTCAACAAAACCGGCTGCAGCCGCAAGAAACCGCAGGGGCGGCTCCCTAAACCCGCGGGGGCGGCTAAGGCCAAAACAAGCTCCAAAGACTAAGGCTCTTACAGTTAATTTGTTTTCTCCTCTTTCACAAGGATGAATATAGATATTAATTTAAAATCACGTAGACGGTACTCCAATTACTAAAAAATAGTACAATTTGATTGGTCATATTTTTATAACGGATTCTGTCAAATAGAACAAAATAAAAATATATTTATAAATATTTGCTTGATTGCATGATTTGCATTAGTGAATCCGAGGTCTTAGGGACGTTGTTCCCATGCCAACCTTGCACGAGCAGAAACTTGCCAAGAGGTCACCCATCTTGAAATTGCTCTCGCACGTGGACGAAAAGCTGCATGAGACTTCTTCTTTCTTGGTTGAGGGTTTTGCGAACCATATTCGATTGATGCCTCTTGAAGAGCAATACCTTTCATCTTCTCTGAAACCTCATCTTCATTACTACTAGAATCGGCATCATCATCATAATCATCATCACCACGTTTGCGGCGTGGATCATTAATAACTAACTTGGCTAGCCACTTAGCATGAAGAATTTGATCACCACCACCAATTCCATCCAAATAATCTGCAACAACCTCATCCACAACTTCGGAACCAATGTCGGACGTATCCTCAGATTCGTCACTAACTGATAATTCTGATGAACTTCCTCTCACGATTCAACATCACCATCATCACTTTCACCTTCAGAAATATCTTCGGTGTATACTCTCGTTCCCCTAATAGACAAGAACCCAAAATTTTCCCCTAGAGATGAAGTTTCATCTAGAAAAGCTTGGACCATCTGAGAATAAACCTCATCCACGAAGTTCTCCTCGCCAACATTGGTTTCTTCCTCATGGTTGGGTAACCAATGTAATCCTCCAATACCTCTTTTTCGTTCTTCGAGGATGAACCCATTTTCTCAGAGAATCCCAAGCCTCTATATGAAATCACCTCCTTCATCTTTTCTTCTGACTGCTCTATTACAATTGGGCCATCTCTACTTCCCCATAGTCGTCACTAACTGTATTCCACCTTAAGGTGAAATATAGTTATGATTATAGCTCTAGATTTGTGTTGGGTGAGAGATCTCACTGTGTTCTTGGTTTCTCTAGTGAAGAAGAGATGACCCACGATGTAATAGAGCAGTCAGAAAGAAAGATGAAGGAAGTGATTTCACATAGGCTTGGGATTCTCTGGGGAAATGGGTTCATCCTTGAAGAATGCAGAAGAGGGATTGGAGGATTACATTGGTTACCCAACCCCTGAGGAAGAAACCATTGTTGACGAGGAGGACTTCGTGGATAAAGTTTATTATGAGATGGTCCAAGCTTTTCTAGATGAAACTTCATCTCCAGGGAAAATTCTGGGTTCTTGTCTATTAGGGGGACGAAAATATACACCGAAGATATTTATGAAGGTGAAAGTGATGATGGTGATGGAGAATCGTCAGAGGAAGGAAGTTCATCATAATTATTAGTTAGTGACGACTCTAAGGATACATCCGACATTGGTTCCGAAGTTGATGATTAGGTTGTTGCAGATTATTTGGATGGAATTGGTGGTGGTGATCAAATTCTTCATGCTAAGTGGCTAGCCAAGTTAGTTATTGATGATCCACGCCGCAAACGTGGTGATGATGATTATGATGATGATGCCGATTCTAGTAGTAATGAAGATGAGGTTTCAGAGATGATGAAAGGTATTGCTCTTCAGGAGGCATCAATGGAATATGGTTCGCAAAACCCTCAACAAAGAAAGAAGAAGTCTCATGCAACTTCGGGTCCACGTGCGAGAGCAATTTCAGGATGGGTGACCTCTTGAGAAGTTTATGTGCGTGCATGGTTGGCACGGGAACAACGTCCCTAAGACCTCGGGTCTTACAAAGAAACCCATAGATTTAGGATAATATCTTTATATTTACAAAACTATATAAAAACTATTTAGTGAATCGTTTGTGCAATTTTTTTAAAAATCACTATTAATTAATTGATATATTTTTACCTTAACTTTGGGTGCATTTATTATAAATATTTAGGTAAATCAAAAAATAATAAGGTAATCGTAAGTGATTTTCATAAAAGATGAAAAAAAAGTAATTAGGTCATTTAACAATATATAACCTAGCAAAATAATAAACGTAGATCAACGGCCCATAAATCGTAAGTCAACGACCCACAAAACATTTGGTCAACGACCCACTAAGCGTAGGTCAATGACCCACAAAGTGTAGGTCAACGACCCACAAAACAATACGTCAAAGATTCACAAAATGAATATTAATCCGATATAACAAAAATTATAATTAACTTAGCCAAAAGGCCATACCATTGATGATTTGTTTAATCTTCAAACCCCTATATTTATACAAGTTTTCAAAATATCCGACTTACATGATAATCGATGTGAGATAGCAAAATCCCTTAAAATATTTAACGTCCAAGATTGTGATTATAATAAAGAAAAATCGTTCTAATTAATAACCTTTAAACAAAGAATAAAAAAATGAATATCTAATCCTTCCAAGAATAAAAAGTAACGTAAAATCATTTTAAAAAATAAAGTAATTTAAAATCAAAAGATACGATGGCTAAAAATTATATTAAAATAAAGATTTATTGCTTTAATTGTGAAAGCTTATTTTCAAAATACCGCTCTCACAATGCGCCACGTCAACATCCATATATATATAGATATATAGATATAGATTGAGGAAAATCATTCAAAAAAAAAAATTCCTTATAAAAAAATTAGGGTGAATTTAGCAAGTATGCACTATTATATTTGTGAAGAAATGTTTCCTTTAAATAATCCTAGGAAGTAGGAAAAAAGAAATAAGATAATACTTAATAATCCTAGGAAGAAGAAAAAAAATATAATACCCAACTTTCTTCGTGTACCTAACTTCAATTACCCAATATTAGTTATCTGATTTCAATACCCAACGTTCCATATCCAACTTCACTTAGGTTACCCAACTTCGGTTACCCAATATTAGTTATCCGATTTCAATAGCTAACATTACATATGTAACTTCACTTCGGTTACCTGATTTTAATACCCAATGTTACATATCCAATTTCACTCATGTACATGCCCAACTTCGGTTACCGAATATTAGTTATCCGATTTTAATATCCAACGTTACATATCCAACTTCACTCATGTACCCAACTTTGGTTATTCAATAATAGTTACCCGATTTCAATACCCAATGTTCCTTATCCAACTTCACTTCGTTTACCCAACTTCGGTTACCCAATATTAGTTACCCGATTCCAATACCCAATGTTACCTATCCTACTTCACTTCGGTTACCCAATATTAGTTATCCGATTCTAATACCAAATGTTAGATCATTTCGGTTACCCAATATTAGTTATCCGATTTCAATAACTAGTGTTGCATATCCAACTTCACTTCGGTTACCCAATTTCAATACCCAACGTTACATATCCAACTTCACTTCGGTTACTCAATAATAGTTACCCGATTTCAATACCCAACGTTACATATCCAACTTCACTTCGGTTACTCAATAATAGTTACCCGATTTCAATACCCAACTTTACATATCCGAATTCACTTCGGTTACCCAACTTTTATTACCCAATATTAGTTACCCGATTTCAATACCTAACGTTACATACCCAACTTCACTTTGGTTTACCCAATTCGGTTACCCAATACTAGTTATCAGATTTCAATACCCAACGTTACATACTCAACTTCACTTTGGTTACTTAACTTCGGTTATCCAATATTAGTTACCCGTTTTCAATACCCAACGTTACATATTCAACTTCACTTCAATTACCCAATATTAGTTACTCGATTTCAACACCCAACATTACATATCCAACTTCACTCATGTACCCAACTTGGGTTGCCCAATATTAGTTACCCGATTTCAATACCCAACGTTACAAATCCAACTTCACTTCGGTTACCCAAAATCTATCACCCAATATTAGTTACTGATTTCAATACCCAACATTACACATCCAACTTCACTTAGGTTATCCAATTTCTATTACCCAATTTCGGTAACCAAATATAAGTTACTCGAATTCAACACCCAAATTAACTTCGGGTACCCAACTTTTGTTTCCCAATATTAGTTACCCGATTTAAATATCCAACGTTATATATTCAACTTCAATCATGTACCCAAATTCGGCTACCCAACTTTTGTTACCCAATATTAATTATTAGTTTCAATATCCAACGTCGGGAATGAACGCTTTTTATAGGAATAAATATAACCTCACGAACAAGTCTACCATTTTAATTACCCAATAATCTATTTTCTTCATCTTAGGATTATCACTTTCCTTATTTCTAACATATATCAATTATCTCTTTTCTTTTTTCTAGGATTTTCTAAGATATCTTAATTATATATATATTTTTTTCTTAGGATTTTCTAAGATATTCCAGTTATCTATTTACTTCTTTTTAGGATTTTCTATGATATCTCAATCATAATTTTCCTTCTTCCTAGAATTTTCTAAGATATTTCAATTATCTATTTCCTTCTTCTTAGGATTTTCTAAGATTTTTCTGTTATTTCTTTCCTTCTTCCTAGGATGATAAGACACATATTTTTTTTCTTCTAATAATGAATAAATTCAAAGTGCATATTTAGTGCCACATATTACAAATAAGTACACATTTATATCCAATTAAAATAAAGTGCATGAATACTTCATTTATTTCAAAAAATTATAACTTAGCGAATATTAAATGTAAAATTGTTAGAAAAATATATTGCAATCCACATGACATTAGCATTAGGTAAACGACCACAATACAATTCGTCAATGATCCAAATAGAGAATATTATTTCGAGATGAATGTAAATTATACTTGAGCATAGCAAAAAATTAAGAAATATACGACAAGTTTAATATTCAAAACTCTATTTTATAGAAGTTCTCAAACTATATATCAGTCTTACTTGATAGTTAGATATGTGATAGCAATAACCTAGCAAAATAATAAACGTAGGTCAACGACCCACAAAACTGTAGGTCAACAACCCACAAAACGGATATTAATCCGATAAAATAAAATTTATACTTAACTTAGCCAAAAGGCCAAGAAGTTGATGATTTGTCAAATCTTCATCCCCTCCCTCTATATATACAAGTTTTCAAACTATCAGACTAACATGATAATCGATATGGGATAGAAAAAACCTTGAAAATATTTAACTTTCCAATATTGTGATTATAATAACGAAAATTCATTCTAATTAATAACCATTACAAAAAAAAATAAATAAATAAAAATCTAATACTTCCAAGAATAAAAAGTATCGTGAAATCTTTCCAAAAAGTAAAGCAATTTAAAATCAAAAGATTTGACAGCTAAAAATTAATTTAAAAATAAAGATTTATATATTAACGTTAATTGTGAGATCTAGAAAAATAATAAACGTAGGTCAACGATCCATAAAACATAAGTCAACGACCCACAAAACGTAGATAAATGACCCCAAAACAGTAGGTCAACGACCAACAAAATGGATATTAATCCGATATAATAAAGATTATACTTAACTTATTATATCGGATTAATATCCGTTTTGTTTAATCTTTATCCCCTCCATTTATTTATACAAGTTTTCAAACTATCAGATGTACATGATAATCGATGTGGGATGACAAAATCCATGAAAGTATTTAACGTTCCAAGATTGTGATTATAATAAGGAACAATCGTTCTAATTAAATACAGTTTGTCAACAACACACAACATAGTAGGTCAACGACCCACATAACAGTATGCCAACAACCCAAGATATTTGACCGTGCAAATGCGTCGAATTCGAATAACGAGATTACTAAACGGGCTAGAAATTTGTTTCGATATGCTTACCCTTTTGTTGATTTCCATGGATATTTTCCTTCTGAATCTGATCTTGAGGGTAAGAATGTTGATAATATATCCAGAGAGTCAAAGCCCTTCATCTTAAAAGAAAGTAAAATAAACGTATATGCATGGAGACTAGTCTCCACCATCAGAAGATCTTAAGGTGGAATACAGTTATGATTATAGCTCTAGATTTGTGTTGGGTGAAAGCTCTCACGGTGGTCTTGGTTTCTCTGGTGAAGAAGAGATGACCCACGGTGTGATAGAGTAGTCAGTAGGAGATATGAAGGAGGAGACTTCACATAAATGCTTGGGATTCTCTGGGGAAATGGGTCATCCTCGAAGAATGCAGAAGAGGTATTGGAGGATTACTTTGGTTACCCAACCCTTGAGTATGAAACCGGTGCTAGCGAGGAGGACTTTGTGGATGAGATTGATTATAAGATGATCCCAACTTTTCTAGATGAAACTTCATCTCCAGGGGGATCTCGATCAACACCCCGAATCCATAGGATTCGGAACGCTACTGGGTTAGGATCTCACAATGGATCCTGATCCTAGCCTGACAACAAGTTCACTGGATCTTACAACAAGGCACAGATAGATTAAAACCAAAACATGAAACTGATATATTAATATCAAAAGGTAATACAAAAGTACCACTGAGTACAACTAAAACATATATCTGTATACATGAAATGTCCCATAACCCTCGCATAAAACCCAGTGTACGGAGCCCTCAGCGGATCACCCCTCTGGATCACTCTGCAGCTCTCCTAACTTGCAAAGGATCTACAACACGGTATAAAACCGTTAGCTAACCATACACATATATAAGAAGATGCATAAGCACAATCACACAGCAGGGAATAATAAACACCTCATCATGCTATCACACATTTACCCGGTTTATTATCTTTATAACGTTCAACACTCAAATCGTATATATATAGATGTATATGAATATATGTGACACGAGGAATATAACCCTCGCCTCTCGGGAATGGTGCCAGCTGGAGTGGTGATACGGTCACCGTCCCCGTATACCCTATGGGAGTGGAGAAAGCCCGTCCCACTGAACTAATTTGGCCTGCCCGCAGAGAACCTCTAGAATCCCAGCGGGATGAACGGACAAGTTGTCACGGCCCTACAATGGGCAGTCACTAAACCATAGGTCGGTAATCATCACAACGCATGCTATCAAGCATATATCACACACCACTCATACATACATCCAATATAAGGATGGCAGCTAAGTAAGTCATATGGACTTACCTCAACCTCAGAAGTAGTCTCAACCGATCAGCTCCAACTCTGGACAACAACACTGCCTAATAAATGGCATAACAAGATATCAAACTCCTATCTATCAAAGGGGTCACACCTAGACCCAAGGGATCCATAAGGATCATAACCAACTTATAACCTCAAAGCCATAACCGGCACATATCTATATCATAATCATCATCATTCTATCCTCATACGCATACCTAGCATGCTACTACCGCTCATACTAGGAAAGGAAATGATCTACACTACTCTAGGTAGATCTTGTACAAGACGCACCTGCGAAATGGAAAGACGCAGGGGCGGAAAGGCAGCAAGCGCATGCGCGAAGGCATGTTGGCGCGGGTGTTGTGACCGTGGCCGTAGGGGCGGCGTCTTCCGGGCGCGGGTGCGGTGACAAGGTCCCGCATGGGCGGTGGCTTTCAGGCGCGGGGGCGGTGACAGTGTAGAATGTAGCCTCCCGAGTTCTCTTTCACTCTTCACGTGATCAAATCACGTCTTCATCATTCCATGGCCAAGCATAAACAAATACATACACATTCCACTATCAATACACATTCAATCACATCTAATCCTAAGCTAGGGAAGAGGAATCAAGAAAGAAAGAAGAGAAGAGAAGAAGAAGCAAGGAGCTTACCTATTGTTGGTCTAGGCAAGGAATTGATCACAAACACCTTCTCAGCTGGCTCCCAAGCTCAGCAACAACATCTATCATCATCATCATCAACAACCACACACAACTCTTTCAAACTCTAAGGAATCCAAGATCAAGATCAAGAAGGAGAGAAGGGAGAAGCAAGAAGGACGTGAGAAGCTGGATTGGGAATGAAGACTGAAGAAGAAACCCTTGCTCCCAATGTAAGAAGAGAAGGTAAAGCACGAGTCAACCGGTCAACAAAACCGGCTGCAACCGCAAGAAACCGCAGGGGCGGTTCCCTGAGCCGTAGGGGCGGAAAACTACACGAGCCGCAGGGGCGGGTCCCTAAACCTGCGGGGGCGGCTAAGGCCAAAATGGCTCCAAAGACTAAGGCTCTTACAATGTGGACCGAGATTTTGCAACAAAAACTCCAATCTCGGACCGAGGTATATGGATCTCGGCCGAGATGTTCTTCAACTCGGGCACTTTGTCTCGTTCGCTCCAAATTCGTCGTCTTCTCCTTTCCTATGCTCGTATGATTTCTCATAAGCATACACTCCGAGGCTTTATCCTCAAATGCATCGTTTTAGCTCCAAAACACGCCAAAATAGCTACAAAGTCACCAAAAGTGTTTGTAGACATCTATACTCGCAAAGTAACACCAAACAAGCATTAAAGACACAAACTAAGGCTAAAACATGCATGCGGAAAGGGAAAAACTACTTATTTGCTCTACTAAACTAGGTCGATAAATCATGTTATTAGTTTGGATAACTCATTCTTTGATTATCACATGCCTTAGATGCGTTTATAAGTTTAGTTGCATTCACTTGTTACTCGTCCACCTAAGGTCTCATATCCAAGATTGAAGTTGTACATTCACCTGCTAGTTACTCAATCTTAGTTGAAAGTATTGTTCACTCAATCTATGTGTATTGGTTCACTCGAAAGAAGTGAACCAGCCACTCGATCTAACTAGATTGTCGTGTTTGCATGATACTCGTTCCACGTTGATTTGCTATGTCTCTCACTCGATCAACGTGTATTGATTCACTCGACTTAAGTGAATCAATCACTCGATCGATCTGTATGGCTTTTCACCCCAAAGTGTTTGTGATCATTTGCTCCTATTTTCCGTTATTTTTCAACACTTACTTTTGTTTAGAAGGTTTCTTAGAAAAAGGTGAAGATAACATAGTCCCTTGGAATATGACCTTGATGTTTAAAATCACATATTACTTCGGTATAACCTTGCACTTGAGGTTTATGTGACTTTCCAATGAGAGTGTATTATATGCTTGTTTCCACCCATTCCTATTTTTCACCTTCTTTGAGAGAGCATAGTAAGGCGCATAGATTTAGAGAAAAAGGGGTTCTGTAAACCTTGCATTTTTGCTTGAACCGTAACTCTCTTTATCAAGCATTTTTAAAGGGGTCATCAAATCCCAAAATAAGCTAATCCAACGATCCCACTTTGACTTATGTGACTTTTGATATGATCGTATGAGTTAAATAATATTTGCTTGACTAAACTAGTGTTTTGGTATGTATGTATATCACGTGAATTGGATTACTCAACTTGGCAACATACCTCCCTCTAAACAAGGGTTTTCCAAGAGCCGTATATTATCCACGAATAATCAAAGTAGAAAAAAACGAACATAGTATTACCACAAGAACAATCGGAGGATGACAATAACTTTAAAACCGGCAAGAGCGAAAAAAATCATCAAAACTAGCAAAATTAGATTAAAAAAAGTCATAAATGAAAAAAAAAACAAGAATGACTCACATCAATTGTGATGTTCTTCACAATCGTAGCCTGTCAATTACTTGATAACAGCAACGAAAAAATACCAAAATCAGAAGAGACCGAACATAATTTTACCAATGCAAGAACAATATTAATTTTTAAAACTGGAGGAAAATAAATTTAAAATTGAAAAAAATAGGTTCATAGGAGCATAACAGAAGATCAAAAATCAAAAACCCTAACATATATCAAAGTAAGGGACACATGAAATTGCTTATGTTCCTCCTGTTCGGTCAATCAGCGAGCCTTCACCTTCTTGGTTGCCGCTTTTGCGCTTCCTCTGTTTCTTCTTCGCAACCTTCATTTCCATTAGTAAAAACTCCTCAAGATTTTAATCATGTATGCCTGCATTTCCCTTAGTAGAAAGATACCCAACTCACTTCTCTTTCGGACTTTAGTCACATCTCTTGTTGCAAAACAATCTACAAAACCATAGCGAAATGCCTTGCCGGCAGAATCAAAGCCTTTTTCCTTGACGTTATTGACAAAGCGCAAAATGCTTTTATTTCCACCTTCGGCTTACCTCATTGGGATCGAGTGGGATGATAGAACATTTAGCCCAGGACAGTATGAGTCAGGCCAATCAGAACATAAAGAACCATTTGTATTAAGATATTTAGAAACCAATCAGAACATAAAGAACCATTTGTACATCTCACACATCAATATTTGTCGTTACTCGTTAGTAACAGATGTATGGGATAGTATAAGATCCCATCAACCCCCTTGTAAACTCATTCGATTCGATGGAGTTCATTCACTCTTTCCGACTTTCTATCTTCTCTACTTACTCACAATGTCGGTGAAGAGATTAGAAGGAGAGAAAGGAAGTCCCACAACAAAGGGGAAAAAAGTTAGAGTCGGACCCATATAATGTTAACTTTTTACGAAGCTATTTGCATACTTTTTATTTATTTTATTTCGATATCATGTTAACTTCGTTTTTTCTTGATATCTGCTGATGTGATTTTAAATGGAGTTTATAATAATTTGTGAAGGAAATTTTAATGCGAAAAGGGTGTGAAGACTCATCCAATTCTAATTTTTTGCTGAAATCATTTTTTTCTTCTTGATATCTGCTATCTACGTACATTTATCTTTCGATTTTATATTTACTTCGTTTTTTCTTGTTTTTTTTGTTAGTTGGGCGTTCCATTAGTTTGGCTTATGTGGTTTTAAAAATGGACTTTATTTCAATTTTCAAATGAAATCTTGTTGTGAAGAAGCATCAAAGACTTTCAACTATCCATTTTTGTGTAAATATCTTATGAAACTTTACATACTTGTGATTTCCCCCCTTCTAAGTCCAATGCCCTGAATGTGTAAAAGTAATATGTATTTGATTTTTAATCTTTCCTCTATAACATGTTACAAGAGGTAGGGGCAATGACTGGGCCGAGCTGTTACTGCAATAATGAAACCCTTAGTGAAATTCTTAAGAGAGTAGTAACTTGTGTTGAAGACATGTCTTCATTCTCAGTGGTATGCACATCATGGAGAGTTGTTACTGCCATAATGAAACCCAAGTGGTCTCTTGTCATGCCATTGTTGATGATACTTTCGAATAAAGTGGAAGATCCTTCAGGTAAATGGACGATACTAGTACAAAATCTGCAATTAGATCTGCGGGGCTCATACCAATATTGCCCACCAGATGCATTATCAGTTCCATCGTAATGAACATGAAACTTTCCGAACTTGTCAGAATATTCCACTTCGAAATGTAGTAGAACAACCCATCAAAATACCATTACTGATATTCCGTAGACAACATTTTGAACATGAAAATTTCCGAAGTAGTTGTAACTCTTTTATTTAGGAAATACTTAAAAATGCAAGTTGACATATGAAGAGAGCATATTTCTCCTCTTTCACAAGGATAAATATAAATATTAATTTAAAATCACATAAGCGGTACTCCAATTACTAAAAAAAAGTATAATTTAAATGTTCGTATTTTTATAATGGATTCTGTCAAATAGAACCAAATAAAAAAAATATATATATATATAAATATTTGCTGGATTGCATGATATGCATTAGTGAATCCGATAGAAATGGTACAACAAATAGTAAAACTTGTAAGAAGATTATTATACAAAAAATTTAAAGATATAGAAGATAGAATGAGTTGATTCGCCTAACTTTATTCATTGAATAAATTAAACGTTGATATTTTTATCGATTTTTTTTAATGGTTATTTCTTCATTTCCAACAAGTATACTAAATCGAAGTTTTCTTTACTATGTTTCATGTTTATAATTAAATTTAATTATCAAAAAAACAAAATAACTAATTACTTTGAACGAACCACTCAATATGATTTGTTTATAATAAGTTGGTATAATATAAGAAATTTTTTAAAGATGATTTGTCTTTGAAATACGGGCAATTAGAAAGAAAATATGAAATGCTAATTAATAATCGATATTTTTCGGTTTTCTTTAGTCAATAACTAGTATACTATCCGCATATTATGCGGGCTTCTGATTTAAAATTACATATATAAATTACAATATTTTTTCAAATTTATTTTTAAATTTCAGTTTGTAAAATATAATAGTAGATGATATTGAATATTTAAATAAATTGTTAACTTCAAATTTGATAAATCAACATAGCTATAGCTATAGATTAATTGAATTTTTTTTAAAATGACATTCAAAATATATAGTAATTTGTTACGGAGGATCTACATTCATGATTTTGAAGTGAATTTAAGATTTTTAAAAATAGGGATTAAGTGCTTCTCTTATGGAACATTTAATATTTTTTTGATAAATTTGAATCCATAGTTAACGTAATATATATTATAAAATTTTTTTAAATCTCTGATTTTTAATAAATATATTTAAATTACATTTTAGATTACTGATTTTTTAATTCCAAAAATCTGATTTTTTTAATAATCTAGATAAATAACTTTTTAAAAAGATTTTGTTGGGCTTTCGAAAATAATTTATATTAACAATTTAAAATAATTAACTTTTTAAAATATTTTTTTAGGCTGCGTTAAATCTGGTGCTGACATGTGGCAAAGAAGGGCTCTCCTTTAATACTTATAAGATAAGATAAGATTTTTTTTTGCAAAACGGAAATCGCACCGGCACATGACTAATATTAGATTATCTTTTATTACGTCTTTTATGTCTTTCATCTTAAGTTTTTTGTCACAATAATTTGCTGGAGTATTTTATAAGTTTTTTTATTATTATTAATGATTTAAGTAGTTTTTATTAAATAAAAAATAAATACCTATACTATTTACGCATTCACCCTTTAACCTACCTATATATATTGTACTAGCCTCCAACCCTTTAACCTACCTATTTGTACTCTACATCTTCCTCGCAGCCATTCACCCTTTAACCTACCGATACAAATCGATCTATCGCAATCATTTTCATCCTGATTCCGATTTTGCGTCAACGATTTCATCTCCCTTCTCCGCAGGTTCTACAAGATCGACGACGTGGAAGGATGAAGATGAGATCGTCGGAGCTGTCTTTCTATTGTTATTATCCGACCACTGGTGCAATAAGGTAATTGAGTATACAGTCCGATTCTATAAATTTCTTTATCTTTTTAGTTGTTTCTGATCTGATGTCTTCAAATTAAATTGCTGAAGATCATACGTTTTTGTTATCTTTTATAGGTTTTCGCAGATCTAGTATCAAAGATCTGACATAATAATGAATAGATAAACGATGGAATGATCCTCAAAGTCAAGGTCTACCGCAACAACTCGATTGTTCAAAAGAGTAAGGTAATACACGATTTATTGGCTTACAAGAAGATTATTATAGAAAAAATAAGTAAAAATATAAAAGATAGAATGAGTTGATTCCCCTAACTTTATTCTTTGAATAAATAAAACGGTGTTACTTTTATCGATTTCTTCATTTCCAACAAATATACTAAAACGAAGTTTTCTAACATCGTTTACTATGTTTTATGTTTATAGTGAAATTATTCACCTTATTTTATCAACAAAACAAACTAATTTATTACTTTTAACAAACTAAAAATATGATTTACTTATAATGAGTTGTTTTAAACTCGTATGAGCTTTTTCAGTAATATATAGATATTATTGATCCAAATTGATATAATTTAAGAAAATTTGAACGATGATTTATCTTCAAAATATCGGCAATTAGAAAGGAAAAAAAAATATAATAATCGATATTTTTGAGTTTGCTTTAATCGATATTACTTTTTTTTTTGGCAAAACGGAAAACGGTACGGTGTCGCTCATAAATAATGTTAGATTACCTTTTATCGCCTTATTTTTTTACGTCTTTCATCTTAAGGTTTTTGTTTCATAATAATTTGCCTACTGTAGTATTTTATAAGCTGATTTTTCAATTAATGATTTAAGTAATTTTTATTAAATAAAAAATAATTAAATTATACACCTTATTTTATCAACAAAACAAAATAACATAATACTGTTAACGAACCACAAATATGATTTGTTTATAATGAGTTGTTTTAAACTCGTATGAGCTTTTCCATTAATATATAGATATTATTGATCCAACTTAGTATAATCTAAGACAATTTAAAAGATGATTTGTCTCCGAAATACCGGCAATTAGAAAGAAAAAAAATGAAAATATGATAATCGATATTTTTCCGTTTGCTTTAGTCGATTACTTAGTTATTTTTCGCAAAACGGAAAATGGTACAACATATGACTAATGCTAGATTACCTCTTATCACCTCGCCTTTTACGTCTTTCATCTTAAGTTATTTTGTGTCATAATAATTTTCCTACTAGAGTATTTTATAAGTTGTTTTTTCGATTAATGATTTAAGTAATTTTTATTAAATTAAAAATAAATACTAATACTATTTAGGCATTCACGCTTTAACCTACCTATATAAATTGTACTAGCCTCTAAGTCTCTAACCCTTTAACCTACCTATTTATACTCTACGTATCTCAGGGGCAAGGCTCAGACACAACAAATCCATTCTTCTCTCACGTCTTCCTCGCAGCTATTTTCCTCCTGATTGCAATTTTGTAAGAAGATGAGATCGTGGGAGCTGTCTGTCCATTATTATTGTCCGATCACCAGCGCAATAAGGTAACCAAATACAAAGTCCTATTGTATAAATTTCTTTATCTTTTTAGTTGTTTTTATCTTTTGTCCTCAATTTAAATTGGTGAAGCTCATACGTTTTTGCTATCCTTTTAGATTTTCGCAGATCTGGTATCACAGATCTGGCATAATAATGAATAAAATAGATGATGGACGATCCTCAAAGCCAAGGTCTACTGCAGCAACTTGGTTGTTCAAAGAGTAATGCCGGAGTTGTCCATATACTCTTATCTCTCAGCCGCCTTCAGCTTTGTATCGTTATTTTTTATGCCCCTTTCTTGTACTACTTGAATTCGTCGGTAGTTTGACCGGTTAGTGTTGAGTTTTGCTGGTTTCCAATATATTTGGGCTCTGTCTCTGTATTATCTATTCAATTCAGAAACAAATTCCTGGTGAGCACCTTTTTCACATCTGTACATCTTTTATTTTAAATGATATCCTGATGAGGTTTTATTCAATTCAGAAACAAATAAGTATATAATCTTTTTGACATTACAAACAAGAAGAAAATCTTTCACATATATCAAGCCCACTTCTTTTTCATAGTCGTAACCAGAGACCCACTTAATCAACAATATGTATCCTAGTCTCTTCCCAGCATACAAGCGTCAAACCCTAACCTGCAAATTACGCCTCCTCTACAGAACTGTCGGCGACGATCTCAGAACGACAGAAAAGCAACAGCGTCCCAATGCAAAATCAAGGTTGCTGTTACTGTGTATGCTCAGTCTCGGGTTCATGTTCCAACTCGGGTTCCCTAGTTTCGGCTGTGAACGGAAAGAGGGTTGCCGCGGAGAGGGAGGCGGTGGCCTTCAGAGCTATGATAAGCCAACAAATGCTTAACATAGCGCTGAAGCTAGGGAACCCGAGTTGGAACTTGAACCCGAGACTGAGGGGACTGAACCAAGACCCGAACGCGTTGGCTCCTAAGCTCGACTTGGCAAAGGTGTGCTTAAGAACAGTGCATTGATCCTCAGAGAGCCTTAGCTTCTTCTTCTCTCCTCCTTCCACGTCAAAGGCCACCGCAACCCTCTGAGGGAGGCGGTGGTCTTTGACGTGGAAGGAGGTGAGAAGAAGCCGAGGATCAATGCATCTCTGAGGATCAATGCACTGATCTTCTTCACACCTTTACCAAGTGCTCTACTGTCAAATTGTCAATAATGTGAGTCTCGTTTTTGTAATTTTCGTTAACTGGGGTTGCTTTCAATTTATTTTGGGTAAATTACCATGATGGAATTTAAGTTTTACAATTTATCGATTCAATTGATAGGTTGCTTTCAATTTTTTTAGGAATCCACGACGCTATTGCTGTATACACAATCAATAAGGAATGGCGTCGCATAGGAGTTTTCAACTTGGAAACAAAGAGAATAGAAGGGTGGCATCATGTCAATGATGTTCATTCCAGATTCGGTTCTCCATTTTGGTTTATGCCTAGATTTTTTTTATAGTTTGTTTATCTAATGTTGTGTACTTGAAACAGCTGGCTACAAAAGTTGTTGTATGAGCTGATATGATAAATTAGTTGCATGAGATCCTGATATATATATGTGTGTGCACTTGCAAATGAAAATTTCAAGTATTTGTTCAATATCTAAAACTGATTGCCCTCGTCAATCCTATGTTGGAGTGATATAACAGTATTAATTAAATAGCATGATTTGTTTGGATTTGCTAAACAAGCGAATCTAACTTTGGGACTTTGCATGATGGGACTAGCTTTCGACGTGATCGGTTGGATTAAGGGCGTCCTTTTTACGAAACTCATCTCAACATTCTAAACTCAATTACTCAAATGCGAAAATTAGAGCTTGGCTAGGCATCTGCTTGGGAAATGGAGGTGAGGATATCGAAAAAGGAACTCATCTCAGCATTCTAATTAAACTCACTCAAGAGGCATTAAAGACATTCATTGCATATATATGATCACATTCTTATAGTATAGTAGATAAGAAGTAAGTGAGCCCGAACAATTGACATACCTGGCATCATTTTAATCCCAAAAACTTATTAGACAATTTGTTCTACCATTTATGTGTCGTAGTATACCAATAAAGTGGAGACAACAACAATAAGTTAAGTGTTATCAAGTGTATACAACTATGTCCATCGGAGCTTCATCATTGAACGGTCTACGACTTATGAGTTTCAATAGGATTGCTACATATAAGGCAAAACGAGTTCTTAAAGCCCCACATGCACAATCCCTTCCTTAAAAGGCCCAATCAACGAGTTCAAGAGGGTTGGAAGTCAGAAGATCTTCCAATCTGTATTATAGATGAAACCCTGGTTTCTAGAATCTTATCCCTTTGCCCATCAATCGTTTCTATCATCCTCCATCATTAGGGTTCACATGAAGACATAAGAAAATTATAAACTACACAAATTTAGGCATAGTAGTATAAAAATGGTCACAAGCATTTAGTTAACAAATAATTAATCAAATCACCTCATATGATCAGTTTTAGCCAAATTTTGATGTGTACAACATGAAGACATAAGAAAATTATAAACTACACAAATTTAGGTATAAACCAAAATGGAGAATTTAATTTGTAATGAACATCGCTACGATGAAACATCCCTTCCTCTCTCTCAAATTCCAAGTTAGAAACTCTTATACCGTTGATTCTGTTAGGCTCTTTCTCGATGAAGTACATGCGATTTGGCTTGTAGTTCACAACAGCATAGGATGCACATATGGAAATAGCACTATAGAATCCCACAAACAATGACATGTCTCCGATATCCTTTTTCTGGCACCAAAGCCTTGGCATTTGAATCGAGCTTCCACACATCAAACCGAGTTGTATTAAACTCGATATTCATATGCCTTAAAACTAGAAGAACATCACCACGTAATTCAACAAAATAAATATCTTTAAGATCGCGTTGGCGATTTGTAAGGCCATCATGATTTTCGGGCTCAAATTCTTCAGATTTCTCAGCGGTAAAAACCTCTTCATTTGCAACAAAAAGGTCTAGTTTAAAACTTATTAGTTTCCCATCAGCATACAAGATCAAAAAATCACCATTAGAAAACATAATATCCTTGAGAGAGATCCTTTGGTGAAGATGTTCATGTGGACTTGATACATAAGACCACGCAAAATCTACGGTTTTGGCATAGACCAAACAACTAAGGTTATACATCATCAAGATAAGGTATTCATTGTTTGAAAGGATCTTAACCAAGGTAATGCTTCGAAATAGGCCAACTGTCTACCACATTACAATGTTTTGGTAATTGTGGAAGATCCTATATTCCATCTCTATTGGAAATCTCATAAATGATGGAAGAGGTATCCGAGCCTTTGTTTGAGGATTGAAGAGATGTACACCCATTGAAAGAGTTACAATGAACATATAACCATCCCCATGGAATGGGTAACACAAATCATAGGGTTCCGGTAGTTTCTTTTTTAACCAAAATTTTACGCGTTAAAGGAGAAAAAGAGGAGATACATGCAATATAAAAAGAGATCAACCAGAAATAGGGACAAGCAGAAGAAAGAAAAATAGAAGGAAGCGTTAGTTTACTGATGATTATGCTGTATCATCTTGCCTAGAGAGACATCCATTGTTTACCCTATATATATTGAACATCTATCAATCCTCCCTTATCAATCTTCTTAGTCTGCTCACTCCTTTTTTTTGAGGTAATCTTCCAATCTCTCGTACGATTTACAACATGTTCTTCAGTTTAATAGACTGTATTCGAAGCCTTTGTATTTCATACTTATTTCGGTTTTAAATTCCAAATTCGATAACAATCTTATGTTTGTAATCGATAATAATTTGTTTTATATCAACATCTCACTGATTCTTCGTTTTTGGATACCAGGTTCAATGCTATTTTTCATAAATCAATTTATGTTTAAATTTTTTATTTTTCGATTCCAATTTTTATACTTTCATTTAGTTTCTAAATTCCACGGTTGGTGGTTTTTGGAGCAATTCCACACGTATTGATCCTTCAATTTATAACTAGTTCATAACCCGCACCTTGTGCGGGTATATTTATATATTTCATGCTTTTGAGTAAAATGTCATTATCATGTCTATGTGCAACATAATTACATATTTATTACATATTTATACTTATTTATATTATCTAATAAAAATGATCGCAGTGAACAATATACTATTCAACCAGATTCATGAAAACAACCATTTAAATGATTTGATGATATCTAAACAAAATTAGTTTTATTAGATGTGAAATTTACTCGGGAAGAATCATCAATTGAGTAGATATTATCTATTCAGGTAAAAATTAAAAAAAATATACATCAAAAAGGATCTAAACAATTTGTTGAAATCTAATTAGCAGGTCAATATTCTATTAGATGCATTGAAAATATTTTTTAAAAAAATTTAGGCTTAAAATATTTTAATTTTAAATAAAATGTTAGGAAAATCTTTTGTTGTATTTTAGAATTTAGAATATACGATACGATAGCATTTTAATCTAGTAAAAATATTTTAATTTTAAATTTATTACGTTAGATTTTAACCAGGCAAAATTATCTATTTATTTTAAATAGGGATTTTTTTATTTTATAGAATTTTTTGATCAAATTTCGATTGAAAAAAAAAGTTTTCGTTAGAATTTAAATGGCCACATATATTCTTTAATCTTACTAAGAATGTGTGTTGCGTACGGTTTCATAATATCTTTTTAATTTAGATAATTTTTTCCGTTATATTTTTTAAAAAAGTTTTTACGATTGAATCAGATTTAGCAATTAAGATTTCTACGATAAAATTTGTTTACGTTAATTTTGAAAAAGTTTTTACGATCAAAACAGATTTAACAATTAAGATTTAACGTTAAAATTTGTTAAGTGAACGAAATTTATCCAAAATGTTTTTAATTATTTAAAAAGATAACTTTTTCGTTAAAAATAGTTTTGTTTTTAAAGATAAAATTTGTTAAATAAAACTAAGATTATCCGAGAGGTTTTGAATTATTTAATCATATATTATTTACGTTAAATTTTATTAAGTGAAATAATATAATCATATTCAACAATTTAGATTTTTACGCTAATTTTTTTTAATAAAAAAGATTTTATAACTTGATTAGATGTTTTAATGGTAGTCAAACATGACTCTCATCATAAAGCACAGAAATGTGGGGCTTCTCATTGGATCATCGGTTAGCAATCTCTTGATCATTCAAGAGCCAATATAGGAAATAGTAAAAAAAACTGCAAAACAACAGATTAGATATCATCTAATGGTAAGTAAAGCATAGAATTGTGAGATTCGATCGTAATAGAGTAATTATTAAGAATGAATATGTATAAATAGAGGCATCTACAAGAGCGCGCACTATAATGGTTTATGATGATAAAGTACGGAAAAAACATCTACAACTTATCGGATTCATGAGAGTTCAGACAAGAGCCACAAGAATGTCGTTTTTTTGCGCCCTCGGGTGAGAGTTCAGACAAGAGAGAGTGAAGGGATGCTTCACTTGGCTTAACATCAGCGTCATTCACATGGCCATATCCACCCAATACCCCATCAACGGATGCGTCTACTTCCTACAATTCCAACAAACAGGCACACCCAACCATTATGAAGAGCCAAAACACAAAGATAGAACCTTGTTAAACATTGAATTGAATCAAGCATGAGCAAATTCTGAGATTGCATAGAAGAACGCTTACTTTCCAGTAATCAACACCAGAGCGGTACCAATCAATACGCTTATGGGAGTCGGCGTCATCATGACCTAGTTGCTCGCTCCACATCTCGATCAGCTGCGTTCATAAATTGACGACCATCAGTGTCCAAACCAACAGATTCCATTGAGAAACTCGATATGGTTTCCGGCGACCAAGAAAAAGGGTCGATTCTATACGGACGGTAGGTTTTTAAACACAGCGCAAGGCGAGTGTCTCAGAACTAGAGCTGCCCGGGGTCCAGGGAGCGGTCCTGCATTCCTGCCAGGTAGGTGTTCGTTCCTTCTTTTTAACAACGATGCTTTATGCGGACCCAAAAAATTTTTTATAGGGTACATAAAGGTGTATGCAACACAGTTCCTAATTAGAAGCTTGCGAAAGAACGAAGAAGATGATATAAAATTGTTTGGAAATCTGTACAGGTAACCGGTAATCAAACAAAGGAAAACATGATATTAAACCAAAACATAAGCCGAAAAATTTTAAATTGGAAGATTACCTGTAGTATAGAAGAGGAGTTGAAGCAAGACGAGTTGAAGCAAGAAGAATCGATGAAGGGTTGATAGATTGTTGTTCGGTATATATAGCGTAAAAAGAACCTAAAAATTAGCCTCGTTGAAGAAGATTCTAATTAAGCTTGTTGAAGAAGTTTCATTAGGATCCGATTAAATGATAATCTTATAGGAGAAGACTGATCTAATTATTTTTAATTCACGTTCAATATCTATTGATTAACAAAATCAAAATAAATCTTTGTAGATTTGATAATAACGATATTGAAAGTCCGTTGAAAAAATATATTTAGATTTTGTCTTAATAAATAAGATTTATTGGCATAATTAGTTATTTAAAAATAAATTTTAATCTTTCAAAAAAATTGTGAGCCCGCCACGTCAGCTTAGTGACGGTTCTTTTAGTATAGGTATATAGAATATAGATATTAAGTTGGACACTTTTTTGTATAAATCGATTTTGATTTTTAGACTGTGTTCGCAATGTTTTTTTTTTAATTTTCCGATTCTAATTTTCATTCGATTTTCCAAATTACGCGGTCGGTGTTGTTTTATCTTCGAGGTTCTACATTTGCAAAAATCGATAGCACCTCTCTACTTGAAATCGGTATCAACTTTTTTTTTAGTTGTTTACTCACTGATTCTTCGGGTTTTTTTTATATCGTGTTCGACGAATTTTTTAAAAAACTATTTCGGTTTTATAAATTTTTGATGGCAACTGTTTTTAATTTAGCTGGTTTACCAAATTACACTATATGTGTTGTATGATCTTCGAGGTTTGCGATTTTCCAAATTCGATTTATTTGTGTTCGACGACTTTTTTCTAAAATTGTTGGATTTTAATCAATTCCACGGTTATTCTTCAGTTTATCTACTAGTTTGAATTTTTTCTGATAAAAACCTACATAGGTTTAAAATAATTTTAAGTTTAGAACCTAATAGTTCTTATTTTATTAGGTTCCAAATTTATTAATTGTAACCGTTCCTAATTGATTTATTATTTCACTTCCAAAGGCTAGCTTGTAATTGTTCGTAATTGATTAATCGGTTTTACGATTGGTTAAAAAAAATGTTTCATCAGACCGTCTTAAATTTTACATTCGTTAGTTTACGATACTAATTTTTTTTTTATCATTTATTTGTTTTGTTAACTTATACTTTTTCGGTGTTGTTATATATTTCTAGGTTCGAATATTTCGAAATCGATTTACAAGCTTACATTTCGGATCTGAAATTGATATGATAATTTTTGGACATTTTCAGTTGTTTTTATGTCTATTTTTTCGTATTAGTTTTTTATATGTTCTTTACAAATTCGGTATATTTCGGATCTTATATTTTCGGTATTGAACTTTGTTATATCTCGATTCTAATTGAATATGTATTAAAAACCCACAAAGCAAAGAGTGCAAATCCTGTTTTTAATTTTTATTTTTTTTTGATATATTCAATTGTTAACTTTTGAACCTAATTGGCCCTGGTTGATTCCGTATTTAGATTTCGGTTAATATAACTTTTATTTTCCTAATATACTCGTTATATTTCAGGTTTTAATTGGTTCTACAAGTAACATACACAGTTGTTTTTTATGCATATGTTTTTTTAGTTTTCTCTAACTGTTATCTCATAGATTCGTTAAATTTATAGTATTAATTTTCCATTTTTTTATCGGTTTTATTGTTTTTTTTTATCCAAACTTAATAGTTTTTTTCAATTATACTATCTTTGGAAAAAATAGAACGTGAAATACTTAATTTTTGTTTTCTGCCATGTTTGAAGCTAATTTCTTAAGAAAATTGGACTTTAAACTTGTATATTTTTTAAACTAATTAGTACACAAAGTTAACTCTCTATATAGATTAAATTAAATTTGGTTTCATATATCAAAAAAATTAAATTTGGTTTCATATATCAAAAAAATTAAATTTGGTTTCATATATCAAAAGATCGCATCGACTACTCTCATATAACTTCAAAATCATTGAATTATAATAGTAAAATAGTTACCAACCCCGCACAAGGTGCGGCTATAAACTAGTTCTCCACTAAAGTAGTATGCAAACGTGGCGCGTTGTGTAAGCATTATTTCTTAATGGAGCCCCCACAATTAACGCCACAAGTTATTAGTTTTTAAATCCGTTAATTATTTTTGAATATTTTCTACCCGATTTTTGCAAATCTTATCAGCATATCTATTTTTACTGGGAAAAAAAATTTTGCTTATTTTTTTCCCTAGATTTTGTATATCTCCATATCTACATTTAACCATATTTTTTCCTTTTTTTTTTTTATATTATCATCCGTAATTGAAATTTTTTTATTTTATTTTGTCCCCCAATTTTGTGTATCTTATCTCTGATCAATTTATCAAAGCTTATTCAAGAAGTTTCGAATTAGACTATACTTACGTTTAAACTTTTTTACGTGATTCTATTCGAATTGATCTATCCCGCAAGCTTATTCAGTAAGCTTTATAAGATTTCTCTCTCATCCATATGTACTTATTCTCATAGTCTTTTAGTCGAATAGTTAAATCATTGTTTTCTAGTATTCGAGTGTAGAGTCTCCATTTCCGCAAGCTTATTCCGTAAGCTTCATAAGATTTCCCTCTCATCTATATGTACTTAGGTTGTGTTTGCTATCCAACAATCATTAGTTTAAATTAGTGATTATGAGTGTTTTTAAAATTTTACAACAATCACTAGTTTAAATTAGTGATTATGAGTGTTTTTAAAATTTTGGTGTTTGTTTGTGAGGAGTTTATGTGAGTGTGTTTGCTATTCCCATCCTTTATGTTTTGACTTAGGTTGTGTTTGCTATTCCCGATTCATTGGTGTGAATGAGAGTGTAAATATATTTTCTTGGTTTTGAGTGCACTAATTTTTTCCCTCTCATCTATATTTTCACTTCAAAATATTCACTGTGCCAAATAACTGGTTAGCAAACTAAAATTTTCAATTTAGTTTCCCTGTTTACGTTCTAATTTTTATGTTTTGACTTTTTTACACTCTCTCATTCACTTTCTGACTTTTTACGACATGATAATTTTTCTACGTTCTATATAACACTGACAATTGAATTTATGAGAGTTATCCGATTGAAACTTTCAGACCTTTTAATGTTATATATTAACTTACGGGTTTTTTTTACAACTAACAAAAATTAGTCCCTCTTAATTATTAATAAAAATTAATTTAAAAAATTAATTGATAATTTCAATTTATATAAATCTAACCAAATATGTCACAAATGCTCAGGCCCAATTCAAAATTGTATTTTGCAATTAGTGAGTCTTGAATTTCGGATGATAGACACTCTTTCCCATCATTATGCTAACTGGATTAATTGAACTTGTGTATTCTACTATTGTTTTTTTTAAAGTTATACTTAAAATTAAATGTAAATACACAATTTTAATACACAATGTTAATAGACAAATTTTATCGTCGTTTACACAAGGTGAGTTACACATTTACACAAGGTCGAGTTACACAATTTTTCTCCATAGTTTACACAAGGTCGAGTTATACAATTTTTGTCCGGAGTTTACACAAGGTCGAGTTACACAATTTTTGTTCGTCGTTTATACAAGGTCGAGTTACACAACTTTTGTCCGTAGTTTACACAAGGTCTAGTTCCACAATATTTGTCCGTCGTTTACACAAGGTCATATTAAAACAAAATTAATATGAAAATCAACCATACACAATTTTGATGTAAATTAAATATATATATATATATATATATATATATATATATATATATATATATATATATATATATATATATATATAAAATAGGGGGAACAAATCTACATACATAGGGAGGAATAAATATACACAAATAGGGAGAAACACATCTACACAAATAGGGAGGAACAAATCAACAATGAAACATACACAATTTTGTGTAGATATCTCGGCGATGGCGGAAGCGGAGCAGCCCGGCGATGGCGACAACGGAGCACTACAAGCCAATGAAGAACAGCCTGCACGAAGCTTCCTCACCACAGATCCGGCCTTGTTGCCTCGTCTGCACGAGCGGCCTTCGTCGTGCCCGATGTCTGGACGGACGGGGAGAGAAATTGACATAGAATGGAGACGGTTGCAGACGGTTCAGAGCAGTTTCCCTCGATCGAGATGCAAGCGGTGGGCTTCGGCGACGGTTTTGCGCCCTTCCACGTCGGCGTTTGCTTCAGCTTCGACAATAGGCGACAGCTGTCTTTCGATTCTGACGGCTACAAGAGGAAGAAGCTCTCAGGTTTGGGGGATATAAACGGCTAGGGTTTCAAAATGCGTTAGAGTTTGTATTTATAGGCCTTTTATTTTAACATCCTAATAAATTCCATTTTATCCCTGTTATTAATTAATTTTTGATTAAAATTTTACCAGATAATTAGAAAGCCTATTTTGTATTTTCTAAATAAAAAAAGGCCTTTAAATTAATAGAACACCCAATAACAACTCTTTCATCATCCTATTTCAGTAGATACTACTTATTTCCGCCATAAACTATTGTTAAACTCATCTTTAGATTATCTCATTCATCATCCATGTATGTTAGTTATTGTTGTGTTGCTTTGTTCTGACTATTGTCTCAAATATTATAAAACTTGATTATTTTTTTAACTTTGTTCTGACATGTCAGGCTCAAGCATCTGGGTTGGTCAAAGATGATCTCAGGGAAAGTCTTTCAGCCGTATGGAGCTCAAGTATATTCGCTTGCCAAATTAACATGTAATGATATGCTTATTCTTCATAGTTGTTTATTGCTTTATAAATGCTCTCATTTTTTATTGCGTTAGAAATCGACATTATAAAAATCTATAAATATGTTAATTGGATTCACACTACTGATACTAAGCATGTGTTTGTTTGGTACTCTGCAATATGGGTTAATATGGATTGCACAGTGAAACTCAAGATACATGTCAAACTAGATTCCTCCGGTACAAAATGTAATCCTTGATTGTGCAGAATTAAGTAGGACAATGAGATAAACATTAAGAAACCATTGAGTGTGTTCATACTTCCATTTGTGCCGTGAAAAACTATGTTTCTGTCAACTGGAAAACTAAGAACAACAATGACATGACTTGGACTAATATCCTAGGCATTCAACTTACCGCTTAAGCTATTTGTATTTCTCCCTCTTCTCTACGACTCTTGTACTTTGTTCCTTCCCAAAGGAACTTTTTATATCTACATTTTTGTGAGAGCCCTTTTCTTTCGGATCGAGATGAAAGAGTTGTTATTGGGTGCGGAAAGGCCAATCTCGGATCGAGATCGGACCATAGTCGAGATTGGCTTTGGCCGAGATTGGCCTTTCCGCACCCGCAGGCTTGACCGCCGCCCCTGCGGGTTCCCGCCCCTGCGGCTCTGTGATCCGCCCCTGCGGTTTACGGCGGCTGCAGCCGGTTTTGTTGACTCCTTTGACCCGTGCTTTAACCTTCGTCTTTACCCTTTCCTACCTTGCTGAGCAAGGGTTTCACTTCTTCACTTTACCTTCCCAACTCACCTAAGTCCTACTTGCTTCTTCGTCCCTCTCCTTGAGTTTGTTTGTGGGAATCCTTAAGCTTGGATGTGTTTAAGTGTGTTGTTGATGATGTTGATGATGTGGGATGCTTTGTTGAGCTCCAGAGTTAGTGGTGTGGTGTGTTGATCCTCTGTGCAGCTTAGGACTCCAGTGTTGTAAGTCCTTTGCTTCTTCACCTTCTCTTCTTCTTTGATTCCATCTCTCTAGCTTAGGTTTAGATGTATGTTGATCATAGTTTGATAGTGGAACGTGTATGTGGTTTTGGATGAGTGAAGACGTGATTTGATCACGTGAAGAGCCGAAGAGAAGTCGCGAAGTGTCTTTCTGCACTGTCGCCGCCCCCGCGGCCAAGAGTCACCGCCCCTGCGGCTACCGTGTCGTCGCGCCCGCGCCGAGCCAGCGCCGTGCCTACGCTTGCCAGCGACCTTGTCACCGCCCCCGCGGCTACGTCCCGCCGCGCCTGCGGCCGCTTACCTTCCGCCCCTGCGTCCTTAGATCACGCAGGTGCGTCTTGTCCCGGGGCTACCTATAGTTAGGTAGTTCCTTTCCTTTCTAGTATGAGGGAACTAGTATCATGCTAGGTATCGGTTTGTGATGAGTATGATATAGATATGCCGGTTACGGCCTTGAGGTTATGAGTTGGATTTCATCCCTTATGGATTCCTTGGGTCTAGGTGTGACTCTTTGTATGTGATAGGATTGTGATATATATATGTGTGCCTTGTATAGGCTGTGTTGTCCTCCAGTTGGAGTGGACGTTTCTGGGATTTGCTCGTAGCGAGATACTTCTGAGATTGAGGTAAGTCCATAAGACTTACTTAGCTACCGTCCTTATATTGGATGTGTGCTTGAGTGGTGTGTGTTATATGTTGTATAGCATGTGTTATTATGGTCACCGACCTATGTTATATTGACCGCCCATTGTAGTGGTTGTGACAACTTACCCTTTCATCCCGTAGTTGAGTCTGGGAAGTTCTCTGTACGCTAGCTAGACTTGGTATACGGGAAAGGTACTGATACCACTCCTTACGGTATACGGGAAGGTGCGCTGATACCACTCCAGCTAGCTATTGCACACAGAGGCGAGGATTATATTCCTCGTATCACCTATTCTCATATACTGATTTATATACTCTTGCGTTCCTAACGTTATAAAGATAATAAACCGGGTAAATGTGTGATATCATGTTGATGTGTTATTGTTTATATGATGTGTGGTTGTGCTCTTGCCTATCTTATATATGTGTATGGTTAGCTAACGGTTTCAAAATGTGTTGTAGATCCTTTGCAGGTTAGGAGAGCTGGAGAGTGATCCGGAGGGGTGATCTGCTGAGGGTTCCGTACACAGGGCGTACTCGTGGGATTTGGGTTATTTATATTGTACGGAGTTATGTTTTGACTTTTGTACTCAGCAGTACTTTGTATGACCTTTTGATCGATATATATACATCAGTTTTATGTTTTGTTTTAATCTATCAGTGCCTTGTTGTAAGATTCAGTGAAGTTGTTGTCAGGTTAGGGCCAGGATCCACTGTGAGATCCTAGCCCAGTAGCACCTCGAGTCCTACGGATTTGGGGTGTTACACTTTTCTCTCAATATAAGTACCTTTTAAAAAAATAAATAAATTAAGATACCTATTTAGTACGTATTATTTTGATTGATTGGTTTACCAATCTCATTGTCTTCTTTGTGCATATCTCTAAAAGTATAAAATGTCATACTTAATTAAGTTAAATTTATGTTTATTTTATTTCAAATAGTTTATTTATTAATTAATTTTAAATTTAACTAAATTCATTATGATGTTTTCAGGATTTTTTGGTTATTTATTATTTTAAATTCTAACAAGATCAATTTTAAAGAAATACATTTTAAAATTAGAATATTTGAAAATTTGCAAACCCAAAATCGACCCATTCGACATTACATGTTCCTTATAAAGATGTATTAATTACTCTGAACATTTTAAAAATAATCTATTTAAATATAATCCTTTTTTTTCTAAATAGTATGTTAAAGAAGAGATAAAACTAGAGCTTCATGAAGGATAATGATAACGAGGGTGTATTGGATCCCAATGAGCGTGGAAGAAATTAGTGGACATTGATTTCCATTACAATTAAGTTGGGCTCTCATATATTTGACTTTCGTCACCACCTTAAGTATCTCCTTCACCGCCATTTTGTTTCACTCTACATATAAACAAATCTTATTAGTGTCCATATAGAAAAGCCCAAAATGATTGTTAGAGAAACACAACAATTATTAGTCAACCAAGGATAAGATCAATACTCCATTGTTAACAAAATTTTCTTACTTTTATATGTGTAATCAAATATGGATAAATAGAATGATTAAAAAACTGATTTTTAATATGTAAATTATATCCAAATAAACATATCTAAATTAATTGTAGTTGGAAGTGTAAGATATAAATATGTTTCACAACACACCTTTTGGTGAGTTGGTGTTTACTCTAGGATAAAAGGAAGATACAAGTGAGGCTTCGGGATATAACCTCCCATATTGCATGTCTGTAGAATATATGAATTGAAGGAGATGCACGCAATTGGGTTACTCTAGGCTCGAAGTTGTGGTTTGTTTGTTGTGGCCGTCCAAAACTTGACAACAACTGAACAACAATGGATACGATGAGTTGCATGTTCTGATATGAAACAAGGAAAAGAAGGGAGAACAATAATATTTATTGACATAAAGATATAAAAATATTGTGAAAAGTTATTTTAAAAAATAATAAACAACTTATTATAAAGTAACAAAAAATGTAGATTGTGTATTATATAATGCGTAATTTTATTTAGAAAAATACTCGCATTAGGTGAGGGTACTAAACTAGTCTCACGGGTACTAAACTAGTCTCACAATACAGAGTTGATATTTTTGTTTGGAAAAATGTACTTATATAAGGAAGAAAAGAAATAGGGGTTATAATTATCACTGATCAAGAATAGAGATATAAGGGAATATCCAAGTTAAAGAAGGGTACAAAGTAGAAAGATCATGGAAGTAGAATGCCATGAATATTGGCCCAGGAGTTGTCCTCGTTGTTCCTTGTTTTCCAATTTGCAGAACAATAGGCTTTGACTTCACTGAACAGTCGATGGCACTGTGTCTTATGTTATTGAAAATTAGATCATTTTTGTTTCGCCGAGTGAAATAGATGAAAGTTGTGATGGTAATTTACGGACTTGGTGAATGAAGCTTTTTTTTGTGGTGGCTAGGGAAGGACCATGTGAGCGAGTAGTGGATACTTCGATTATCATAAGGGATATGAGCCCAATGGAGAATGAGGTTAAAGACGAGATTATTGAAGTTGTAGTTGGTCCAAAGGTGTGTTTTGGTTTCAAGATTAGAATTGCATAAGATGCAATTACTATCCAAGGAATCATTACAGTACGTAGGAGATTTATGCCAAGGGAACTTTTGATGTCCGGCAAGCCAAGAGGTAAAGCTAAATTTACGAATATTGAGTCCACCCCAAATATCCGAGCACCCAGGGATCTTGAGGTGGGAAGTTCGTAGCAGGTTGTAGGTCTTGGAGTTTGAGAAGACACCCAAGGAGTTGGAGAGAGAAGAGGCAGTAACTTGTGTGGTATTGCTAGGTCTTAGATCATCCCGGATGCAAAAGATCTTTTTCAAGTTGAAACTATGAGACGGTTTTAGTTGGAAATTACAGACATCAGACCTCTTGAGGATGTGTTCTTGACCCAAGTGCTCCAGATATTAGAGAAATTGGAGTCAAGATCGAAAATGAGCTTTGAGAAGCAAGCTTTGTTCCAAAAGAGGAGTTCTTTGCGAATTGAAGCACAGACCACCTTCAGAGAAAGGGAGACAAACATGATTCCATGCAACTAGAGCACGATTACTGATATCTTTTCCATATCAAAGGTAGGAACGCAAAATACTTTCGATTTTGTTGATGATGGAGGTTGGCAATAGGAAGATAGAGGTTCAGTACGAGGTGATGGCATAGAGGACGACTCTAATTAGTTGAACCCTGCCAACATATATAGGAAAAGGATATGGCGCTCTAAGACTGTACACGTTTGGTGATCTTGTTGATGAGAGCTAGATAGTCAGTGACTTGCAGGCGTTTAGCACCAAGAGCAATGCTAAGGTAGTGGATGGGGAGTGAAACGATGTTGAACCCCAAAGAAGAAGCAATGACAGATTGGTCCGAGGGCGGGATGCCACCGAAGAAAAATGTAGACTTGTTGACGTTGATTTTGAGTCCACATAGAGAACCGAAGGAGTCAAGCGTGAGTTTTAGTTTGTTGATGGCGTAGTGGTCTTCACGGCATAAAAGCATGAGATCATCTACAAAGCAAAGGTTAGTAATAATGGGATTTGAACATTTTGGTGGAGGTTGAAGTTGGGATCCGAAGCGTTCACGCTAATCATAGAAGACAAAAATTCCATGACTAGAACGAAGAGAGAGGGTGATAAAGGACATCCTTGTCTAAACCCTCTACCCCCCTTGAAAAAACCCTCCAAGCTTCCATTGACGTTAATGGAGAAAGTGGTATTGGTGATGCAAGCTTTGATCTAATTGATGAAAATATCCGGCATACCAAACTGCTTGAGGACAAGCAGAATAAAGTTATGGTCAATAGTGTCGAACACCTTTCGGATGTTAATCTTAATGGCGCATCTGGGGGAGATGGATTTTCTCTCATAACTTTTGAATATCTCTTGGCAGAGTAAGACATTATGCTTAATGGAGCGATCTTCAACAAAAGCTCCTTGTTCCGGGTCAACAATGAGAGGGAGAATGGTATTGAGACGGTTGGCAAGGATCTTGGCTATAGTTTTGTAAATGACGCCATAACAGGAGATTGGTATGTAGTCGTTGGTTTAGTGGAATTATCCATTTTGACAATTAAGTTGATGAAGGAGTGATTGATTTGCTTAAGCATCATCCCAGTTCGGAAAAAGTCCTTGATGGCGTTACAAAAATCATCACCAATGATGTTCCAATTAAGAGGATTCGAAGAAGAGGGAGCCAAAGCCATCCGGCCCGGGCGAGTTATTGTCGCCAATGGAGTGGAGGGCAAACTTAATATCCAGATTAGGGATATGGGCGATCAGGGTGGGACAATGGTTGTCAGGCAGAGTGGACAGAGTGATAGAGGGAACAATAGGAGAGGTTAGTGTGTTGTCTTTAGCAAGAAGATTACGAAAGTAATCGACAAAAATGGAGGATTTACAGGTATGATCAGTGGTGCGGATGAGGTTGTTGTCCATGATGGAGAGGATCCGAAACATGCTTTTCCTGGACTTAATACTTTTTTTAAAAAAAGTGTTCGCTAATTTATGACCTTTTTTTTTATACTATAAGATAAGCAATTAGGGTGGTCTATCTCCTTGAGACTTTCCACCCTAGAGCATCCTTGCGGATGAGTTCGTCGACCTGGACAGTAGACGATCTTGAAAAATGGAAGCAGTCGTGGCCCAACTCAGCAAGCAAGTCCGCCACTCCATTCACTTCATGGAAAACACGTCGGATTTTAACCTGAAGAAAACCCAACAAAATATTAGAGATATCCGATAAAATCAGATCTAACTCCCAGGGGGGTTTCCAGATCTGCTTAACAGAATTAATCACCATCAAACAGTCTCCTTCAATTTCAATTGCTTTGATACCCAGATCAAAAGCCGAGACTAGATCTTCTCTCAACGCAAATGCTTTAGCAAATTGGGCTGATATGTTTCCACATCTCCCATAGCCAAGAAAAATCGTACTAGCTTCATGATTTTGAAGGATGAAACCAAAGGCAGATTCACCAGAATCTTTCGATGATCCATCAAAATTTAGTTTTACCATACCAAGTGCGGGTTTCTCCCATTGTATGTTCTTCTTTTTCCTCTTGTTCTTCTTTGGTTTTTCCTTATTATTGTTATCCTTAACTAACAAGTTCACAAAAGACGAGAGGAATAATTTTAAATTTATACTCGTAATAATTACCCTAAATAGTAGAGATCCCATAGTGTATGGATAAGTAGAGCAAGTATTTCAAGGTCGAACACAAGGACTAGTGTGGTTTAATTTGCAGCAATGATCAAGGATAATATAAATCTAGACTAATAAGTAGATTGAAAGATAAGGGAGAGGAGATCAAATGTTTTTGGAAAAGGTTTTTGATTGTTCACAATCGAATGTCACTTTCAATTGAAAACAGTTTATAAAACAAATAAAACAAAAGATAATCAAATTAATGGAAATAAATGGATTCCAAGGGTTCAAGATCATTGTTGATGGCATTTGGACTCAAGATAAATTGCAAAGCATTGGTAAGAAAACCAACAGGGATGAATGTTTCTACTCTGATGATCTATTACCAGATAAGTCGCAAGATCATCTAGTCCCAAACCTAACTACCTATTACCGGGTAAGTCTCAAGGCATCTGGGAAGGAAATTTAATACAAACCGGATTATCTAACTAAGGATCAAGTAACCCCTTACCGGGTAAGTCTCGGAAATTACCTAACTCTGAAAGCAATCAGGCACATTCAATCCAATAGAGGTTTTCACCTCTACTACCTATGGTCAATCTACTTATGTATCTAAGAAGGAATATCACCGGGTAGGTCTCAATTCCAACTCAGGGTGGTAGTTTAGATGGTTCTAACCTATATTATGTCACAACCAACCATTAGGATTTCAAGCAATTCTAAACAACTAAAATACAACCTAATCCATCGTAATAATCCAGGCCATAAACAAATCTATATCAACCTTGGAACCACAAGTGTCTAGAAAAATAATAATCATACCAAAATCTACAACTAATTCTAAGAAAGACAAATTATGCATGAAAGGGAAATAACAAAGGGGAAATAAAATTATTCAACTTCAATGAATGCAAATCCAGCAAATGTATTAAATCTCGATCCTTCAATGTCTCCTAACAACAACTGAATGATAAAGTTTTGAACTTTAATCTAAACTAACTAAGAACTAAGAAGAATGATGATCGGAGAAGACGACAGGGTAGAAGACGGCTCCTCCCTTCTAGGGTAAACTATGGGCTACGCCCGACACAACGGAACCAATCGAACCCACACACCTTGGAATGAATCCAAGGTTCCTTTATACACAAACCCTAGCCAAAAGACGTTGGGCTGAAAAGGAAAAAGCCCGTAAATAAAATATCACGCTCAGGGAAGAAATCTCGGTCATACACTGATCTCGGTCTGATACACTGATCTCGATCGAAAATCTCGGTCTGATCTCGGGTTGATCGGGCCCTAGATTTTGGATTTGACTTCAATTTCTGCAGCGCCTGGAAATCTCGGTCTGTACTGTGAGAAATCTCGGCCGAGATGCCGACCGAGATGCTCGACAGAAACTTGGATCACGGCCCGAGATGAATGTTTCCGGTCGTGATCTCGCCCAGATGTTCCCTTGGTCGTCCTTCATGCCTTTAGCTTGATTCCTAGCCCTTTCTCGTGCACGTATGCTTGTTCTAACGCATCCACTTTGAGTCTTGATCCTCAAATGCGTCGTTTTAGCTCCAAAATGTGCCAAATCACCTACAATGACACCAAAAGCGCGTGTAGACATCTATTCTTGCAAAGTAGAACTAAACAAGTATAAATGGCACAAACTAAGGCTAAAAAATGAATGCGGAAATGAAAAATCTACCTAAATGCATGACTAAACTAGGTCGATAAATCATGTTATCAAAACGCACTACAATTGTCCCCAAACTTGAGCCAATTTAACTTGGCGAGTTGTAAAGTTGTATGGTTGAGTCTCTCGTCCAGACTATGCATCATTAATTAGGAGATTGCACGCTTTACAGTCAACGTGCAATCTTTGAGTGTAAGAGAGCTTTTCCTTACAGTCAAGATCTTCTGTATCCCTTTTCATGTGTATCCTTGTATCCCTGTGCTGTGATTGGTAGAATTTATATAGTTTATTATTTTTCTCGTAAAGCAGTAAAATTTTAATACTTAATTATTTAGCTTCAACCAATCACAGCACAGGGATACATATATCACTTGTATTAGATGATACAGGAGATCTCAATCGTTTTCCTTACACGCTTCACGATCAGCGTGATGGTTAATTTTCATAGGTGAGACTAGGGAAGCATTTGAGGATGGGTTTGATGGGTTTGAGCTTTTTAACAAGCCTGTACATGTGGTTCCCTCGGATAATAGTGGACCAGGCTTTAATCACAGTGGTTAGGAAATTTTCATGAAGAATCCAGGAATTAATGAACTTAAATGGAACATTGACTTTAGAGAGCTCCTTGTCTAGAGAAAGAAAAGCAAGTGAATGATCCGAGATGGAGGGCTGGGCAAATCAAGAAGAGAGGAAGAGAAGTTGACTTCCCAAAGATGATTAATAAGCACTTTGTCAAGTTTGCGCCAGATACGACTTCCAATTTGTTCATTATTCCAAGTGAACTTACATCCCGAGTAAGCGTGGTCGGAAAGTTCAACAGAGGTTTGAGTGATGGTCGGCACGAGATTGGAGATCTTTTCATTGGGAGAAAGAGTGACATTGAAATCATCCATTCAGGTCCAAGGAGTATTATATTTAGTGGTACTCTGGAGGATTTTAAGCCATTCCAAAGCGGGGAACGGTCTTCCGGGGAGTTATGAGTGTAGATGAAGGAGTATTCCATAAGATGGGCATCATTGGGGAGTGAGATACTGCAGTGAATGATCAAAGGTAAAAAGGGGACGCAAGCTTATCTTAGCAGGGTTCCACCACACCTAGATACGACAATTACTTCAGGAGGGACCATTGGAGCAGTGATTCTAGTTGGGGATAAACAAGTAAATCCATCGGACATTCAAATCGATAAACAATTGCATTTCTGTTTGAACTAGAGCTCCCTTCTTAAATATTTTTTATACGGACATTCAAATCGATAAACAAGTGAATTCATCGGTTCGACTTTGGTGGTATGTGATTTTTGACGCGATTATTCAGACAAATGACGCCTTTGATCATGAAACTCATTTCAATATTCTTGTATTACATAAGGCAATGAAAAATTAGGTTTTTTAATGAGACGACTCGGAGTTCATGCTTATAGATTTCGAATTAAAGTTAAATTTCACCGAAAGCCATTGCTTTTCTTGTATATAACAAAAATGTTTCCATTTGAGTTAAATACAATAAATCTTTACAATTAAGAGAAAATGAAAACAACCACAACAATTAATAAAGTGATATTAAATATACATAATCGTGATCGTTCAACTATATTAGCGGATGACAACAGCCGCAACATTAATCAATTAAGTGATATCAAGTGTACCTCTGCGATTGTGCAGTTGTATTAGCATCAAAGTACACCGTATACACTTTTCCTCTATCAAGCAAGCGTCTATGCACAAAGATAAGTGGCAATCAAACGGTTTCATCATATAACATTAATCTGATGTTATGAACCCTAATAACGTTGGTATACGTAGGGCAAAGTGAGTCATGAATCAGCCCCATGCGCACAAACCCGTCCATGCAACTTGTTGAAGAAGGCCCAAACAACAGGTTTATGAGGGTTGGATGGTTTTTTTTTGAAATATGGTACGTATTAGATAGAAAGAGGAAGGATATACATCAGGGGTCGACTCGAAAAAGGTTCGAGAAGAAGAAACCTTGACAAAGTTAATACCTAGTATCCTAACCCATCTATTATTATTATTGTTACCATATTTTCCAGTTAGTCGAGGAAAATTTCTTAGCTGAAAGAATGATACGGTGAGCGCAGTCGATGGCACAACATCTCGTGTTACAAAAAATAGTTTCATTTCTAGCCTTCTAACTAAATTAAAACAAAGAAGTGAGGCTCGATCTTCGGACATGATAGATAAAGCCTTTGTTTTTCCCATCTGCTTGATCAGCAAAGCCAAACATGAAGGTTGTTGAGCCTTTGGGAACACGAAGCCTTCTCAGGACGAAATCCAGAACTAGATTTGTGAAATGGCAGCCGAACCAAAGGTGATCTTCACTTTCTTCCTGAGAGTTACAAAGTTTATAGCCGATCCAGAGGGTTGGATGTTTAAAGAGCCTCCCAATCTATATTGCATGGAAAAACTTTGATTGCTATAATCTTATCTCTCACGAGGTATTGTCTCCATTGACATCCATCCTTAGGTCATTAGGTTGGCCTTGATTGCTAGAATCTATATTGCACATAAAAACTTTATAGGCATAATGAAATGTCTATAAAGCCAACATTGTATGCATTACACTAATGACATAGATGAAACTGAAGGTCTTAAAACTAAATGTATTGATGATAAGAAACAATAACATAACTTTACATAGCCGCTCCCAATTAATATGACAGTATTGAGCGAACTCTATAAAGTATACAAAACATGGCATAACCATATTCTATAAACTAATTAAATTTAGGAATAAGCCAAAATGGAGAAATGAGTTTGGAATGAACATTATCCTCAAGAGCAATCTCTTCCATCCTCTTAGCCTTCAAGTTGAAAACTCCCACTCCACGCCAATCCCTATCGCTTGTGTTTGGTTCTCTCTCGATGAAGTAGACGCAACCCGGCTTGAAGTCCACAGCAGCATTGGTTACAGACACGGCCATAGCATTATGGACTCCCACAAACAATGACACGTCTCCGAGATCCTCTATGTCCACCCAAGTCTTGGTCTTTGAATCAATCTTGGACACCTCAAACCAAAATGACTGGAAATTGATATACTCTTCACAGTCTTCTTCTTCTTCTTCTCCTCCTCCTCCTTCTTCAGCTTGACCTTCTCCTTCCTCGTCATCCTCCTCCGATTCAATTTCCCCGTGCTCATCCTCATCCTCATCATCATCATCATCATCATCATCGGTATACTCATCATACTCATCCTCGTCCTCATCTCCAGAATCCTCTCCTCCACCTATTACTATATCCTTTTTCATGTACTGAGAAAGCAAGAAAATTTCACCACGGCATTCAAACAAGTACATCTTTGCAAGCAAGGGTTGCCCATACAGAGATCTCTTCCCAAGAACGTTTCCGATAACATATTCCTTATATTTGTTAATCTTGAAACCCTTTTCCTTGGTACTAAAATCATCAAGATCAAAACCCACAACTCGCCCGTCTCCAAACAAGACTAGAATCTTCCCATTCCAAAACAATACATCTTCAATGAACAATCGCTTCCCTTCATGTTCATGAATACAATCTACATACGACCACACTAAATCCCTAGGTCTTGCAAACACCAACCAATGAAGGTCGTACACCATCACAACTAGGACGTCGTTCGGGATTTCAACCCTCAAAATTTTTCGAAAATGCCCAACTTTTTGTCTCACGTAGTTATCATGGATATTATGGTATCTATCAATACCCAACTTTTCCGGCCATTTTATAAATGGAGGAAAGGATATCCGAGCTTCCGTAAGCGGATTGAAGATAGAAATCTCCATTGCAAGACCAATAATGAACAACCAACCATCCAAACTATCCGGATAACGCCAACCCAAGGTTTCAGGGAGGTGCAACTTACAGAGCTTGTTTGTAACGAGATCAAACAGAGACCATTTACATGAAAGATCGTCGAAAGCGCTATCCGGCATCATAACACACGGCATCGAAGGCGACCAATCTGGCTTCACCATGCGAGCAACACCTTTCCAGGATGAGCAAATAGCAGAAAATGCACACATGTCTTCTACACATGTCATTTTCATTGCGATTATTGCGAGGACTTCTTTTAGGAGCTGAGCCCAATCCGTCTCCTTAACTTCTACAGAAAGTTTCACTGCAAAAAGTATTTAATGAAAGATTTGTAAGTGGATCTACTTGTTGCTCAGAAAACTACAGGATGAAATCGAAAGAAAACAAAGCTTCGCAAAGACAAGAACCAAACTCATAGAATTTGGAAAAAGACAATCACAATGATACGATGCTAACCTCGTTTGTGCATCATGGATGCAGAGGCGGCGTGCTTTTGCATCTGGTAATGATTTTGAGAGGAGGCGGACTTTTGCTGCTTGGTAACCTACATATACATAAATATATATGTAGGTTAGGGTTTGATGCTGAAAGACTAGGGTTTGTATGGCTGATACCCTTAAAATTTCTGTGGGCTTTTGTCCGACCAAAATAAAAATAATTGGGCTTGCCGTTTGTGGTTTACATTTGTAAAATTACATGTACAATTGTTGTCACTTTCACTTATTGTCTATCCCTTATTTCGGTCGGAAAAATAGTTGTGATTGGTTCATTATTCCATTTATAAACTTTCAATTGTTGTCTATTCCTTGATTCAAATATTACGGTTTCCATAAAAAAAATGTAAATTGTTTGGTTATATATATATATATATATATATATATAGGATAGGATACGTAAGGAACCTCTCTTAGAGTAGGGAGTAGGGATTCTTAATATCCGTTAGATTGATTTAGATGGACGTTCGTGATTAACCTAAATAAATTGTAATTTTTGATAGAATTAATTAAGATCATTGACTTCCTATAATAGAGTTTAAAAGTTGCAAATAAAATTATCAAATTTAATTAAAATCATTAACTTCCTATAATTTTGACTTAATAATTTAACTACCTATAATTATAACCTATACAATTTAACGACCTATATATTTAAACTAGATATTTTAACGACTTATATCTTTAACATAGTAAATTAACCACCTATAATTATAACCTATACAATTTAACGAACTATAATTTTAAACTAGGTATTTTAAGTTTTAACGACATATAATTTTAACATTGTAATTTTACCAACTATAATATAACCTAGACATTTAACGACCTATAAATTTAAAATACGTATTTTAACGACCTACAATTTTAACACAGTAAATTAACCACCTATTATAACCTATACAATTTAACGGCCTATAATTTTAAATTAGGTATTTTAACGACCTATAAATTTAAAATATATATTTTAACGACCTATAATTTTAACATAGTAAATTAACCACCTATAATTATAACATATACAATTTAACGACCTATAATTTTAAACTTGTGAACATAATCGTCGACCATTAATTTATTCCGATGTAAAGATTATTCAGCCCAAAAATAAAATATAACCTTTCCATAAAGACAAATCTATCATAGGCTTATTAATAAATCTATGAACAATCCAATGGAACACCTCTTTAATAGCTTATTGTGATCCTTCAATTACAAACGTTCATTGTATTATCTAACGGCTGTAAATACTCTCTACCCCCTACTTTAACGTATGTAATTTAATTTTAAGAAGTACGTGATATACGAAATAATCAGAGATTGATAAAGAACAAAAATTGTAACAACAACGACGTCAGTCAAAAAAATGTTCTAAACATGTCAACCCAAGAAACCCAAGTCAGGGGGAAATCAACCTTATATTGTTAATTTGTTGTGCTTGACAAAAGTAGATGAAATCTAGGGTTTTTCCGGCTTTGCTGTTGTTGTTTTTTTTTTATACATGCAACAATTTGATGCCCGGAATTACATAGTGGATATCTAGATTTTTGACTCCCTTTCCAAAAATGATGAGTATATATACACCTCAAATAATTAAAGGTATAAAAGTTTTTCGGATGAAAATTATGGTAATTTAATGAACGAGAACTCAAACATATTCGACAGAAAGATAAATACATATTCGATAGAAAGATAAAGACGGCCATTATTATGTATCATATACATATCCACACTTCATAAATAATAAAATTATTCCGAATCAATGTATTTCATTATTACCAATTTACAACACATTATTACCAATTTATAACACAATATTACAACATATCTTTCGTGAAAACATTTTAAAACTTAGATAAACCGGAGCCACCAAAATCCGGAGAGGATTGGATAGCTTGCAACATTAGAGAGAAAGGAAAATATCATCAATAAGTACCTTTTTTAATCTACTCTTCACAAACACCCTTTTATTAATTAAATGAGGACGAAAATGAATATTTTAAAAATATCATCAATTTAAACGTCACATTTCACCTTCGATAAAAAAAAATAAATAAATAAAAGAAAAGAAGAGAAACACAACAATTATCGTGGATTAGTCAGTAGTGAAATTTATCTCAAAACCACTACACTTCATTTTTATTTATTTTAAAAACGAATAGAATATAGAAGAGAGGGTATTGACAGTTCAAGGGGAGAGGAGTTAACAAGCAGAATCCAACAACAACGATGCAAAAAGGAAGAAACCAACAACGAGGACACCCAGGGAGGAAATTGTTGTGGGTTTGTGCAATCACCTTGAGGTGTGAGAGGATCAGCCAAGTGCAATTCACAGTGGAAGGAGGAATGTCTTGGACAATGATGGCATTGCGTGATAACCATATGAAATAGACGGTGGACGTGAGCTTAGGGAAGATAGGAGGAGCATATGAAGAAGAAGAAGAGTACGATCCAAAAGCACGCTAGAGGGCCTCCTGGATGAGAGAAGAGTTGAAAGAGGGGTTCACCCAGTTGAAGACATTGAAGAAGACCTCCGGCCTTAGAGAATATACAAGAACATTTTGGAGTGCATGGGTGCGCCATAAAATTTCACAGATCATAGAGCTTAATTAACAACATGCAGATATCATGAAGATCTGGTGACGGAGATTATTAGAGGTGCAGGGGGGCAAGCAAGAGGATAGAGTCACGGATGGTAAGGAGATGTTTCCGATTAAGGTTGTCAAGAGGCCTATCTTGAGCAGTCCCTAGGAAGACGCCCAGTTAGTTCATATGGAGGGGTAGTCGAAGTTGATTTAAAGAGAGCCCGTTCCATATACAAGCTCGGTTCTAGGACAGAAATTCCTTGAAGTTGATCTCGCGGGGAGTAGAAAATAATGTTATTCCAGAAGGAGTTAATGCCATACAAAATGGACCGGATAAGTTCAACTTGGCCAGCGTAGAAGAGATTTCTTATTGGTCTAGGATTTGATTTTGGCGGTGAGTTTGTCAACCAGTGGAGAAAAGTTTGAGTTGTTGAGACACTTAGAACCCACAGGAACACCAAGGAAGGTCATCGGAAGAGACCCAAGGGGAAAGTAGGCAATGCCACAATTAAAGACGGGTCTGAGCTTCAGGGCTAATTCTAGTGAAACAAATGGAAGATTTGGTGATTTTGACATTGGGTCCAGAGATCGCAACAAAGTCATCCATGGCCTATTTTATAGAAATAATGGAAGAAGAATTCTGTCTATCAAGTCCCGTGTCTTTCTTGGGTTCTCTTTGCAAAAAAGTCATAAGATCATCAACAAATGAAAGGTGAGAAATTTTTGTAACTTTGACACTTATGATGAAAACCACCAAGAACATTAGGGAGTTTGGAAAGCATGCGGGAAAGATAATCAAGCGCAATGACAAAAAGGTAAGGAGAATGGGATTACCTTGGCGAAGATCACGTTTGACATTGAATAAACCGTGAAGCTCACCATTGACATTTTATGGAGTAGATAGGGGTGGAAATACAGGTCATGACAAGGTTGGTAAAATGGGGAGGGGGTGGCTTGTATTGAAGTTGATTTAGGTAGTCATGGATGAATTAAGGTTCAACTGATACATCGAAGGCTTTTCGGAATCAATCTTCATAGTGCATCCAGGAGGGGAATTCTTCCTACCGTAGTGGAGTAAACCGCTTGGCAAACTAGGATGTTGTTGTTGAATTTATGTCTAGGGATGAAGGCATTTTGAGCCTTAGCAATGAGATCGGGAAGGAGAGGTTTAATTCTATCAACAAGGCATTTAGCATTGTAGATAGTATTGCAACAAGAAATAGGTCTAAAATAAGATGGAGAAGTTGGGTTAGGGATCTTTCTAATGAGAGCAATGAATGTGTGATTGACACTCTTGAGAAGTTTACCATTAAGGATAAATTTCAAGTTAGCAGACAAGATGTCATCACCAACGATGGACTCAGCCATTTTTTGTAAAAATGAAAGATGTAGCCATCTATTCCAGGGGATTTCCGGTCATCAACACTGAAGAGGCAGTTCTTGGTGGTAGGACTGTTCTAGGGTACAAGAAGTAAAGCAGCCGAGATATGGCTAACCAGAGGGCCTAGGGAGATGATATGAGGGCAAAGAGGGTGCATATGGGGAGCAACACCAAGTAGATTGTAGAAGTGATCAACTAGACATTTGGAATATATTTGGAATCAGAGTGAATAGTTTGGTTGTCATCCACAAGCAGCCTGATTTTATTGGTGGTATAGAGAGGAGACTGGAGAGGAGTCACCAAATTTGACCCAATGGAGTTTGGTGTGCTGTTGAAGCATTAAGCGCCACTGGAGCCAAACCCTATTATATAATTTATTTTGCTAGGGTTTTCTGCGTTTTCCTATATTAACCTATAAGGAGGTTCAATCAAGGATGAAGCCATACTCACCGTTCTAATGAAGGTTCTCGAGTGTCTACACCTGTGTCTTGATCCTACTCTAGGGGCCATATATAACATCTTGGCCTCTCGTTTCAATAACCTATCCTCAGCTGTAACACATGCAAAGCAAACACACCAACGAAGAAATTCAAATGGAATGATCCCAGATAAATTCCACAATTATTTTCCAAGTGCTCAGTTGTAACATAAAACAACTACATAAATATGTTTCACCCAATTTGTAATCATTGGACATAACATAATATATTGAAAAACAACTCGATCATGAAAGAAACATCTGGGGTGTACACTACTCCTCCTCGTCACCCTGAGCCAATTCCTCTTCACTGTCACTACAAATCAATGTATCACCTCTACTTTTATCATAACATAATCTCCTGTAATCATTAACAGATTGGCCATCAACTATTGTTTCTGCACAAATGTAAGCACAAATTGGAGTATCCACATAAAATCACAATAAAAGCAAGAATTCAGCAGTATCAACACATATATACCTGTCTGTAAATGTCCAGGTAGTATAACAAGGTAATTACTCCACTTTCGGGAGATGGATAGGGCGAAGAGATACGTTAACAGAGAGATTTACTCCCATATGCATTGCAGAAGAGTCATCACCATAATCCTCTGAAGTTGCTTTAACACGGTTATGCAACTCTATTGCCCTAAGTTGAGCCTGCATCAATAGATCTACGGGTTCTTCAGTCTTGAAGCTTTTGTTTTCATTTGCCATAGTCACTTTGAACAGCCTTTGCCTGTTTTTTTCCATTCTTTTCTGGGGGAATTCGAACTATATAAACAATGTCAGCACAACAATTTTCCTCAACTCACAGATGTAAGTTCATTTACATGACCAAAATATTATCAATGATATATGCCTCACCGTAAGATAGTCTTGGCCGCTATCTTGGACCTCTTTCTGCATTTCTCCAGCGACTGCTAAGATTTCCTCGACAGTTGGTTCCTCTCCACTCATCTTCAACATCTGCACAAGCCATGCCAAAGGTTATAAGAATTTAGCAGTGGAAAATCAGATCCTTCTTAACAAGGTGTTAACAGCTCAATTCGACTTCAAAATACTAGATCTAAAGGTCTTTGAGAGATCTGTGAAACAATAATGGAAAATGAGAGTAGAAGAAGAAGAAACATATTACCTCAAGGTCTTTGGGAGGCTCCCAGTTGCCGCTCGAAGAAGAAGAAGAGATCGAGTTCGAAGCCTCAGACGACATCGAAGGTGATGAATCTGAAAGAGGAGCGCAGCTGAGCTAATGCAAGATTTGATTGAGTGGGTAGACTTGTCCCCTACGGAGCTATTATATAGGGCGGATGGTCAGGAAACTTGAAACCCTAATTTTTTTTTAGCTTTTTTAAAAATTATTATTGGAGGTTGTCTTCTTTTTTTTTCCTGTCGCTAAATAGGTCGGTTTTGGTTTTGTTGTTTTTTTCCATGCAACAATTTAAATAAAATAAAAAAATAAGTATGTAAATAAAAAAAAGGTAAAACAGTTCCGGATGAAAATTATTCTAACTATTAATGAACAACAACTCTAACGTATTCGGAAAAAAAAACACGGTCATTATTATGAATCACATATTCACACTTCATTAAGAATAAATTTCATTTCGAAACGCTAAAGTTCATTATTATCAATTTATAACACATTATTATAACATGTGTCTCGTAAAAACTCTTTTAAAACTTAAATGAATTGGTGCCACCAAAATCAAGTGAGGATCGAATAGTTTCCCACAACATTAAAGAGAAAGGAAAATATCATCAATACCTTTTGTTTTAATCTACTTGCCTCAATAGTTTTACGTCTTAAGATATCATGGTGCCCTGATCGTTCGAGAGATCATCAGTTTGAGCAATAATATTACGTCTTTTTCATTATCTTTTATTTTTAGAAATGCAAATAAGGTGGCTCATTTGTTTGCAAAGCATTGCCCTTCTATGGGAGATGTGGAGTGTTTTGACACGGTTATGCCTTCTTCTGTAATGGATCTTGTACTCTTGATTTTTAATACAGTTTCTTTCTCAAAAATAAAATCTACTTGCCTCAAGCACCCATTTATTAAAAATGAATGTTTTGAAAATTCGTAACTTTTATCTTAATCTAAACATCTGATTTGACACCTTCAGAAAATAGAGAAACACGACAATTATCACACAATGATCATGAATTTACATATTTAAACTAAATCAATAATGAAGTTTATCCCAAAACCACTACACTTCATTATTACAATAAATGTACGATCAATAATCAAAGATCAATAAACACAATAATCCGGAATTGAAGAACATAACGCTATGATACCATGGTAAGTTTGGTGGGACAGATAAGAGGGACCACATACACTTGTTTGAGCATACTGTTAGGATAGATTCAAATTGATAACTCTAACAAGGTTTCAATTATGATGCGCATACAATCTAGAGAAAGAGGAAAATGAAAACTTATTACCTTGTTTGCCGTCAATTTGTGACTACGTTTGGGGGTCATCTACTGTTTTACGATAATAATTAAAAATAATCAATGTGATCGTGTATAATTAGGAGAACTAAAATCCTTAAATATAATATCATAATTTTACTAGGATTAGAAAAACACATATAACAACGAACCTAAACTTATATGACCGTCATACTCCATAACTTGCATGATCAATTTGTATATGTGCGTCTAACTCCACCACCTCAAATTCAAAGCTATCAAATAAATTTATTATAATGTATTCTGCCCTTCTTGTACGGTACTTGCTCATTGAACACTCCATCTCGACTGCAAATAACCTGCTTCGTCAATTTGTTCCTGCAACAACCATATTGTCTTGGCGGTTGTTTTTCATGTACAACGTTATGTCTTACTACCTTAAGCCAATCACATAGATCCTTTTCTTATCTTCCAACTTCCACGCCAAAAAGTAAGTCATTAACTTAGCTAGCTTCATCATTCAACTTATCTACCAAAAGCAAGTTTCTTTTATTACAAAGAGGAAAATATCATCAAATACCTTTTTAATCTACTTGCCCCAATCAACTTTATATTAAACGACGGCATAAATGAATATCCGAAAACATCATTTATTTAAACGTAAAATACCTTCGGCAAAAAAGAAACACTACAGACACAATAAACCGGTGTAACTTTTGTCGAACAACGAAATTTAACGTAATTAAGATATGATCATAAAATAATAATACGGGACTGAAGAACATACCACTTTGACGCCATGATAAACTTTGTGGCATAAATAAAGGGAAGTCGCAATTGTTCAAGTGCAGATGCACATTTGGCTCATTTGGATCGAGCCACACTCATAAATATAATAAGGTTTCATCTATCTATTAGGATTTTACCAGCAATTTAGAAAAAGAAAAAAACAAAAATTGTTACCTTGTTCACAATTACTTTGTGACTAAGTTCGGAAGCACTATTAAGTAAGATTTTGCCCTATTTCGTCATGATAATTACTTAATCAATGTGGAAATAAGTAGGAGGATAAAAAAAAAATATTAAAGAGAGGATCAAACTTGTCTAGGATTAGAAAACTCCTAATAACAATGAGTTGAATCTTACATGACCATCATACTCCATGCATAATCTAATAATCTATAACATGAAGACCGATTTCAATCATAATCTTCTTCCTCAACAAACCTCATCTGATTGTAGTACTAGGCCTTTAAGAAACATAGTGTAGGATTTTTCATTTCATGATCATCTTTTTTAACTACAAATCATTTATCAGTTCATGAGTTCTTCTTAAACTACAAATCCTTCTTTCCAAGAGACGACAAATGTAATGATTTTGTCGTGGAATGAAAGACTTAAATTTTAGCTAGGTGAATGAAACATTGACTATCACTATAAAGTATAAAGTGGGTTGTTAATATGTTCCGATTCCTAACAGGACCGTGGGAACCGAACTTATTTTACGGTTCAGTTCGATTCCTCTAATTAAATTGTTGAATTATTTTTCAAACAATAACGGTTCGGTTCCTTAGAACAAAATTAGATAGCTAAAAACTATTTTTACTCTTTACGCAAATTAGTAAAAGTAAACTAACATAATATATAGAAAAACAAATTAGATAGCTAAGAACCATCTTTTATTTATATTCATCTCTATCGTTCATCCATTCTTCACTGAATTGGCTTCTTCGACTTCTTGTTGATCTAGGTTTGTTATAATTTGGTAATTTTTCCTCTACATCCCTAGTCTTGTGTAGTTCCTTGAATTTAGATGTTGAAAATTCATGTTCTCGTGTGTCTAGAATTGTGGGTGCAGTTTGTTGTTTCGGTTTTATCATAAGCGTGAGGTTTTAATTTTATCTTTCATTGTATTAATACACAAAAACTTATTCATGGCATGTTCTAGTTATATATCGAGAATTAGAAAAGTCTAAGACAAACCATATAGTAATATTCAAAATAGACGTGGGCAAATCCGGGCCAGCCCGTCCGCCCGACCTGCCCGTCCTCGAAAACGGGTGGGTATGGCATGAGGAGTAGGCCCGAATGGGCCTCTAGGCCCGGCCCGCCGGGCGGGTACGGCAAACTTGGAGGCCCGTCCGGGCCTCTAGGTCCGGCCCGTTTAATATATATATATATATATATATTCACTTCTCTTTACTTCTCTGGCCGACTGGCCGTCTTCACTTGGACGATGAAGGGAAGAGCCCGTCGCTGACGCCGAAGCTTGGCCGTCGCTGTCACCCGTGAGCCCGTCGTTGTCGCCATCTCGCATTGTAGCATAACAATGCAGAACAGGAAAAATAAAAAATCCCGGGACCCGGCAGGACCCGGGTCCGAACTCACTTTCCGGCCCGGAATCCGGACTCAGCCCGAGTCCGGCCCGCATAAACGGGCAGAATTCGAGCTAGGGTCCGGCCCGTGCCCGGCCCGATTCCGGGGATGCCCAGGTCTAATTAAAAACATCTACTTAATTAACAAAAATTATAGCATTTGAACTTAACTATGGTAGTTCTTATTTGCACCTAAAAGAACCCCTTTTTCCGATACGGTTCCATATAAATCACAGTTCCAAACGGGTCCAATTTAGTATAAAAAGTTTCGGTTCAGTTCCAATTGGTTCATTTGTGTTTCAGTTACAAACGGTTTCACTCCTTAAAATTACATGAACCAAAAGACATAACTAAAACGGTTTGGTTCCTTTGAGTGTTCGGTTCCAAACGGTTGGCCGTTGTGGGTCATGTACAACGTTCTCTCTTATTGCCTTGATCCAATACCATATATCATTCGTTTATCACACCTGAATCACTAGAACTGAAGTAATATATAGTTATACAATATTTCTTCATCACGAATGTGCTCAAAGAATCATTTCATTGGTTTCAACCAAAAAAAAAAAAAAAGAATCATTTCATAGGCGAAGTACATTTTCTGTGGGAATTGACACTGCAAGATACCCTCCTACAAGAACGAAGACAATAACTGTGATACTTTACTTGGAATTTCTCTTGTTTGAGTTCATCCTCTCTTTGATCTAAGCTTCTCTGAATACTAGCATGTAAATCCCCTTCTTTTCTATATATAAAACTTAACTTTTCAAAAAAAAAAACCCATATATCATTTGCTCTTCTTCCAATTTCCGCACCCAAAGTGAAAACGTAACCTTCATCATCCAACTTCCCAACCGAAAGCAAGTTCGTTTTTTAGACTAAAAACAACAGTAACACAAAACATAAAAATAACAAAAAGCAAATAAATCCCACAATTCTTTTCCTTACTTCCTATGATTGTCCGCTCAGTTGTAACACAAAACAACTACATAAATAAGTTCCACCCAATTTGCAATAACTGGAAATACATAAATATATAGCACCAAACTACATTACTCCTTCGCCTCATCACCCTCAACAAAATCCTCTTCAATGTCACTGCAAAACAATGTCTCACCGCTACTTTTATCATCAACAGATTGGCCTTCACCCATTTTCTGGTTTCTGCACAAATGTAAGCACAAATTGGAATATCTACATAAAAATCACAATAAAAGCATTATATCAGCATATGTTTCAACACATACCTGTCTGTAAATGTCCAGGTAGATAGCGAGGTAATGGCTCCACTTTCGGGAGCACGATAGGGCGAAGAGAACTGTTAACAGAGAGATTTACTCCCATATACATTGCAGAAGAGTCATCACCATAATCCTCTGACGTCGCTTTAACACGGTTATGCAAATCTATTGCCTCAAGTTGAGCCTTCATCAATCGATCTACGGGTCCTTCAGTGTTGCTGCTATCCAAATCGTTTTTTTTTCCTTTTCCATTGTCACTTTCAACAGTCTTTGCCTGTTTTTTTCCATTCTTTCCTGTGGAATTCGAACTAATTAACCAATGTCTACACCAAAATATTATCAAGGATATATGCCTCACCTTAAGATAATCACAGCGGCTATTTTGGACTTCTTTCTTCATTTCTTCAGCGACTGAGATGATTTCTTCGACAGTTGATTTCTCTACACTCATCTTCAACCTCTGCACAAGTCATGTCAAAGGTTATAAGAATTTAGCAGTAGACAGCTCAGATCCTTCTTAACAAGGCTTTAACAGCTCAATTCCATTTCAAAATAGTAGATCTAAAGGTCTTTGGAAGACCTGTAAAAGGATAATGGAAAATGATAGAAGAAAGGCATATTACCTCAAGGTCTTTGGAAGGCTCCGAGCTGGCGTTCGAAGTAGCAGAAATCGAGTTGAAAGAGGAGCGCAGCTGAGCTAATGCAAGATGAATCTCAAAGAGTGGGTAGACTTGACCCCTACGGAGCTTTTATATAGGCCAAACTGTGAGGAAACTTGAAACCTAGTTTTTGTAGCTTTTTTTTTATTGGAGGTTGTCTTTTTTTTTTCTTTTTTTTTCCGTCGCTAAATAATTGGTTTTTGCTTTTGTTGTTTTCTTTACATGCAACAAATAAACCTAGTGGATATATATAGGTTAACAATCATGGTTCTATACATTTGATATCACTTAATTAATTGGTGCGGTAATTGTCATCTTCTCTTAATTGAAAATATTTATCGTATTTAAAATGGATACATTTGTGTCATATACAATAAAAGTAATGGCCTCCGGTGGAATTTATTGTTAATTCAAAATTTATAAGCTTCGATTCCGAATCCATGACATAAAAAAGATCCTAATTTTTTATTGCAAGTATACTTGAATATTGAGACTAGTTTATGAACAAAATGTCGACCTTTGTCCAAGTTATTTGTCGTTTTATTCGTCGACAGTATGGATAATATGATATTTCACATATGTGAACCAAGTAATTACATTTTACAGAATATTAGGACAACAATTATAATATGATCTTTCACATATATCAAGCGATTCAAGCCCACTTCTTTTTCATAGTCAGAACCAGAGGCCCACTTAATCAACAATATATATCCTAGTCTCTTCCCAGCATACAAGCGCCAAACCCTAACCTGCAACTTACACCTCCTCTACAGAACTGTCGGCGACGATCCCAGAACGACAGAGAAGCAACTCGGCAAAGGTGTGCTCAAGAATAGTGTATTGATCCTCAGGGAGCCTTAGCTTCTTCTTCTCTCTTCCTTCCTCGTCAAAGGGCACCACAACCCCCTCTCTCGGCTGTGAACGGAGAGGGAGGCGGTGGTCTTTGACGTGGAAGGAGGTGAGAATCGAAGAAGCTGAGGCTCAGATCTCTGAGGATGAATGCACTGATCTTGATCACACCTTTTCCAAGTTGCCAAGTGCTCTACTTTCAATATGTGAGTCTCATTTTCGTATTTTTCGTTAATTGGGGTTGCTTTCAATTTATTTTGGGTAAATTATCTTGATGGAACATAAGTTTTACAATATATCGATTCAACTGATAGGTTTAATCCCGTGGTGATGTTCTCCTTCATCAACACTATACGAACTAGGATCCATTAGAGGGGAAAAGGATAGCCATATGCTTCCTTGTAGATCTCGGTTAGAGGTGTGGAAGCTCGATTCAAAGGCTAAGGCTTGGGTATCAGTAAGTGATCTCGGAGATGTGTCATTGTTTGTAGGTACAATTCGAGCACAAGAACCTAACTCATGGATCTCGTGTTTCATAATGCAGTTGAAGGATAGATCTGAGTCAACTCGAGCAACATGGGAGGATGCGTATCGGAATGCTAAAAGGGCTGCCCGAGCTAAGAACGACCTCCATGAACGTGCAAATTTTAAAAGGTTTATAAAATGAGGAAACTGCTAATTTTGAAGTCTTGCATTTGAACGTGCTGTCACAATTAGTGTCATTCTGCTGTTGCTTCTTGTCTTGCACTTGTGCCTTCTATTGAAAAACAGGAGAATACAAGTGTGTCATCATTTCAATGTTCATTCCAAATTCGATTCTCCATTTTAGTTTATGCCTATATTTTTGTAGTTTTATAGTTTGCTTATCTAATGTTGTGTACTGTGATTTGAATACTACCCAAAAAAAAAAAATCTAATGTTGTGTACTTGAAACAGTTGGCTAAATAGTTGTTGTACGAGCTGATTTGATGAATTATTTGCATTAGTACATCTTGTAAAATCATATATATGATTTTATATATGACATGTATTTGTTCCAATATATAAAATCAAATATATTTGATAAATATGACATGTATTTATTCCAGTATTTAAAATCGATTCGATTCTGACCAAAACAAAAATATCTAAAACCGATTTCACTCATCAATCTCATATTGGAGTGATATAATGGTCCTTGGTATGTAGCTTTCGACATCAATCTCATATTGGAATGATGTATAAATCTAATCATTAGTTTTCTTATATATGACATTAAAAAAATTTGGTGGGTTTATATTTCACGAGACATTAAAAAAAAATTTAACGCAAATAAATGATCATTGACTTATAACATAGTAGAAAAATTTTATTTAAGCATGTGTGTCAAACACCAATAAATCGTAATATTAATGAGGTGACAATAATTATAATTGCGGGAATAATGTGATAACATGTGTATAAAAACCATGCATTCTTTATATTATTAGTCTACAAAGTTCAAGGACAAATAGAAATTTTTTTTATGAATGCGAGAAAAGAGAAATAATATAGTAATAATTAAATCGCACAATTTTTTTGGGTTCGCTAAACAAGCGAATCTAACTTTTTGACTTTGCATGATGGGATAAGCTTTTGACATGATTGGATGGGTTAAGGGCGTCCTTTTTACGAAACTCGTCTCTACATTCTATACTCGCTTAATCAATGCGGAAATTAGGTCTTGTTTAGTCATCTGCTTCGGAGATGGATGGTGATATCAACGTTCTAATTAAAACCACTTACTCAAGAGGCATTAAAGACATTCAATGTATATAAATTATCACATTCTTATAGTATAGTAACTAAGAAGTAAGTGTGTGACATACATGGCATCAATTTAATCATAAGAACTCTAATATTCTTATTAGAGATTTATTCAACCATTTATCTGTCGTAGACCGGAAATCATAATATCAATAAAGTGGGGACGACAACAATAACTTAACCATTGACCTTTTCTCGTTATGTTTATCATGTCTATCCTTTTTCATTTTGAAATTAAATATGTTGAGTTTTCTTCCATTATATTTTTTAGAATAAAACGTAAATTGATTTAAATAAAGTGAGAGGTATATTTACATGGGGATAGTAGAGTAAGAACAAGATAAAACCCGTGAAAGAGGGACAAAATTAAAGGGAACCAAAATCTGGGTTGTTATTGGCTAGTTCTTTCAAACGAATGTGAGTCAAGGTTTGCCTTATGCACGCAAAAGTAGAGGGACTAACTTGATTGAAGACAACTCCATTTCGGTAAATCCAAATATAGTAGATAGGTGTAAGTAAGTCGGATGAGGTTTGCTTGATAGACCGTTCAACGAGAAAGGTGCACCAAGATTGGGGAGACAAGGACCGGAAGTAAGTCATTAACCTTCATCATCCAACTTCTCAACCGAAAGCAATTTTCTTTTACATATTAGAACTTATTCCATGTAATTACATCACGTATTCATTCGGTGTATGAAATTGAACATTCCATTTCTACAATATTTCTAAAGATCGTTGTCAACAAGGTAGATCTTTCCCAAATCTTCATGAGTATAGTCTTCCATTATGATGACATTGTTGGGTATTGACAACAAGTTTGAGACCGTAGTTGACTAGCCTTTTACCAATAGCAAACACCATGTGAGGTACTATGTTGGATTGACTAACATGCTTCGGCTTGCACTCATCTATCACATGCATACAACCGTTTAGTATCATTCTCATGATTACTTGAGCAAATAGTTCTCACTCTTCAGCATTATAGCGTGTATAATTTCTGCATTAGTAAGGATTGGGAGAATTAATCTCCACCCCTAATCGTTTTCATACTTGATTTTACATTTTTGTATTTCTCTGTTTTCGACTCGACTAAGTCAAAAGCTACAACAATTCTCACTTGATCTACGTAATCAGGGTGACTTGACTGGAGTTGCCCAAGTAACTTGATGGAGGGTACTTGACACCGTACCTTTCACCCTTGAAGTGTTTGTAAGTCGACCACTTGGTTGCAACTTTTACTTTCATTTTACAACACATACACTTTCTTCTTTGTCTTTCTAGAGTAAGGGGAAGATAACATAGTCCTCAAGGAAACAACTTGAACTGGAGTACTATATTTATGGTGATGCGAGACTTCTCTTGGGGGTTATATATCCATCACCTATTAGATACACATGTCATATATATGTATTTATTAGTTGATACCGACAATATAAAAATAAGTCCAAAACCTCCAAATATTAGATTTCCGGGTGGATACAAAGAAGATTAACATGGCCCTTGTGCAAGGATGACACGCACAAATCGAGAAATAGTCTAAAATAATTTCCGTCTATATTTAAAGTTAATTTTATTTTACTTGTTGAATCAATTTGCTGCTAGTTTGTTCTTCTTTAACACGTATGAAAATCTCATAGTTCAAGCTCCAATTTCCTATTGCGAGATGTATAGGCCGGAGGGCACTTTAATTAAGAGTCCAACATTTCTCCTTGATTAGGTTGACCTTCAATTTAAGTTGACATATTGTGAAGTCCGATGAGCCATCAAATGGCATAGTCTGAACTACGTTTTTCGATATAGTCCCTCGTTTATGAAAACAAGATCACACATGTCGTACTTGTTTTTCGTAAGAAACACAAAAGACGAGGTTTGAAAATACTTTAAGTTTTTCAACCTCTTTAGAATATCATATCTAGGTTTATGAAAGGCACCCCTTTTGTCTAATTCACACTTCGAACAAATGTTTTTAATCTCTAGTCAATGAACACGCGATTAACGCCGATCTATGTTCAAAAAATCTTTTTCTTGCTCAAATATTAGAATACTCTCACAAGAATGTCTTTGATACCAATTTGATTAACTAATAGTACGCTTTTCAAATTAAACTCGAGTAGATTCCTTTTGAAACTTAAGAACTCAAAACACGGAAGTTTGGTGACATAGTTTCATCTTACAGATCTACTATACGGGATCTCGAGAGCGGGGACCTTATAACACAATAAGCAGAATTAGAATATGAATAAAGCATACAAAAAAAGAAAAAAAAGATACAAAATGTAAATGATCTCCCATAAACAAAGTAGAAAAGAAGAAGTAATAAAGAGAAGTATAGCGTCATTGTAGTCCCCAGAGGGATTTAATTTAGCTTTTGAAAAAGCGAAATTTAGACGTAGAAGAGACAACCGGCAAGTATTCCGGCGAAACACCGGCTCAAATATCACAAGCAGTATTTTCTCCGTGTGTGTCGCTCTTAGAATCTCAGGTCTAGGATTTCAGGTGAGGAGGAGTATCAACGTTAAGGGTGTTGAAGATCAGAAGAGATCTTAAGTACTTGGGCTTGCAAGCCACGCATCGCCACCAACGCTTCACTTAAGTTGTCACGTGAAAGGCACAAGCACGTGGGCTTCCAAATGTAGGCTTCAATCGAACATGTCCAACATAAATAATACTCGCCCAAAGTCAACAAACACATGACGTTGTGAAAGCCCAAACTCTCTCCTCTGATCATCGAACCCGATTCTGACTCAACCAAACCAAACCTAGCTAGTGTATAACATCTAACAAGATTATGCCTAACTTTTTCTAGTTTGTAGATTATTTTTTGAACCGATTTGGTTACGTGTTAAAGAAGAAATAAGGAGGGGATACAAACATTATTTAGAGGTTACAAAGAGACTAAAGGAGAAGAGAGTTAATGAGAGAACTAGTGGTTGTTGGTTATGCCTAAAGAAGACATCCAAAGACAGCTTGTAATGGAATGTTTTCTCCATCTCGAGATGGTGTGGAGTTTTACATTGGTGATGATCTTGACAGTAGTCTTGGTTGCATTGACATGCAGGCCACTGAAGGTGAAGTCATATATTTTTAGCTTTTCAAATGTAGTAGATGAATGTTGTGAAGGTGGAGGTTATGATTTTTGCTTCGAAGCTATTCATGGAGTTAGAAAAAGCGACCTAGTCGAGCCATCCGTGAAGAGTTTGTAGCCTTTGAGAGACATGTGATCTTATGACTCCACCACGCTGTTGCAGATACGTCATGAGTTGGTTTGAAATCAATTGAAATTTCGGATAGAATTCCTGTGACTTGAAATTTTTTAAAATTTACCCAAGTGTTTTTTGTGTATGAATTTTTCCTTTCAACTGTACACAATATCGAATTTTGTCCATTTTTATTAAATTTACCAAACAAGACCTTTTCTGTATTATAGGGGGGAAAAAACAACAACAACAAGAATTGTATATAACAAAAAGAAAACAAAATAAAACAAAAAAAAAAGTCATGCTCACCTCCGACACAAGCAATGTACATATTCATCTCCAGCTTGCCATAGAAGACCGGCAGCATCCCGGCGGCGGTGTGGTGCCCTTCCACCATCTTCTTTTAACTCCGAGACCACTAACTTGGCATTCTTAATCGCTTCTATAGATTAAGAAGGAAGAAGCCTATATCGACACAATCTCTTCTATAGATTCCTCATTCTTTCTTCTACGGTTTCCACAAATTAATCAATTTCATTTCGCAGACGGTTGAAGGAAGAAGGTCTTGCTCACCTCCGACGCTGAAGTCTTTTCCGTTACATTGCCTCTCTTGGGTTGATGTTGTTTGAATGTATGTCACTCTACGTCTATTTGTACAAATCTCTTTTACACTCATGTCATTGTTATATCAAATTGTCCTTCTTTTTTAAATAATTTGGTCGATTTAATCATGCGATGCTAACAGGACATCTTTTGATGCCACTGTTGATTATATGGAATTTTAATTGCCTTCGTCAAATGTTATATATGCTCATAAGGTACACAATTTGATTTGGCAAGATTTTTTTTTTACAGTAATTATACTTTTCGTTTTATAGCCATGGGAAGGAACCTTAATGTTGGATGATGAATTCTTCTATTAAAATTCAACTTGGGATAACTAATTGTTGGATAATTTGTCCCACATATCGAATGATTGGGACTACCCAGCCTAGTATATAAGGTCGGTGGGTTACTCCTCCTATTGTCAATTGGTTTTAGGATGAAACCTCATCGGGTTTATGTGTTGGGCTTGAGCCTAACGCGCATGTGCGCTCGGATGTACACGACCCCGCTCTACTCGGTCCGTTTCTATCGGACTTTGACACTAATTGTTGGAATTGTGGGAATAAGATTTGAAAATATGCATTTTAAGATGTCTTAAAGTTTCAAGGTTAACTATAAACACCTAGTGCACTACAGATGTTTGACAAAATGTTTATGTGAAACTCATTGATTGTGTTGTGCCTATTTACATTTTCTTTGATGTTTCATCCACCATTATACACAACCCAAATTTGTGTCACCGTTATATACATCACTATCTCTGCATCCTTCAGGTTTGTATTGCATCTATCATTGACCAAATTGAAAAAGAAGGAAGTCAAGTTCTTCAAACAACACCAGCAACCAAAGAAAAGGAAATGTAACGAAAAGACGTCGGCGCAGTTGAGCAAGACCTTCTTCCTACAATCGTTTGGAAATCGAATTCTGGTGTGGAAATTGTAGAAGAAATCAAAGAATGAGGAAAGTGTACAAGAAATTGTGTTGAAATATGCTTCTACGAGAAAAGGAGGAAATTAAGAATGCGAAGCTAGCAATCTCGAGGTTGAATAAGGTGGTGGAAGGGCACTACGTCGCCACCGGAATGCCGCCTCCGGGATGCCGCCACTGGGATGCCGCCGGTCTTGTACGATGAAACTGGAGACGAAAAGTTGCCTCTGTCGAATGACTCGATAAATGAAACCTGCTACTTTTTTGTTTTGTTTTCTTTTTGTTTAATTTATTTTTTTTTAAGTTTTTTTTTTTTATTATAAAGAGAAGGTCTTGTTTGGTAGATTTAATGAAAATTGGCAAAATCCTACCATATGGAATTTTTCGTTTTTAATGTTGTGGTTGTTGTGATCTAATTATATAGGTGAACAATCATGGTTCAATACATTTGATATCACTTAATTAGTTGGTGTGGTTGTTGTCATCTTCTCTTAATTGAAAAGATTTCTCACATTTAAAACGGCAACATTTGTTCATATACAATAAAAGTAATGGCTTCCGGTGGAATTCATCGTTAATTCGAAATCTATAAGCTTCAATTTTGAAGCCATGGCATAAATTTTTTTAAAAAAAACCCCTAATTTTTCATTGCCTTAAAAAGTAAGTATACTTGAATATTGAAACAAGTTTGTGAACAAAATGTCGACCTTTATCCAAATTATTTATCTTTCTATACGTCGGACATTATGGATAATATGATATTTAACATATGTGAACCAAGTAATTATATTTTGCAGAATATTAGGACAACAATTATAATATGATCTTTCACATATATCTAGCCCACTTCTTTTTCATAGTCGGAACCAGAGGCCCACTTAATCAACTATATATATATATATATATATATATATATATATATATATATATATATATATATATATATATATATATATATATATATATATATATATATATATATATCCTAGTCTCTTCCCAGCATACAAGCGTCAAACCCTAACCTGCAAATTACGCCTCCTCTACAAAACTGTCGGCGACGATCTCAGAACGACAGAGAAGCAACTCGGCAAAGTTGTGCTTAAGAACAGTGCATTGATCCTCAGAGCGCCTTAGCTTCTTCTTATTCTCTCTTCCTTCGACGTCAAAGGCCACCGCAACCCCCTCTCTCGGCTGTGAACGGAGAGGGAGGCGGTGGTCTTTGACGTTGAAGGAGGTGAGAAAAAGTTGAGGCTCAGATCTCTGAGGATGAATGCACTGATCTTGATCACACCTTTGCCAAGTTGCCAAGTGCTCTACTTTCAATAATGTGAGTCTCATTTTCGTATTTTTCGTTAATTGGGGTTGCTTTCAATATATTTTGGGTAAATTAATTACCTTGATGGAACTTAAGTTTTACAATATATCGATTCCACTGATAGGTTTAATCCCGTGGTGATGTTCTCCTTCATCAACAATATACGAACCAGGATCCAGTAGAGGGGAAGAGGATAGCCATATGCTTCCTTGTAGATCTCGGTTAGAGGTGTGGAAGCTCGATTCAAAGGCTAAGGCTTGGGTATCAGTAAGTGACCTCGGAGATGTGTCATTGTTTGTAGGTACAATTCGGCGACGATCTCGATTAGAGGTGAGGCATGTTGTTGGTGATACAAATGAACATCAACTCGAGCACAAGAACCTAACTCAAGTAGAGGTGAGGCATGTTGTTGGCTTATACAAGCAAAAAAAAGAGAAGATGAAGAGGTGTGGATATTGTCATTCATGGTTTGTGACTTGGTTGTGTTTTAATTTGTACTCTCACTTCATTTATGGGTCTGGTGTTTCATAATGCAGTTGAATGATAGATCTGAGTCAACTCGAGCAACATCGGAGGATGTGTATCCATAAGATGAGGAAACTGCTAATTTTGAAGTCTTGTATTTGAACGTGCTGTCGCAATTAGTGTCATTCTGTTGTTGCTTCTTGTCGTGCACTTGAGCCTTCTATTGACTTCTGAATCAATAACATTGTTTAAACTCATGTATATTTGATAAATATGATACGTATTTGTACCAATATTTAAAATCGATTACGACCAAAACAGAAATATCTAAAACCGATTTTGCTCCCATCTATTTCCCTAAATATGGCATTAAAAGAATTTGGTGGGTTTATATAACACGAGATATTAAAAAATTTAACGCAAATAAATGATCATAGTCTTATAACATAGTAGATAAATTTTATGTCGAGAAATCTTAGTTAACCATTTATGTGTCACACACCAAAAAATCGTAATATTAATAAGGTGAAAATAATAATAACTGCGGAAATAATGTGATACCAAGTGTATAAAAATCATGCATTCTTCATATTATTAGTTTACAATGTTCACAGAAATATAAATTTGTTTGAAAAATATGAGAATAGAGAAATAATATATTAATATTTTAATCGCATAATTTCTTTAGATTCGCTTAACAAGCGAATTTAACTTTTTGACTTTGCATGATTGGATAAGCTTTCGACATGATTGGATGGGTTAAGGCCGTTCTTTTTACGAAACTCGTCTCTACATTCTATACTCGCTTACTCAATGCGGAAAATAGGTCTTGTTTAGTCATTTGTGTCGTCGGTGATGGATGGTGATATCGATAACAGAACTCATATCAACATTCAAATTAAAACCCCTTACTCAAGACTCAAGAGGCATTAAAGACATTCAACGTATATAATTAAACTATCACATTCTTATAGTATAGTATCTAAGAAGTAAATGCGCTAGAAAAATAACCAAATAAATAAATAAATTATGACATAGCATGAACTTAATCACAAGAACTCTAATATTCTCATTAGAAAATTATTTAATCGTTTTTTATGTCGTAGACCGAAAATCATAATACCAATAAAGTGAATACGACAACAATAACTTAATATGTTAACTTTTTCTCATTATGTTCATCATGTCCGTCCCTTTCTATTTTGAGGTTAAATCTGTACTTTTTTTTCTTTATGTTTTTTTTTTGAATAAAAGGTAAATTTATTTAAATAATGTGAGATGTATATTTACATGAGGGCAGTAGATTAAGAACAAGAGAAAAACATTAAATGGGGATAGGGAATCAAAATAAGTGATTGTTATTGGCTAGTTCTTTTAAGTAGACGTGAGTCAAGATTTGCCTTATGCACGTAAAAGTAGAGAGAGCAACTTGATTAAAGACAACTCCATTTCGGGAAATTCAAATATAGTAGATGGGTGTAGTAAGTAAGTCTGACGAGGGAGCTTGATAGACTGTTGGACGAGAAAGGTGCACCAAGATAGGAGAGACAAGGACCGAAATTAACTCATTAACCTTCATCATCCCACTTCTCAACCGAAATCAATTTTCTTTTACAAGTTTGTAATGTGTCTTATTCCATGCAGCTACATCACGGATTCATTCGGTATATGAAATTGTATGAATAACCCATTTTCCCAACATTCCCTAAGATCGTTGTCAACAAGGTAGATCTTTCCAAAATCTTCATGAGTATACTCTTCCTTAATGAAGCATTGTTGAATAAGTGAAACGAGACACAAGTATCTGACACCCAAGATTCTAATAGGTGCTCATACTCATGATTAATGTGTCTACAAGATATATTGTTTCCTCATTCTCTAGCTTATTCATTAATGGTGTTGTACATTCTTTCTTATAATGGTTTTTCTTGTCATATCAACACTTGATCTTGTCTTTGGGTGTATTATTATAACACTCCAAATTCGTAGGATTCGAGGTGCTACTGGGTTAGGATCTCACAATGGATCCTGACCCTAACCTGACAACGAGTTCACTGAATCTTACAACAAGGCACCAATAGATTAAAACAAAACATAAAACTGATATATATATATATATATATATATATATATATATATATATATATACATATCAAAAGGATGATACAAAGTACTGCTGAGTACAAAGTCAAACAGAAATCCGTACAATAATAATAACCCAAAATTCCACAATAACGCTCAGTGTACGGAACCCTCAGCAGATCACCCCTCTGGATCACTCTACAGCTCTCCTGACCTGCAAAAGATCTACAACACGGTATAAAACCGTTAGCTAACCATACACGTATATAAGAAGATGCTAGAGCACAAACACATATCAAGAATATTAACACCTCATCATGATATCACACATTTACCCGGTTTATTATCTTTATAACGTTAAGCACTCAAGAGTATATAAATCGGTATATATAAATATACGTGACACGAGGAATATATATAACCCTCGCCTCTGCGTGCAATAGCTAGCTGGAGTGGTATCAGCGCACTTTCCCGTATACCATACGGAGTGGTAGGTGCCCTTCCCGTATACCAGAACTAACTAGCTTACAGAGAACTTCCCAAACTCCACTACGGGATGAAAGGTAAGTTGTCACAGCCACTACAATGGGCGGTCAATATAACATAGGTCGGTGACCATCATAACGCATGTTATAAAGCATATAACAAACACCACTCATGCACACATCCAATATAAGGATGGCAGCTAAGTAAGTCATATGGACTTACCTCAATCATAGAATTCGTATCACTACGATCAGCTCTCACTCAGGTCCACTCCAAACTGGAGGACAACACGGCCTATACAAGGCATACATATATATATCAAACTCCTATCACACAAAGGGGTCACACCTAGACCCAAGGGATCCATAAGGATCATATCCAACTCGTAAACCTCAAAGCCGTAACCGGCAAATCTATAACATACTCATCAACATCCGATACCTAGCATGGTACTAAATCCCTCATACTAGGAAAGAAAGGAACTACCCCACTATAGGTAGTCCCGGGACAAGACGCACCTGCGTGATCAAGGGACGCAGGAGCGAAACAGGTAACCCGCAGGCGCGGAAGGGAGCAGCCGCAGGCGCGGTGACAAGGGACGCAGGCAAGGCGCGGGCGCTGCGGCACGGCTTCCGCAGGGGCGGCGTCTTCCGGGCGCAGGGGCGGCGACAGTGCAGAACCTGATCCCGCGGCTTCTCTTCGGCTCTTCACGTGATCAAATCACTTCTATTCCATTCCAAAGTCACACACATGCAACAACATACACATTCCAACATCACCCTATGATCAATACAACTAATCCTAAGCTAAGGAAGGAAGAACAAAGAGCAAGAAGCTTACCACAACTGTGGTTAGCTAAGGGAATGATCACCAACACCCTTACTGGCTTTCAAGCACAGCAGCACACATCACTAGCATCATCATCATCAAAGCCGCATCAAAACTCTTCCAAAACCAAGAAGGAATCACACAAGATCAAGAAGAAGTAAAGGGAAAGCAAGGAGGACGTGGTAAGCTGGAAATGGAGTAAGAAACCCTTGTTCATCAGCCAAGGGAAGTACTTAAAGAAGAAGGCAAAGAAAGGGTAAAGTACGGGTCAAAGGAGTCAACAAAACCGGCTGCAGCCGCCGGAAACTGCAGGGGCGGTTCCTTGAGCCGCGGGGGCGGAAACCCGCAGGGGCGGCAGTCATGCCCGCGGGTGCGGAAAGGCCAACCTCGGTCAAAGCCAATCTCGGCTAAGGACCAAAACTCGGTCCGAAAAAATAGGGCTCTCACAATTATTTCCTTTAAACTTTGATATTCCATGATTTTATATTGAATCTGACCTACCCATATTTCTCCGTTCAAACTTAATCTTGAAACAAAGCCTGGTCCTTCCTATAAATGTCTTCAACAACAATCAAATTTCTGACTTCATCAAGCTTAATTTTTCCTATTGTTTTGAGGAACTAATAACCATAACCGTGCCGCTCCATTTCTTGGAAGAAAGGATATCAATATCTGAAAAAGTATAAAAGATATCAATGGGTGGGTTTTGCTTTTTGTATTTTATAATGCAACAATTTGATGCTCCGAATAACCTAGTGGATATCTAGAGATCAAATTCGATACACTATCCGTAAAAAGTATTTTAAAAAAATTAAAGGTAAAATTAACAGTTTCGGATAATAAAAATTATGGTGAGTATTAATGAACTACAACTCCAACAATTCGGCAAAAATATAAACACGATCATTATTATGAATGACATATTCACCCTTCATTAATAAGAAACTTAATTTTGAAGTTACTATACTTCATTATTTCTAATTTATAAGTTGTTATTATAACACGTGTCTTTCGTAAAAACTCTTTTAAAACTTAGATCAATTGGATTTACCAAAATCTGGAGAGGATCGGATAGCCTCCGACAACATTAGAGACATACGAGGAATCTTGTCAATGTCACGTTGGTTAAAGACGGATGTGCGCCAACCACAAATTAGGATGGAAGTTGCTTCTGCATCTTTGCCCCCAGCCACAAATGATGGGAGTTAGGGTTTTTTTACATTTAAATTTTAATTATAAAAAATCTCCTCTATTTTTATTTATACTATTTGCTTAATTTTTTAAAAACGATAATTACAAAAAACCGGAGCAAGTTTATATTTACATAAATGATATATAACTTTTTTGGACTTGTGTAACTAGGTTTACAAAAATTGGCCCAGTTTTAATTACTTACATTGGCTTGTGTAGATCGATTTGTGTAAACAAC